>CM070548.1:56899110-57284110 GCA_036346405.1 Phyllostachys edulis
GGGAGAAAGGGATGGAGAGGCATGGGAGAACCGAGTATACCTCTGGCGGCGGCGAAGAAGGGGGATTCGATAGCGAAGCACGGCTTCCGGTCTCGGAAGGAGTCGTCGCCAGGGAGGGGGGCCCTGCCGGCGGCGGCCGCTGTGCGCCAGGCGAGGGCGGAAGAGATGCGTCGACCCGCAACCCTGAGCATGGTGACGGTGGCGTCGCCGCTTCGTCTCGCTCCTCTCCGGCTCCGGGGAATCGGGTGCTCGGGTTTGGTGGGGGATCGACTCGATTCCGAGCCAAGAGAAGAAGAGACAAGCGGTGGCAGAGGAGGAAATCAGGTGGCGGATGAAAAGAAAAGGAAGGAAGTGGGCCCAGTATTGTTGGGCTGTGGGTTTCTTACGTAGGCCCAATACTGCTCCGTGATCTCCTCTCTTTCCCCTGGGCGAGAGCCCAGACATCTCCTGTGTAGTTGACCCAGGCTTATCAACGCCGCTCCGGTTCCGCCTGGAATGGCCGGAATGCTCCGTCACGGCGAGCAAAACGGCACAGTAGACCCTCCATCCCGTACCGACGTGCAGTGGCGGAGCCACGATTTTGACGATAAGGGTGCGAACTTAAGACACATCCATTTCAATACAAATTCAAATGACATAGTGCATAAGTTCAAATATCTCAAATTACATGTTCGTACTATAACCAACATCACAAAATATTTTAAAAAAAATTACAACTTGATACGACGTTCCTTCATGCTTTGAAAACGATTGATGACAACATCATCACTAACTTGTAGAAAAAATTCACGCTCTATGTATGTAACTAAGCAATCATTCAAGTATTATTCACCTATGCTATTTCTTAGCTTATTCTTCACATGATTCATTGCCGAAAATACCATCTCTACACTTTCAGTAGCCATGGAAAATATTAATACCAATTTGAGCAGCAAATAAACAAGTTTATAGCGATCATGCTTCTTTGTCTCAACAAGTTTAATAGAATGTTCACTAAGATTCTCCACTTCTCGAAACCTTGTATCTTGATGCATGTCCTCGGGGTCGAGACTCGAGGGCGACACTGACCGTGGCCGAGAGGCGAGATCGTCGTATGAAGATAAAGCGGCACCAGAGCGCCGTGATCGCCGATCTTGCGATGAAATTTGCGGTTTCTTCTTCGCCAGAGCGTCTGGATGAGCAGATAGCACTTAGACATAACACCTCATTGACTAGTTGAATCAGACTTGATTCTCATATTCTGTTGGGCCTAATACTAAATAGGCTACCAGGAGTTGAGAAGTATGTACGTTAGTATGTGTAGTGTATACTTTATGTATTAAGAGGGGTATATATAAACTTTTTGTGCAAAATTTTTAGGGGTGCAATTGCACCCCCATACATATACTCTACCTCCGCCAATGCCGACGTGCAATCTGGTCATCTCGGCCGTTCCGGTCCAGAATGGCCGGATCTGCCCTTCCGCCTGTCTCTGTACCGGAGCAAAGGCGCCCATAGTCGACAGTGGTCACTGGGGGTGGAAGGAGATAGATTAGGCAGCAAACAAAGTATTTAAACGGTAGGGAAGGAAGAAGATGATGCACACACCGTTTGAGATGAGATGGTGATGCTGGTGGCGCACGCTTGCGGGGAAACTTCGGCGGTGGCAGCACGGTGATCGTAGCAGTTGGTGGCATGGACTGCCCTAGCGACCATTATTGCCGAGCCAAGGTCAAGCTCTTGGTCAGATATAGCTTTCCACCATTCTCACTTTTATATTCCAACCCTCGGTTGTTTTGTTTTAATGCATTAGGATCCTATGTGTTAGATAAGGATAAAAAAACCAAAAAGGAAAAGGAAAACCGGAACAAACACCAAAATGTTTCGGTGCCGAAACATTCCATCCCAATTGGAAAATCGAAATGAATCTCCGAATGGAATTAACACGTATGAGCTGACCAGTAGTTGTGTTAGTATATACGCACGTGATTCACGGCTATGGCTGTCTCAAAACCCGTAGGATCAATTAGTATACAATCTTTAGATTTGTATATAAATATTAGTACTAACTAGATTTTTTTTCACAAGCCTATAGGGTCATTGACCCCACATGAATAGGTTGGCCACGTGACTGTTGCGCATGGACGTTCGACGAACCGATACTATTCCTACCTATTTTGTTTAAAGAATGAAATGGATTTATCCATCTCCACCGAGCACATGGCTAGTACAAATAAAGTTTATTATTTCTACTTGCTTGGTTTAAGGAATATAATATAATATAACGGATTTAATTATCCATCACCACGCTAGCGCAAGTAAACCAAGAGTAGGCTGTCCCATCAAAACCGAAGAATTGATCCTCCGATGGGCCAATAACCCAGAATTTTTATATATTATTTAATCCTTTTTTAATAATATTTTAAAGTTAACCTAGCTAACTTTATTTTTTATTTTCTTTGGTCATGCCATGACGCGCGGTGTGGTCAAAACATGTCACGCCATTGTGCCCAAAGATATAAAACTTCTTCAAGAAGCCCAGCAGCGCATGTTTTGCCAACATGGAGGGTTTGCGTGGTCATTGTCACGCCCGCACTCATGGCATGATAAGCATGTCTTGTCACACCACGAGAGTTGACGTGACTTAGGTGCCGTCGAGGCACCCAGCTCTTCATTTTTCCTCAAATCCCTCTCTTCCTCCCGATTGTCCTCTCTCCTCCCTGCCGCAGCGCTTCCCGCAGGCCCCGTCATCGCCTTCCACTGTCCCTCTACGCCAGCCTCCTCCACGTCGTCCTCCCCGCGCCGGCCTGCTTGCCGCGTCGGACTGCTCCTTGCATCGCCGCCTCACCAGAGGGTTCGCGCCTCCGAGTCCCTCCCTAGGGGGGGGTTCCGCACCTCTGAGTCCGCCTCGCCTCCTCGCTTCTCCGTCGGCCGCCATCACGCCGCGCGCCTAGGTCTGGTTGCTCACCCAACACCTATTGTTAAAATCGTTTCTTACTTGTCGCTATGTCTTCCCGTTTATTGGAATTGGGATAAAAGATCGATTGCCTTTTGCTCCCCAAAAAAGACTATTCTTGTATGTTCTTTGGAATGTAAAACTTCTCTGACGTGTGTTGATTAAAACTTCACAATAAAAGGAGAGTTGATTAAACCGCACACATGACCATGGGATAGCATTGGATGCATCTTAGTTCTTTGATTTTTTTTTGTTGGTTTTTTCCATTTATGTGATATGGTTTGATGTCTGGAAAAGTGCAAATGAACTAGAAATCTGTACCTGGTGGTCTATGAGGATGAAGATTGTGGCCATTCAGTGAGACATTCTACATAGAAGAGATAGATGAAATTATAACTTTTCAATCTAGTTGCTTTGTGAGACTGTAGCCCATATAGATTTTGCTTACCAACACGAGTGTGTAGCCTTTATGTAATTGTGGGATCTATAATATGTAGGGTGGTAGTTGCTTTTATATCTTTTGTACGACCGGCTTTTGAATGTTTGCATTTTGCAATATAGGCATATGTTCAGTGTACTTTTGTACTTCAAAACTAGTCAATGCAAAGACCTCTGAAAAATCCCAAGTATAGCATTACAACCATTAGATAAATAGTAGTTCCATGACCATCCATCCTATGGATATGTGCTCATAGGGATACCAACTGCTAGCTATTATGATGCACCAAAGTCATTGCTTATTGCAATGGTGTTTCTGTGGCATTTATGTCCCAGGAGTATCTTTGCTATGAAGATGTTCTAAATATAACAGTTCATTGCATTCTTGTATCGATGTGTAGAACCATGGGTTCAATCACCTGAGATGCCATGTTCTCCATTTAGCATTGTATGTGTGCCTTTTGGACTTATAGCATTGTCTGTGTGCCTTTTGGACTTATAGAACTTGACCCTAAATTCGTCTCTAAAACCTTTCCTCCAAAAATGCATGTTTAGTCATACATGGAATGATTAGTACTACTTTTTAGCGTGGTTTGTACCTATGGCATGTAGTATTGACATTCCAATGTTTTCTCTCATTGTTGGATATAGATGGATAAAGTTGTACGTGTTTGTACTGGCGGCCCGGTTAGCCAAACGGGGATTGTTGCTGACTTTGTTGGCATCGAAGTGATTGTACCTGTGTTTCAAGAATCACCAGACTTTCGAACTCCTCTGACGAGAATTAAGTCGACCTTTAGATGGGATCAGGCCAGGGTCGTTGTCGGAATGGAGGGGTGGTATGGTACCGGGCTGGGTTCAAAGGTGAATGATTTGTTGATGACAATCTCGTGCGACGATGACTGGGACACGTACAAGTAGGTTGTGTTCGTATCTCAGGTCCCGTCGTTGGAGGTTGTGGTGAAGAGGACAATCGTTGGCGAGGATATGCAAAAGAATGCGGATGTGATGAACGGTGGCATGGAGGAACTAGAATCTACTGTTGAACTTTCACAAGGCCCCCCAATGGAGGAGCAACCGTCCCAAGAGGTCATTGGTGTCGGTCTTAACAGAGATCCCCCCTTGGCGGATTTGTCATACGTGCCTTCTTCGTCGCACCCTATTAGTGACCCTGTGACTAATTTGAATGGTGCTATAATGACCAACGAGCTTGATGAGAAGGTGTTTCGAGATGGAACAGTCTGTGACGTTGAGTCCGACAAAGGTTGGAGCTTGACCGAAAATAAAGCGTCCACTCCGCTTTTCTCCTATGAGGAAGGTCGGGCTCTTCAAAGTGTAATGGGTGAGATCCCGTCGGTGCATGCATTCGAGGATGTCAGAATGGTTGGTGACGTGATCTGTGCAAATGGGTTGAAGAGTAGGGATGGCATTGCGAGCCTGAAAAATAACCTCATACGCAAGGACATGTTGTTTGCAAGTATGGAGGATATGAAGGTTTAGCTGCAAGAATACTCAGTGAGACACCATCATCCTTTTGTAGTATAACACTCCGATATGAACAAGAGGTATACCGTGAGGTGCGAAAGGAGGTGTGTATGGAAGGTCTGAGAGCGGAAAACTAGAGACAAGTAATAAAAAATAACGAATGTGGAGCAGCCTCATTGCAAGGCGCATAACCGGGGTTGTGGCTGTCGACCCTGATATGACCATCGCCACCCTCATTGAGGCTATATTTGGGTTCACTAAGTACTGTGTGAAGTACGAGAAAGCATGGAGTTATTGTGGGGTAATTGGAAGGAGGCTTACAAGTTGCTTCCTCAAATCCTAACCGCTATGCAGTCCAAGAACCCATGCATAGAGTTTTATCCTAGGCACGACAACAGAACGGGACCCGATGAAGGAGTTATGAAACATGTTCTCGTGTGGATGTACTGGTCGTTTGGGCAATGCAAAGATGCCTTCAAGCATTACAGATATGTCTTATCAGTTGATGCCATATTCCTAACCGGGAAGTACTATGGTGCCTTGATGGTCGCCGTGGGTATTGATGTGGAGGACCAGCTGATTCCACTAGCATTTACACTTACTAATGGTGAGAACAATGCAAGCTGGTAATGGTTCATGGATATAGTTCGACTACGACTTGTTGGGCCTGGATAGAAGGTTTGCATCGTCTCTGATAGGCACCGTGGCATTCTGAATGCTGTGAAGAGCAAACTAGATGGACACCCGAATGTGCTGCATAGGTGGTGCATGCGTCACTTAGCAACCAATTTTTTTAAGCAATATAGTAGGAAAGATCTCACAAAAAATTCAAGATCTTGTGCGGCTGTTTGGAGACGAGGGACTTCAAGGTCAAGCTAATGGAGCTCAGGGGACTGACCAATGAACGAGGGAATAAGTGGATGGATGAGGTCTTGAAGCACAGGACGAAATGGGCATAGGCATATGACGAAGGTGGTTGTAGGTATGGCATGATGACCATGAACATCTCAGAGGTGTTCAACAACGTTCTAAAGGGCATCCGTGCAATGCCAGTATCGACCATCGTGGAGTACTCATTTAGGAAGACCAACTCATACTTTGTTGATCAGTGAACCCGTGCAAGGGATGCATACAATGTCGTGGAGCGTTGGGGTGTGACTACTGCCAAACACCTTGCTCTGGTGGAGGAGTCATGCAATTAGGAGGCGGAGGGTTACGATCCGACTTTGCATATCTACGTTGTCAGGGCAGCGGGGGGCACATCAATAGGGGGTGAGCGTTATGAGGGATGAAACCATAGAGTGAACCTGACTTCAGGAGATTGTACTTGCATGGTCCTGACTTTGCTATATGTCCCATGCTCGCACATTGTCACCGCATGTCGCGTGCGCAGCATAAGTCACCTTTTGAACACCTTTATTGCCGAGGAATTATCTAAGCTAGCTACGGTGAGGACTTGGGAGAAGAGGTTTGAACCTTACCTTGATCCCTCCCATTGGCCACCCTACGCTAGGGAAGAATACGTTCCCAACAAAAAAAATGGTGAACAAGCGATGCGGTAGGAGGAAGAGGAAAAGACTTCATAACGAAATGGACCACTCGCATCAGGCCGGTAAGGACATGTATAGCCTAGGAGACCTCGACGACGCCACCATAACCAACAGGTGCTCGGATTGTCATGAGAATGGCCACACCAAGGGCAAAGCACATGAATAAGGATTCCCAGCCGCGTAGGGTCAGGTGACGCCACTCATGTGTCTTGCACCCTAGAGGTAACCACCATTGTTATTGTGGAAAGAGTATTGATGTGTCTTTATTGTGTTCACTTTGTTGCATTTTCTCCATTGTTTCGTACTTCATGTGACTAACATATTTTTATCTTTTATTGCAAGATGCTACAGCACCCACAGTACGTGTTACTCATCTCGGAGTATGATAATGATCACCACGCACACCTTATAGCCGACGAGGGTGTGGTGAGATTTCTGACTTTTTTGACAATGCTGTGCATTTTTCTGTGTTCAATCATGCTTTCAACTTTTTGACCATGCCACGGGCATATTTCTCTAGTAGGTGCTCCAGCCACTTCGCCCTCGGACCCACACCTCTCTAGATCGGGATGAGCGGTACGTGCCATACGTCTGCAATGCTAGTTTCCTTGCCTTGGCCCGGGTTGTCACCAATGGGCTACCCCGCATGGATGGTGCTGCACTTACGACACTAGTAGACCGATGGCGCCCGGAGACCCACACCTTCCAACTCCTGTCAGGCGAGATGACCATCATGCTGCAAGATGTTGCTATGATTATGGGCCTTCCCATTGACGGGTTTCCGATGACTAGAGATATCAACAGCGTGGGTTGGCGTGACCAGGATGGCTAGTGGATAGGTGTGCGACTAGACGACCCGGCTCAGGACGCGAGGGACAATCGGTCGTCCACCGTGCTTATGTCATGGTTGCGTGCGAACTTCAATGTGTGCCCGTAGGACGCATATGAGGTTACAGTGCAGCGCTTCGCATGGGCATGGGTGTGGCATTTCCTCGAGTCCTTCCTATTAATCGACGGTACCGACAATACCGTCTCCTGGATATACTTGCCCATGTTGGCTAATTTCAGAGTGGCGGGGACTTACAATTGTGGTTCAGCTGCGTTGGCTTGTCTATGCTGCCACTTGTGCGATGCGTGCCACTCACGGAGTGTGACAGCAACTTGGGTGGCTGGCATACCTCCTACAAGTGTGGATGTGGGAGCGTTTTCCCATGGGTAGACCCACTCGTGCTACCTTCCAGGTATGGACAGATTTTCTTTCTTTTTACATTTATCTCCTTTAACAAAAAAAATGACTGAAAACCATGTCCTTGTAGGCTTGGCCCCTTGACGACCCTTCGTCGCTTCCCACGGTGGCCTACCTTTAGAGCTCCATCATGCCACCTAGTGGGCGTCCGAGGTCACGCTACCTCGGCTACACAAACGAGCTCGATGTCATCACTCAAGACCAGGTATATTTTCATGACTTAATTTGCATGAATGAAATTTTGTTCTAAGTTTGATTTCATCGGTAATGTCTAGTAAATCTTGTGCAGGTCACGTGGTTGCCATATACCCATGATGAGGTATTGGAAATGGTGCTGAACCCGATGTGTAACATCCCAAATTTTAAATTCTGGTTAAAAATAAAATTTAATTATTTTCCTTGAGTTTTCTGATTTTTTTGGAATTTAAGAAGGTTTTCCCTATTTATTTTAAAGGAAAGATAATTTATTTGCGAAATTAAATACCAACCTAAAGTTGAAAATATTTTATTTAAGTCCAAAAAAGCTCAGGGAATTTCTTTGAAGTTTTCCATAATTTTTGGACTTTATTTGCTATTTTCTAAAAGTCTAATTGAATTAACACAATTTCTGAAATCAATAAATCAAAGAAAATCTAAAAAATCCCTTTTGGGCTGAATCTCTTCAGCCTATTTCCTTTTTCGGTGCACCCGACCCAATCCCGTCAGCCCAATCCGGCCCAAGCCTTCCTCTCACTTCCTCTCACTAACGCATGTGCCCCGCCCGTCAATCTCTGTCTTCCTCTCTCTCTCTCTCTCTCTCTCTCTCTCTCCCTCTTCTCTCTCTGCCATGTGGCCCCACCCTGTCAGACCATCCTCCTTCCTTCCCTTTCTTCTTCCTTGAGCCAGAACCTGCCTCCGCCATTTTCGCCCGTGTGAAGGTTCTTGAATCTGACAAAAAATACCTGATTTTCCCGCGTCGACCCCACCATTCTTATCCCCCATCTTCCCTGCACCTGTTCTCGGCCTTATCCCACTCCGTTACACTGCTGGACTCTGATTTCGTGGCGAGCCGAAATGGACTCCAACAGCTCCTCACTGATATGGCCACACCCTCACCCTATAAAAGGGATCCCCATGATCGTCCTTCCCTTCACATCCCGATTCCGCAACCCTCACGAACTCTCGCCGTCTCTAGTCACCAGAATTCGTCTTTGGAGTTTGCCGCCCGAAAACCCTAGCGTCGTCGAATTCATCACCAACAGCAACGCCTCACCGCCACTGACCTCATCATTGCCTTCGTTGTGCCGTGTTCTAACCCAGGTGCACATCAACGTAGCCAGAGCTTCGCCGAAGCGCCGCACCGCTACAAACCCGAAGCTCGCCGTCGCCTTCTTCCTCGTCGTCGACCATCTCTCTGAGAACCCGGGGTATTAAACTTGTAATACTTAACCATCAAATTTGTCCTAGCATTACAAATAAAATATCCCGATTCTCGGCGTATATGTACTTCCCAGAATTGCAGTACACATACCCCATACAAAAATTCAGCATTCATTCCATACACAAGTCATTACATTACCAAGTCTACAAGCTTACAACATAAAGGAGATACAGGTTCATAATACAAGAGTAGGGCCGACTGGTCAAATAACAAGGTAAATAACCAAAGTAGCAGCGGAAACAAAAGCCATAAGATGGCGATAAACAAAAGCCAAACGGTTTGCCATTACACACAAGGCAACCGACCAAGACGCCAAGCTAGTCGTCTCTGTCTGAAGTCGGTCTCACAATAGTCGATCCCTTGGGGATCAATCTCCTCTGCAACAATTAATTAAGCAAAGCAAATGAGTACAAAAATGTACTCGCAAGACTTACGTGTAGTGTAACAGGCCTATACATAGCTACATGCAAGCTTATTTAAGTGGAGGAGGCTCTAGACTTAATTTTCAGCATAAAGCAAGTTTTCATTTGCAATAATATAATAGATTCAAAGCAGTTTTACAATCTGTTTTTATTTGCCAAAAACAGCAAGATACAAGTAACAATAATAAAAGACATCTTGGAAGTGGCTAACCCAATAGCCACCACAACAATAGCATGAATTCCCCATTCATACCACCCACTTCTAGTTTTAATTAAAGGTTATAGTCTAGTTCTTGCACGACCTTACCAAGCATGTCCATAACCTAGGACAAGGCTATTCGAATAGTTTGAACCCTACAGGGGTGTACCAATGTACCCACATGTTAGAACGCCTTTTCGCCAAGCTATTAGCACACTTCCTTTGGTATGCCGACACGGCTAAGTCCTACGAGACGTTTCCAATATTGTGTATCAACTATGAGTCGCTCATATGGGAGAAAGCCCCATACTTTGATGCGGAGTCATCAAAGATGCTCACCACCTTTAAAAAGGACAATGCTCCTCGCAGTGGATAACCTCCACTACTGCTCACCCAAAAGCCCACCATGCAACTCGGGGCTAACACACGCCAAAGTACTAAGTCAAGAGAGGTCCCATATCCCTTTCATGTGGTTAGCACGCAATAAGCGCTTGGCTTAGTGACACAAGTAACTCGGTCCTTGGGGACTTAGGCACCATCCCATTCACACTAAACAGATCACACCAACATCCATTGTGCCCAACTCATGAAACAATTTTATTTTCAGTTTTTGACTTTACAAAGTTAACAAAGCACAAAGTGCTGGACATAATGGAATAATAAGATTTTGTGTGATCAAGGTCATCGACATAAGTCGACAACCGCCCAATTTCTACCGGTAACTAAGCATTTCTAAGCATGACACCGTAAAGACAATAAAAGAGCATAATTAAATCATCGGGCTCTAATTCACCAGCGATATTAATAACTTATGTTTTGTGGCAGGGGATAACAATTTAAGGGTAACCATGCAATAGGAATAGCTACCTCTAATCGGGAAAATAAACTTTGACACAAAAGCATACATACATACAATTTGTAAACAAAGTATTAGACTTTGAAAGTAATGGGACATTTATGATCAAACAGCTTGCCTTGCTGGAGATAACTTTCTTACTGCAGAGGATCACTCTCATATTCAATATAATCGTCGAAACCTATCGAAAGAATCGAGAAGCACAAATAAGAACGAATAACACCGAGAATACTCAAAAATTCAAATTCATCCAAAAATCATGAAAAATTCACAGAAGGAAGATCATAATTTTAGATGAATTTAGATAAAATAATTATTCCGTTTGGATTTAGTATGCGAGAGTTATAGTAGTTTGAATCTCAGATTTCAGGAAAATCAAATTAATTTTCATCTGTTATTGTTCATACGATTTTAATTATTTAGTGAAATTTTGTAGGATAGTGGTGGATATAAGGATTACAAAAATGGATATAGGATAAAATTATATGAACAATCCAATTGGATTCATCCCATTTGGAGTTCAAATGAATTACTTACGAATTTTTGAAGTTAATTCAATTTCTAGTGTATAAATAGTTCATTCTAGAAATTAATTCTAATTTCGAAATTTTCTGGGATATTAAAATGTTTCAAACCTATTCCAAGTTAAAGTACACTAAGAATGAAAACCAACAAAATTGGTTTCACTCGTTTTGGAGTTGATTCGAATTAGTTATGAATTTATTGAAATAGAAATGAAGGCATAAGGTCTACTGTAATTTGATAAACAATTAATCTAACTCTAGCCTTCTAAAACTTAACTCCTTAGGATTGAAATACTATTGGTTGGTCACTAAGAGGCTTACCAAACTAATTTTTGCATTTGACAAAGTTTTAGCTCCTGTTTCGATTAGAAAAACCAATAGCTCGCTATTTGTTTTGAATATCAAACTTGTTTGTCAGATTGCTTCTATTAGCTTAAAGCCTAATCTTACTTCAATTAACACCATGTTGTTTGTAAGTTTGAAAACTCCATTAGTCTTGAATTCTACTTACTGTTCTCTTTAACTCATTTATTCTCTACAAGATCATAGAATTCACTATTTGTTTAAGAGGATCCTACTCATGCTTAATTATCAGATGAATTTTACCCTATCAGTTTAAGGTCAAAAGTCTAACTGGAACACTAACATTCTAAGTACTAGAATTGGCTAAGGTCATAAGCCTACTGTCAGATCTAACCATTCCAATTGTCTTGAGTCTTCCAGATATTCTAAACCTTTAAGTAGAGATTTGCAGTATGGTCTAACCCAATTTCTTGCTAACTGAATTTTGAACTTGGCTAAAATGGTGTGGCTCCTACCGTCATATCTGTTGGAGAAACAGATTCTGATCATTTAAAATTTAGTTAGATCTAAACTCTCAACGCTTTGGAGGATCAATAAAGAACTGAGATGTGTCATTGTTAATCTCTGTTTTGTTTTTAGCTTCTTGTTGCAATCGGATTGCAAATTTGTTGGGCACTGCTGATGTTAATTCAGCTTTAACTAGTATAGCTTATTATTCAGAGTATTTTTCTATTGAGATACTTAATCAGTCTCTGTTGTCAGTTCTAAATATGTTCAGACTTCTCTCTCTGTTTGTTTATCTAAAAATTTAAAGCCATGTTGAGTTCCAGATGCTAGTGCTGCTAAGAGCAAAAAGCCAACTGATTTAAAGGAATTAATACAATCCCTAACTAGTTAAGATTTTAGTTTACTGACAAAACCATTTTTTTAACTAACAGCTTCTCTGAACAAACATCCTCTAGCAAGACCTAGCTTGAAATGAAATCTTTGTGAGCTCAACTCCTAACAAGATCAAGGTTCAATTTTTACTTACTTACTAAGTGATTCAACAAGAGTTACAAGTTCGAGTTTTCACCTTTGCTAACTCTCTTGAAGGATTCAACAACCAAAATACTTTTCTTCTAACAGTTTCTCTGTTCATTCATCTCATCAAGGATTTTCTTGAGTTGCTAACTACACCACTCACCAATTCACCTACTCATTTTGTTTTCGATTAAGTTCTTTGTTGAAAGATAATTGTTGACTAATTAAGCTTAAGAGAAACTCTAACTACTGCACTAACAATACAAAATTTTATTGACAACTCTAGGAATTTTCAAGTTACTGTTTATGTTCCAACAATAGCAAGAGATGACTGACAAAAATGCTATAAGCTAATCTTCTTTCAAGATTTAAACAACCATTCATTTACTCATTTGCTTGGCTGAAATGACAGACCTAAAGATTGATAGCAGTATCAGGTTGGCTTCTCAGATGGTTTCCACTAGCAGACACAGAGAGAGACTTCACAAAGACAGAGAACAGGGGGGCTCGAGCTGAAATGGAGTGGCAAATCGCCAGTGACTGGAGCGGCATGGAGGCTATAGCGATGGCCAAAATGGATCGCCCGGAGGCTACTGGAGCTAGGGGTGGCGGCGGTGCGGCTTGAGTCACTACCGAGGCGGCGCGAGAGCGATCTTGTGGCCGGACCTTGAGGAGAAAAGGGCCGTGGCGCACCAGTAAGGGAGAAGGGAATTTAGGGTGAGCATGAGAACGAAGAGGGTGGTAGGAACTCACCGAGTGGTCGTCGGAGGTCGGGAGGGCCGTGGCAGGCGGCGAGTGGGAGCCGGGGCGGCGGTTGAGGGGTCCCTGGAGAGGAAAGGAGCACAAATGAGTGATATAGAGGGGTAGAGGAGACTAGAGTATGCTCCCATGGGGAGGAATTGAAGGAGGAGGCTGGGCGACACTGCGGTGGGAGCGGCGGTTGCGCCCGGAGCCGGAGAAGAAGGCCACAACGCAGCACTCGGCGATGCCATCCTCAAATTGATTGGGGGGTTTTTGATGATGGGGGGGGGATGGGGCACCATATGACGCGGACAGCGGGGAGAGGGGGGTCGCCGGAGCTACTGGAGCAGCGTGGAGGCGGTGCGGCGGTCATGGCCGAAAGGCAATAAGGCTTTGCCCGAGTGGAGTTCGGGAGAGGGAGATAAGGCCGGGGAGAGAGGGAGATAAGGCCGGGGAGAGAGGGAGATAGGGTAGCGTGGCGAGCTGCATGGGCGCGGCGCAGAGGTTGTGAGGCACACGTCCACAGCGCTTGCAGGGGAAGACTGGGGAGAACAGAGACGCTGGCTCCGCGATCGCCAGCACGCCATGGTGCTCAGAACATCGCGACCGCGTGGAAGGGAAGAGCTAACGCTGGGGCCAGGCGATCAGCTGCAGAGGGAGGGGAGCAGGGGAAAACCGGGAGCGCTGGTCCAAAACCGGGGGCGCTGCAGGAGGCTCCGGCGGCGTGGCGAGCATGCAAGGCGGGGAGGAAAGGAAGACGCGGCCGCGTGGCCATTTGCTCGGGAGCTGGCGACGCTGTGGAGAAGATGAACTAACGGATGGGGTCAACAGGTAAGTGGAAGAGGGAGGTGTTAGCTCGGGCGACTGGGTCTGGTGGCAACACGGCTCAACCCGAGGAACAGTATGAGAGGGAAGTTAGGATTTAGGTTTTCTAATTTTTGGAAAAACGGCTGAGGGCACTTAGGTAATTTTTTAGACAGAGCAAAATAGCTCCAAAAATCATGAAAATTTTAGGTGAGCCTTAGGACAAAGAGAATATCCTAGTGTAAATTTTCCAGGGTTTTTCATATAATATATATTTCTCTAGAATTATTTTGAGTTCCTCTTTTTGATGTTTGACTTTTGATTTTCTTGGTTTGACTGGCTGTTTTTAAATAGCAAATAATTTCTAAAAATTGTGAAATGTTTACGGTGAGTCTATAATATGTTCCAAAACCTAGGAAAAATATTTCTAGGCACTGTTCACTTGATTTGTTTGTATTTTAAATTCAAACTCAAATTCGAACATGCAAATAGACAAGAAACCAAACAACCTCCAATATTCAGAAAATCCAAACAAGCATATCAGAGTATATCAAATATAAATAACATATTACCAGCTTTGAGTCCCACTATATTTCCAAAATAGAAATCAGTTTGTATTTCTGGGCTATAGAAAATATATTTTCAAATTTGAAATGGAGAAGGAGTATTGGGTTACTAGGTTTCAATCTAGTCTTCAAAATCAAGGGATTTTCTACATAGGGTTTTATACCCTACTCTGAACTAAGTTTTCAAATTCTTGCCAAACTTTTATTTTGTTTTAGAAATTTCATTTCTAGGTTTTGGAAAACCAAGTTGTAACCTATTTGCTTTGCAGCAAAAAGTTTTAAAAAGGTCCAAAATTTCATAAATGCACAATAGATGCATAACTAATCCAACTTAGGGATTTTAGGCTGTTACAAAACCTACCCCCCTTAAACAGAATCTCGTCCCGAGATTCCGGTAGTTCAGAAGTTGGAACAAAAGACTGTGGTAACATAGGTAGGTTTGGTCACGGGGTCACGCTTCGGATTTCATCGCAGAACGAACTCAAATCCGAATCTAGCGAGGTTCTTCCTAAGTTTCAGGTCCTAAAGAGGGAAGCTTTGTCGAAGGATTAATAAGACCCTTCTATTAAATGTTTCCTAGGTGTTTCTTTCAACTCTAAACGAAATGCACCATCTGTTGTCTTGATTTCCTTCAAGGATAAAGCCGGAAAATCCTGACGAAGTAACATGACGTTGCTGACATATTTTCCTTTCCATTGCTTTGTTTAACCTTCCCTTTCTTCATTTGAAGGCATTTCAAACATATCAAGCTTTGCGTTGTTTTCCGGTAGAACGAAAAAAACACGGCCCCATTCAGTCGACCGAAAGAGGTACGATCAATAGAACGGAAGGACTGGTTAAATGGTAATCTATCATCAACACTGGGATACTGTGCAGAGAAGAGAAGATAAAGCAAGGTTTATGGTAGTCTCGCTTAACCCTTGCTTCACTAGTTCTATTTGTCCGGCTTGGAAAAGAATGCATTGGATGAATGCATGAAAGGATGCAATCCAATTTTATGACAAATTAGGTTGGATTAGTGAGGGCGCAAACTTTCACATGCATGCTTACATGATCCTATCAAAACGCAACAAAATAATTTCATTTTGTTAGGTGAGTATAAGATTCGACCATCAACAAGGATTCATACTAGCATGACTTGATCCTTAATATAGAAATCAAACACTCAATTTGATAACTAGAATAAATGCTCACAGAGGCCTACTCATGCTAGTTTACACTCAAACTAGCCTACTCCTACAAGTATTATCATTTTAAAGTTCACTCATACCTTAAGCTTAGCATCTAGTTCAACAGATTTTTGTTTAAAGACTACTAGTGAGCAACTAGAGCTCGGGAAAAAAATACTAAATTGGCTAGAAAAATTCCATAGAAATTCTGGGATGTTTATGGGACACTAGAGATGCTAGAAAAATTAACCCTACACAATAATCTCAGGTTGTAGTTGGTACAACAATTCAGACAAGGAAAACAACACATAGGCTCAAACACTAGTGAAATTAAGTTAAAAAATTCCAGGAAAATTTTGGTATGTTACTGAGGTGATTATTAACACCAAAAAATTGGGTACTAGCAGTTTACACCTACCTATTAGTACCAGATTCAAAATTGGCCAGAACAGCACTGCAAAGTGCTTGAATTAATATCTAGGCAAAACAAGTTCAATAAATTCTGGAAAAATTATATTTATTACTACACACCATCAGGTTATCATGTGAATAATTTCAAGATTTTAGGATCAAAAAAATTATATTTATTACTACACACCATCAGGTTATCATGTGAATAATTTCAAGATTTTAGGATCTACCATCAGTTACAGAAGTATTTTTCTTTCAATCCAAGTCAAAAATTGCACTAAAACAAAAAATGAGTTTCACTTTGCATAAAGAATAATTGACTACATAAGCAAACCTAGCATGGTTTAAACACATTCAATTGAACAATATAAAAATGAGCTACTCTCAGATCAAAACATAATAAGTTCACTTCTCATTAATTTAAAAGACAAGCATGTACTTTTACTTCCATACAACATCTAGCACATCAAGCCATAACATCCAAGACTTTTAAATGCAAGAAATCTATATGAGCATGGCAAGTTGTTAAATTCCATTTTGGTTAACAATCTTAAGATAAAGAAATGAATGGCAATTTCAGTTCATACTTCTACATGTTAGTCATTTTCATGCTTTAATCACCAAGATGAACTACTAACCATGCTTCTTGATTATACAAGTTCAGTAACAAGACATGCTTGAGTTAATTAGGAGCATTATGCATGATCAAAGTATAAGAATCAAGATGCCTAACATATAATTTTGGGGTATCTTCTACCCCCCTTAATATTTTGGAGTATAAAGTTGAGGTGAGAAAAGAATGAGTATAAAGTAAGTAAACGGGCAGCGGGTATGCAATTTAACTCTAATATGTACTAATCATTTCAAAATCACCAAAATGAGATATAAATGAACCACAATTAGTTTTCCGATATAATTGCTATACATGCCGCCCATAGGCGATGCACAGTTACTTGGAACAAAAGGGAGCAAATGATCATACTACAACATCCAGCGTCTACAAGCTAAGTAATATCATTAGGGTGTATATATTCTAAGAATAAACGCTAATTTAACCCTAATATTGCAGCAAGGTATCATCTTCTCGTCCTTTCATCGAAGCTCTTAACTGGAGACTATTTAGCGTGTCTATTATTGGAAAGGAGAGACGAGTAATGGAGAAAAATTATTTTGCACAAATCAAATGAATGGTAAGATAAGTATTAGATGCTAGGATGGGTAAGAAAGAAAGGAATTATATCGCTTGCATTTTTGTCAAATCATTGCTAGTTTGAAAATACTCTTTGCAAACCAAAAATCCTAACGACGACCATTGCTATGGCTTTCTACGGTCAGCATGGCTCTGATACCAACTTTTGTGAGAACTCGGGGTATTAAACTTGTAATACTGAACCATCAAATTGGTCCTAGCATTACAAATAAAATATTCTGATTCTCGGTGTATATGTACTTCCCAGAATTGCAGTACACATACCCCATACAAAAATTTAGCATTCATTCCATACACAAGTCATTACATTACCAAGTCTACAAGCTTACAACATACAGGAGATACAAGTTCATAATACAAGAGTAGGGCCGACCGGCCAAATAACAAGGTAAATAACCAAAGTAGCAGCGGAAACAAAAGCCATAAGATCGCGATAAACAAAAGCCAAACGGTTTTCCATTACCCACAAGGCAACCGACGACCGCCAAGCTAGTCATCTGTCTGCATTTAAGTCGGTCTCACAATAGTCGATCCTTGGGGATCAACCTCCTCTGCAACAATTAATTAAGCAAAGCAAATGAGTACAAAAATGTACTCGCAAGACTTACGTGTAGTGTAACAGGCCTATACATAGCTACATGCAAGCTTATTTAAGTGGATGAGGCTCTAGACTTAATTTTCAGCATAAAGCAAGTTTTCATTTGCAATAATATAATAGATTCGAAGCAGTTTTACAATCTGTTTTTATTTGCCAAAAACAACGAGATACAAGTAACAATAATAAAAGACATCCTGGAAGTGGCTAACCCAATAGCCACCACAACAATAGCATGAATTCCCCATTCATACCACCCACATCTAGTTTTAATTAAAGGTTATAGTCTAGTTCTTGCACGACCTTACCAAGTATGTCCATAACCTAGGACGAGGCTATTCGAATAGTTTGAACCCTACAGGGGTGTACCAATGTACCCACATGTCAGACCGCCTTTTCGCCAAGCTATTAGCACGCTTCCTTTGGTATGCCGGCACGGCTAAGTCCTACGAGACGTTTCCAATATTGTGTATCAACAACGAGTCGCCCATCTGGGAGAATGCCCCATACGTTGATACGGAGTCATCAAAGATGCTCACTGCCTTTAAAAAGGACGATGCTCCTCGCAGTGGATAACCTCCACTACTACTCACCCAAAAGCCCACCATGCAACTCGGAGCTAACACACGCCAAAGTACTAAGTCAAGAGAGGTCCCATATCCCTCTCATGTGGTTAGCACGCAATAAACGCTTGGCTTAGTGACACAAGTAACTTGGTCCTTGGGGACCTAGGCACCATCCCATTCACACCCAACAGATCACACCAACATCCATTGTGCCCAAGTCATGAAACAATTTTATTTTTAGTTTTTGACTTTACAAAGTTAACAAAGCACAAAGTGCTGGACATAATGGAATAATAAGATTTTGTGTGATCAAGGTCATCGACATAAGTCGACAACCGCCCAATTTCTACCGGTAACTAAGCATTTCTAAGCATGACACCGTAAAGACAATAAAAGAGCATAATTAAATCACCGGACTCTAATTCACCAGCGATATTAATAACTTATGTTTTGTGGCAGGGGATAACAATTTAAGGGCAACCATGCAATAGGAATAGCTACCTCTAATCGGGAAAATAAACTTTGACACAAAAGCATGCATACATACAATTTGTAAACAAAGTATTAAACTTTGAAAGTAATGGGACATTTATTATCAAACTGCTTGCCTTGCTGGAGATAACTTTCTTACTGCAGAGGATCACTCTCGTATTCAATATAATCGTCGGAACCTATCGAAAGAATCGAGAAGCACAAATAAGAACGAATAACACCGAGAATACTCAAAAATTCAAATTCATCCAAAAATCATGAAAAATTCACAGAAGGAAGATCATGATTTTATATGAATTTAGATAAAAGAATTATTCCGTTTGGATTTAGTATGCGAGAGTTATAGTAGTTTGAATCTCAGATTTCAGGAAAATCAAATTAATTCTCATCTGTTACTGTTCATACGATTTTAATTATTTAGTGAAATTTTGTAGGATAGTGGTGGATATAAGGATTACAAAAATGGATATAGGATAAAATTATATGAACAATCCAATTGGATTCATCCCATTTGGAGTTGAAATGAATTACTTACGAATTTTTGAAGTTAATTCAATTTCTAGTGTATAAATAGTTCATTCTAGAAATTAATTCTAATTTCGAAATTTTCTGTGACATTAAAATGTTTCAAACCTATTCCAAGTTAAATTACACTAAGAATGAAAACCAACAAAATTGGTTTCACTCGTTTTGGAGTTGATTCGAATTAGTTATGAATTTATTGAAATAGAAATGAAGGCATAAGGTCTACTGTTATTGGATAAACAATTAATCTAACTCTAGCCTTCTAAAACTTTACTCCTTAGGATTGAAATTCTATTGGTTGGTCACTAAGAGGCTTACCAAACTAATTTTTGCATTTGATAAAGTTTTAGCTCCTGTTTGGATTAGAAAAACCAATAGCTCGCTATTTGTTTTGAATATCAAACTTGTTTGTCAGATTACTTCTATTAGCTTAAAGCCTAATCTTACTTCAATTAACACCATGCGGTTTGTAAGTTTGAAAACTCCATTAGTCATGAATTCTACTTACTGTTCTCTTCAACTCATTTATTCTCTACAAGATCATAGAATTCACTATTTGTTTAAGAGGATCCTACTCATGCTTAATTATCAGATGAATTTTACCCTATCAGTTTAAGGTCAAAAGTCTAACTGGAACACTAACATTCTAAGTACTAGAATTGGCTAAGGTCATAAGCCTACTGTCAGATCTAACCATTCCAATTGTCTTGAGTCTTCCAGATATTCTAAACCTTTAAGTAGAGATTTGCAGTATGGTCTAACCCAATTTCTTGCTAACTGAATTTTGAACTTGGCTAAAATGGTGTGGCTCCTACTGTCATATCTGTTGGAGAAACAGATTCTAATCATTTAAAATTTAGTTAGATCTAAACTCTCAACGCTTTGGAGGATCAATAAAGAATTGAGATGTGTCATTGTTAATCTCTGTTTTGTTTTTAGCTTCTTGTTGCAATCAGATTGCAAATTTGCTGGGCACTGCTAATGTTAATTCAGCTTTAACTAGTATAGCTTATTATTCAGAGTATTTTTCTATTGAGATACTTAATCGACTCGTTGTCGGGTTCTAAATATGTTCAGACTTCTCTCTCTGTTTGTTTATCTGAAAATTTAAAGCCATGTTGAGTTCCAGATGCTAGTGCTGCTAAGAGCAAAAAGCCAACTGATTTAAAGGAATTAATACAATCCCTAACTAGTTAAGATTTTAGTTTACTGACAAAACCATTTTTTTAACTAACAGCTTCTCTGAACAAACATCCTCTAGCAAGACCTAGCTTGAAATGAAATGCTGTGAGCTCAACTCCTAACAAGATCAAGGTTCAATTTTTACTTACTTACTAAGTGATTCAACAGTAGTTACAAGTTCAGGTTTTCACCTTTGCTAACTCTACTGAAGGATTCAACAACCAAAATACTTTTCTTCTAACAGTTTCTCTGTTCATTCATCTCATCAAGGGATTTTACTGAGTTGCTAACTACACCACTCACCAATTCACCTACTCATTTTGTTTTCAGATTAAGTTGTTGTTGAAAGATAATTGTTGACTAATTAAGCTTAAGAGAAACTCTAACTACTGCACTAACAATACAAAATTTTATTGACAACTCTAGGAATTTTCAGGTTACTGTTTATGTTCCAACAATAGCAAGAGATGACTGACAAAAATGCTATAAGCTAATCTTCTTTCAAGATTTAAACAACCATTCATTTACTCATTTGCTTGGCTGAAATGACAGACCTAAAGATTGATAGCAGTATTAGGTTGGCTTCTCAGATGGTTTCCGGTTTCCACTAGCAGACACAGAGAGAGACTTCACAAAGACAAAGAACAGGGGGGCTCGGGCTGAAATGGAGTGGCAAATCGCCAGCGACTAGAGCGGCGTGGAGGCTACGGCGATGGCCAAAATGGATCGCCCGGAGGCTACTGGAGCTAGGGGTTGCGGCGGTGCGGCTTGAGCTGCACCGAGGCAGCGCGGTGAGGCGATGCGGCGGCCGGACCTTGAGGAGAAAAGGGGTTGTGGCGCACCGGTGAGGGAGAAGGGAATTTAGGGTGAGCATGAGAACAAAGAGGGTGGTAGGAACTCACCGGAGTGGTCGTCGGAAGCTGGGGAGGGCCGTAGCGGGCCGGCGGTGGGAGCCGGCGGCGGCGCGGTTGCTCCACCGTGGAGGGGTCCCTGGAGAGGAAAGGAGCACAAATGAGTGATATAGAGGGGTAGAGGGAGACTAGAGTATGCTCCCATGGGGAGGAATTGAAGGAGGAGGCCGGGCACATCGGCGGTGGGGCGCGGGCATGCTTGAGAGCCGAGAAGAAGGCCTGGCAGGCGCTCGGCGATGCCATCCTCAAATTGATTGGGGGTTTATGATGATGGGGGATGGGGCACCATATGACGCGGACGGCGGGGAGAGGGGTTTGCCGGAGCTACTAGAGCAGCGTGGAGGCGGTGCGGCGGTCATGGCCGAAAGGTAATAAGGCTTTGCCCTAGTGGAGTTTAGGAGAGGGAGATAAGGCCGGGGAGAGAGGGAGATAGGGTAGCATGGCGAGCTGCATGGGCACGGCGCAGAGGTTGTGAGGCACGCGTCACTGCACAGCGAGGAAGACTGGGAGAACGGAGACGCTGCTCACATGATCGCCAAAGACGCCATGGTGTTTCGGAACATCGCGACCAGCGTGGAAGGGAAGAGCCGACACTGGGCCAGCGCGATCAACAAGCAGAGAGAGGAGCAGGGAAAACCGGGGCGCCGGTCCAAAACCGGGTGTCTTTGTAGAGGCCAGCTGACATGGCGAGCATGCAAGGCGGGAGGAAGGAAGCGCAGCAGCGGGCCATTTGTTTCTCGGAGTCATGGCGATGCCGTGGAGAAGATGAGCTGACGGATGGGGCCGACAGGTAAGTGGAAGACGGAGGTGTTGGCTTGGGCGACCGGGTCTGGTGGCAACACGGCTCGGACCGAGGAATAGTATGAGAGGGAAGTTAGGATTTAGGTTTTCTAATTTTTGGAAAAACGGCTGAGGGCACTTAGGTAATTTTTTAGACAGAGCAAAATAGCTCCAAAAATCATGAAAATTTTAGGTGAGCCTTAGGACAAAGAGAATATCCTAGTGGAAATTTTCCATGGTTTTTCATGTAATATATATTTCTCTAGAATTATTTTGAGTTCCTCTTTTTGATGTTTGACTTTTGATTTTCTTGGTTTGACTGGCTGTTTTAAATAGCAAATAATTTCTAAAAATTGTGAAATTTTTAGGGTGAGTCTATAATATGTTCCAGAACCTAGAAAAAATATTTCTAGGCACTGTTCACTTGATTTGTTTGTATTTGAAATTCAAACTCTAATTCGAACATGCAAATAGACAAGAAACCAAACAACCTCCAATATTCAGAAAATCCAAACAAGCATATCAGAGTATATCAAATATAAATAACATATTACCAGCTTTGAGTCCCACTATATTTCCAAAATAGAAATCAGTTTGTATTTTTGAGCTATAGAAAATATATTTTCAAATTTGAAATGGAGAAGGAGTATTGGGTTACTAGGTTTCAATCTAGTCTTCAAAATCAAGTGATTTTCTACATAGGGTTTTATACCCTACTCTGAACTAAGTTTTCAAATTCTTGCCAAACTTTTATTTTGTTTCAGAAATTTCATTTCTAGGTTTTGGAAAACCAAGTTGTAACATATTTGCTTTGCAGCAAAAAGTTTTAAAAAGGTCCAAAATTTCATAAATGCACAATAGATGCATAACTAATCCAACTTAGGGATTTTGGGCTGTTACAATATCTTCACGCTCTCTCGCCGTGAAGGAGCGCATAAGGTTCACCGTGACACCCTCTTTATTTTAGTACCCTCATTGCCGGCTAGCTCACCACCGTTCGCCAAAACCCTAGGGTTCCGAGCGCCACAGCCGTCAAGTGTGACGTGGCCACCCATGTGGTAGCTACCTGACCGCCACGCAAGCGCCACGCCACCATCTCTGCCTGCATCACTGCACACATGGTATTGTGCCAGCACGCGCACAAGACCCTGTGCATTATTTCGTAAGCCAGGTTCATGGTGGACTTTGAATTTTTGTGGACTAGGTCTATAGACATTGGGCCCACCTATCAGCGATAGAAATAGGATTTCCCGTAGAAAATTAAATCAACCGAAAAATAATTTCTGTCACTGATGTTAGGCTTGTGTCATAAATAGATTCTCCTTTAGAAAAATAATTCAGAATTTCCAAAAAACTGAATTTAGTTCATTTCTTTAGGGTTTAATTTTCCAAGGACTCGTTCTCCTTCATACGAGCTCCGATTTCGACGATTCAAATTTCTAAATTCATCTAAAACCAATATCTATCTATATATACTGAAATTATTTAATTTGGAGTTAATTTGATTTTCTTTTAATTTATTTGAATTTTGCTTGAATCTAGCTCATTTTGCGTTTAGATTTTGACAACTCCGGAGAGCTTGAATCCTTTGAAGAGTTAGATTCAAAGGCTTTTGAGCAAGGCAAGTTACACTCTTTGATCATATTGAGCCCAATATTTATAGTTATTTAAATTTTGTTTTAAACTATTATTGCATGCTTATTTATATTCCAGTAATTTAAATTCCCGTTTTAAATTTCTAGTTAATTCGTTTACCTTTTGTACAGCCAATATTGAATTTGAATTTACCATTCCCTTGTCACCTTAGAGGAAAATTTGGTTGATATATTAGTATGACTAGAACATGTTGGAAAATTTTGCTTAGTCTAGGCTTAGACCAAAAACTTTGATTTGGGGAATTTAGCCCAATTACTTAGTCATGATTTAAAATCGAGACTATGGTATTGTTTTTACCATAGAAATTTTAGAAAATGTTTTGACATGAAAAATAAATAAAGCTGGTTTGGACTTGGGCAAATTGGACAGTTGGTGGGTGCAGGTTTATGCACGGGCTCAATTCAGTGAATAATTGAAGCCTAGGGATTGTATTGGAAGTCGCCCAGTCATTTAAGGACCAGTCTGTGAGCTGCGGATTGTTAAGCCATAATCGTACCACCATAAGTCTGGTGTGGGACAGACTTAGCTAATTAAACTATACTATTTCACTGTAATTGTGTCATTCAGAGGTGTGGGTATCATGAAGACTTATTTTTAATACCCACATGGTGTAAGAGGGGGTTATAATTTGGCGTGAAGCCTACGCTAATGAAACCTTAGCGGGTATAATTACGTTGAAATAATGTAGGGTAAAGGCCTCGTGATAGTTGCTTAGTCGCACGCCTTCGGAAGAGTGTCTTGACCAACATGTTTTGCAAACTGTCGCTTGTGGGTAAAGTTGTACAAACTCTACAGAGTAATAATCTATTCAAATAGCCACGTCTACGGTCATGGACATGCTGAGCAAAGCCTTTTGTGGATTAGACTTGGTTTTGGTTTTAAACTAATTTTAAGCTCGGATGTTTATCCAATTAGGGAAAATTTGGGCAGAAAGCCTGGTGTAAGGTGGTTAGTCCTTCACCATTTGTGCATGGAGGTTTATCCTACATTTGAGAATTGAAATATCAATAAAAAAGTTTGACTTTTAGTTATAAGTTAAAACTGCATTGGAATTTAGTAAATGTATTTAAACTTGAAAATGTAACTTTGTGTAAAACAGCCATATAAGTCTTCCTTTGATATTATCCTGCATGCATTATCTCTATTATTAGGTGTAACTTGCGGAGTGCAATTATTTGTACTCACCCTTGCTTAATAAATTATTGTTCAGAGGAGTTCTACAACGACGGTGAGGACTTGGAGGACTAGGCCGCGCCCCCAGACGATTGCCTGTGGCGTATTGTGTGGCCTACACATTTATTTATGCTTTCCGTTGTATCTTTTTATTTAGTCTTAAGCCCATTTGTAATAAACTCTAATTATTATTCAATAAAATGTGCGATATGGATTTGCTATCAGTTTTGTTTGACTATGTACGCTAGCTGTTCCTGGACTAGTATATGAAACACAGAGAATATGGGATCCTTCATTCCCGGGTTCGACACGATGCGTGAGTGGGATGACGGTTTGTGGATGACTCTCTCACCACTCATTTACTTCCATGCGGTGGAGTACCACGTGCCCCATCGGGTGATGAGACATTTGGCAAGCTTCAAGACTGTCGACAGATGGAGTTCTCGGCAGATCTGAACCTTCACGAGTAAGGGTACCTATCGCTATTCGTTTCCACCATTGTTTGCGGTTTCAATATTAACAGTTCGCTTGTTTGCATGGCATAATAAACCAAAGTCGAAGGTACCAGCACACCGACTGGGCCCATTATAACTGTGCCTACATGTTGGAGTGGGTTAACCGGTCCAATCGGTCTAGGGAGGTGCCGCAGATCCATCGGAGGCCTTAGTTCGTCAACTACCTTCGGTGGCTCCACAGCGTCGCGTGCCTGCATCTTCGACTAGCCATAACCGAGGTGAACATACGGGAGGGTCACTCGTCTGACGAGGATTTCGTGGACGAGTACGATGAGTTCATACGAATAGGCACACAGCTAGAGAGGGCCCCTATCAACCCCTACTACGTTAGTAAATTTTATCCCCATACTAATTTCCAATGTCACAGTTGGCGAACTAATTTACATTGTTTACCCGTTCGCAGGGAAGGCAGCTCGCACGCATAAGCAACAAGGCCGGTAGGGTGCTCATGCTACCAGAGGGTTTGGAGGGGAGCTTCCAACGCATGAGGAACTTCATTGAGGTATCACAGCTGCTAGTTGTGTTTTTTACTATCAATTCAAACAGACATGTTGGCGCAAGAAATTATTGTTCTACATTGTGTTTTTTACTATCAATCCACCACTTCCACTCTTTGCAACATCAGATTCCATCTTTGGAATGGAAGCCTCTACAGAGATCTTTGTTACCGTTTGCTGATTTCTTCTTTCATATACTGTTAGAACAAATTTGGTGGGCATAGTAGACTAGGTTTTGTTTAACCTAATGTGGACCATCTATATAAAGTGCAAAACAATTATATATTCAGTGCCTTCCAAATTTGTATATGTGGATTCTTCTCTGAGTGTTGGTCAGGCAAAAGTAATCTGAACATTCAAGTGATTTGGTAGCTTTCTGTTTATTCCACTGGGTAGTGTCCATATCTTGATGTTAAAAATGCTTGTATTCTTCAAAGACTGATGCTTTCTGTTTTGCAAGATGTATTGCCTTTTTTTTTCCAAGAAATGGATTACATACTACTGCAAGAAATACAAAAATGCTTATGTCTCTTCCATTCACAAATCACAAGTGATGCACGAGCACCTTCCTTTTGCAAAGTGGTAACAAGCTAGGCATTAATATATTTTTGGTGTCTGTTAATTCAAGGTTGTGACTAGGTAGGATTTGTACAATTTACTGGGGTTTATGTGACACCACATGATTGGCACATGAGCTTGTTTGCAAGAGAGGTCTTCCTTTTCCTTTTCCTCTTGTATGTTTGTTCTTTCTTGACACTCTTGTATCCTGCACTCTTTTGCTAGTCGGTAGCTTTTAGTTTATTCCACTACCGGATTCTTACTCTATTTTTTATCCCTTGTAGATGGTTCGCCACCGATGCCGGCGAATGGCGACTAAGATGAACTGCACCGCGGTGGGAGATGTTGTTCAACCTGCCTTGGCCGGGAGTGGCTCATCACATGCTACGTCATCCCGAGCGACGGTATCCACTTCGGCCGCACGAGACGACGATGAAGAGGAGGAGGACAACGAGGACATGAATGCTAGGTTGCCGGACAAGATGGTCCTCTCGGACCTTGTTGGTGCACCTACCGCCACGCAGCCGACTCAGGCCATGCCTCCGTGCCGTAAACGTCGTGATCGCGTGAACTTTAGTTCAGCCAACGTCATTGAGGGCACGCGGCGAACATCCAGCTTCTAGGTTCACACCAGGAACAGGTCCGCACCGAAAGCGCAAGTGATATAATGAATGGATATATGCATACATGAATGATTGAGTAGAATGAAATGATTGAATGGATGATTGAATGAATGAATATATGCATACGTGCTTCTAGGTTCTCTTTCTTGTTGAATGAAATGATTGATTGAATGAATATATGCATATATGCTTCTAGGTTGTCTATCATGTTGAATAAAATAATTGAATGGATATATGCATACATGTTGTTTGAATGAAATGAATGAATGGCTATATGCATACATGTTGCCGTTTTCTATTGATAGAGGTATTGTCACGCCAATTCCTATGGTGTGACAGATGGTACTGTCATGCTAGGAGTCATGGCATAACAGGACTTAGCACCGGAAGCGGGGACCTGGCTTTCAATGCCTTTGGAGTTGCCCACGCACTGGCGTGGCGGCACGGTCCTGTCACGCCAGTGCCCATGGCGTGACAGACTACTATCACGCCAGGAGCCCTGACGTGATAGGACTTAGCATCAGAAGGGGGACCTGGCTTGCAACGCCTTTGGAGTTGTCCACGCACTGGCGTGGCGGCACCGTGGCATCACGACAGTACCCATGGCTTGACAGACTGTATTGTCATGCCAGGAGCCTTGGCGTGACAGGACTTAGCACCAGAAGGGGGGACCTGGCTTGCAATGCCTCTGGAGTTGCCCACACACATGACAATACTTTGCTTTGCCAGCTTTTCAGACCGAAAAGACATGACACATAGACTCAGACTGGTCAGACATAAATGACCACATTGTCCCACGCTTCCTTTTCAAACGGAAGTAACAACACACTGCAACGCTACCTTTTCAGAATTGAACACACTCCACGCATCGGTTTCTTGTGTGTTCTCCCTCCACCATGAGCAGTACACCATATCCAGTTATAAAAAGAGGTGAAAGAGATCTGGGGGAGAATACTACACAACCACACCCAACACTACACCAAAGCTTGGTTCACACAACTGAGAGGAAGGAGATGGAGGACTCGACGAACTTCTACGCGAGGATATTGCGGAAGCGCAAATGGCTTGCCGAGAGGGCTAAACCCTACCCAGATAATTCTACGAAGGATGCGCCGATACCACCAGAGTTCCCACGCCCGCAATATGTGTGCGAAGAACTGACAAAGATCATCCAGTCCACACACCTGACGACGGCCTCTCGGGCATACTACATGTGCGACCACCACCTCGTAAACGTATCTTACACACACAAAGATTTTTCACATCATACGTTCCATTACACAAATCCCTTAGTACACCCGCGCATAATGGCAACCGGAGATGCAATGCAACTTCTTCTAATGGATCGATGACTCGGAGATGTACGATAGGGCATTAATCCATTAAAAGTACATGTTGAACTATGCGATGCGAGTCGAGACCTTCAAGCGCTGGACACCTTACGTACCAGACCCCGAACGAACTAAAAAGGAATCGGACGAGCCCAAGAAAGCAGATGAGTACGACAGGGCCAAGAGGGCGGCAGACAAGGGAAAGGCTCCTACAAGTGAGACCGTCGACCGTACTAGCGCTCCTCGCTGCCCGGGCGCACTCTGGATTGAAGAGATAAGTTATGTCCAATATGCATCATAATTATTAATTTGGCCCAGCGTTGTGTTATCCTAACATCATTCAAACGTCTAGCCCGTCTCACAGGACATGTCTGACTTTGAGACTGGCTGCCACCGCCGGGGGCAGCAATGAGACAAGGGGGAGGGAGCGATGAGCCGCCGAAACTAATGATCTTTGTTCCAATAGACTCTATTTCCATTCCAAAAAGGTGCATATGTATCATAGCTGTATTTCGGTTTGTTGCATCGTACATGATGTCGTTCCTTATGCATGTAACCAAACCCTGCGTGCTATGTAATTTGCAACTTTATTATAAAGTCTATTTCAATTCGCTAATGCGTTGTAAAGTCGACTTCAAATCTCGTTCTCTTTTTGCATTCAATTCTTGGTGTAGCAAGACAGGGATCAATATAAAAATAAAGGTCCAAAATGCGTGTTATGAAAGTAAACACTAAATGGTCTTTGATACTTAAGTAACGACGAGCACCACCTATCATTGCAATAGGATAGGATGTGCCTGCCTATTCATCCATCTGTTCATTCAAACTTAACTACATCGTAGGTTCGAAATAAGATCTACTGCCTAAGATTGTGCATTCAGTTAATATCGTTCAATTCTTGCTATCTCAAATCAAGTTTAAATTTTTTTGGAATAGATGTCCGTGCAAAATCAAATACTAAGAACGATGTACATAGCCACATGAAACAGTGAACTTGTGCATTAACATTACTTCTTTCCTGTCAAATGGTCCACGTATCTTATGCAACAATCATAAAATTTCTTCATCTGGGAACACCTTCTAAAAATAGCTGGCATTGTCACGCCAACTCTCGTGGCGTGACAAGACAGACTTGTCACGCCATTCTTAAGGACGTGGCAGTGACCATGTTTGCCCTCCACGCTGGCACGGCGCGCGGACAAGAGCTTATGTGACAGGTTTGGCCACGCCAAGGACAGTAGCGTGACAACATGGTTTAGCCACGCTACGAGTCATAGCGTGACAAAAAGGTCATAATTGAAAATAAAGTTAATAATAGGTTAACTTTAAAATATTATTAAAAAAGATTAAATAATTAAAAAAATCACCAACCCATCCTAGACCAACTGCTCCATTTTATTTTTCACCGTACGTACATCGTTACTAGTCAACACTACGTACTTGTTTAATTGTAGCTACGTACGAATTAGATTACTTTCTCCACTTGATTTTCCACAGATAAAGCGAAAGGAAGAGAGAAAGCGGTAGCTAGCAGCACAAAGCAAAAGGGCATTGGAATATTAGTACTAGCTAGACTTTGAGTAAATTATTAACTGCACTTTTATCACAATACGTATGTAATAATAAAAAAATGCCTAGTCTAGAAGCATCAGGAAGCCTATATATCAAATTAAATCAATTAGCTAGCAAGACTAGAACTAAATCAATAGAAAAATGCTAGGTCTGCCCTTTTATCGATGAATTAAAAGAAAATTTACAATATATCAATAAATTACTACATAATTCACAATATGCTGCTTAATGCGAGACTGACAAGTGGGTTTAGAATCTATATGTTAGTAAGACACCAATGGTATATTGTAAAAATTCGAAGTTATTCAGTAATATATAGCGAATTGCCCCCATGAGCTAACGGGATAAATAATCAATCGGTGAAGAAATGGATGGATCCATGAATTCTGTCATAAGCAAAGCTGCTCGTAAAATTAAGGTTGGAAACACCGGTAATGATAAACGCATTCACCGACAACTTTTATGTACCAGCTGTGTTCCGAAGTCCTAATATACGAACAAGACTTGGGCAGGCAATAGCAAAAGGAGCACATGCTTAAATTAGACTCGACAATGACACGCATATGAAAGACTAAACAATTAAGAAAAAGGGAAAATGCACGCCTCGGTGCTGAACTGCTGACGAAGCAACACCAGTACACTCACAGAGCTACAGTGCACACTCATTTACTAGTACTTGATACTGTTGAAAATAGAGATAGAATACAACGGTATAGATAGAGTTCGGTTGTATATTGTAACTGCAATGAATCGGGACTGTAGCGTGTATTGGAACCGTAGACCGTCCGTTGTCGCCTACGCAGATATCCCCTGATTTAGTTCTGTTCTGCTGTAACCGATACAATCAGGAAATTCTAGTTGTTCACAGCTAGGTACTAACTATAAACACGAAAGCTATCCCATGTGGGAAGTATGAACACGAAAGCTATCCCATGTGGGATCATTGTGGCAAATACCAAAATCTTTTCATGGTATCAGAGCTCGGCTTTCCATACCACAATGTCAAGCACAACAGGATCTCAAACTTCCGCGAACCTTCCTGCTATGAAGTCCACGAGCAATAGTTTTGTGCTGGCATCATTCGGCCACTTCGTCACGGTGAAGCTCAACAGTGAGAACCATCTGCTGTGGAGGGCGTAGATTGTTCCCTATCTGCGTAGCCAGAACTTACTTGGTTATGTAGATAGAACTGAGAAAGCACCGGCTATGTTCGTCGCACAAGCTGAAGAAGAAGGAAGCTGTGCTCGTCAGGTTCAGAACCCTGGGTACCAAGTCTGGTTCTAGCAGGAACAACTGGTGCTAAGTGCACTGCTATCATCCCTGACAGAAGAGGTCCTCAATCAGGTTATTTTCCTCGCCTCTGCAATAGCTGTTTGGGAGGCAATTGAGGCCATGTTTGCCTACATATCAAAGGAAGAACCATGCAGATCAAGATACAGATTGCAAACCTAAAGAAAAGAGAGTACTTCCCCAAGATGAAGTCACTAACAGACTATCTTGGTTCGGCCGGTTCTTCACTGCATGAAGAGGAGAATGTGTCATACATGCTCATAGGATTACACTAATACAGAAAAGGTCTTTACAGACGGTTTAAAAACGTCATCACAGATGGTTTCGTGAGTCATCCGAGTTTATGGGTCAGTAATGATATGAGATCATCACAGATGGTTTTCAAACCGTCTATGGTGCAGACTATCACATACGATTATTAACTCAAAACCGTCTGTGATAGTTGACTATCACAGACGATTTGTAGATGAAATTGTTCGTGATAGCTAATGTATCACAGACGGTTTGTATATAAAACCATCTGTGACGATCTCTTCTCTATAAAATCTCCAAGCAGCGGCTGCTTGTGCCTTTAAAATCATGTGTGTGTGTGTATCGTAGTCCATTGTTAACTAACTTGAGACCTTAATTCAGCTAACTAGCTCGCTCCTTGGGCGTTCATCCTAAACGTGTAGGTGAACCACGACATACTTCATTGAACCTGACACACTGGAGTGTATGATTTGCTTTATGGCAATCCTCCTAGACCACGGCCTCAAAAGTAATATCTATAGAACAGAACTTGAAGTTATTAATTATAAGCATGTAATTATTTTTAAACCCAACAAGAACACCAAGCAACTTGAGTTCTGGTTTATATGTAAGGGTGGCCTCACCGTAGAACTTGACATCAAGGAATGGTTGGTTACTGATACATGATGCCACTTCCAAGTTGGAGTACCTATGCGTTCGCGCCACTTTTTGAACATAGAGACGTCCAATTACCTATCGACAACATCCAGATAATTGGATGTCCACGCGCTCTCCTGGCAACCATGCTTCTTGAACTTGTAGGCTCGATGAAGTAGATCGTGGCTGCTGTCTCATCCTGTGGCCTGGACACACAGGTACTTTGACTGGGAAGTGGCATCATGTATTAGCAACCAACCATTCCTTGATGTCAAGTTCTATGGTGAGGCCACCCGTACATATAAACTAGAACTCAAGTTGCTTGGTGGTATTGTTGGGTTTAAAGACAATTACATGCTTATAATTAATAACTTCGAGTTCAGTTCTACTACTATTACTTCTAAGGTTGTGGTTTAAGAGGATTGGCATGAAGCAAATCACGCACTCCAGTGTGTAAGGTTCGATAAGGTAGGTCGTGGTTTCTCCTGCACATTTAGGATGAATGCCCAAGGAGCGAACTAACTAGCTGAATTCAGGCCTCGAGTTAGCTAACAAGAGACTACGAACTACGAACTGCTTGGATATATATATATAGGCACAAGTACACAAGTAGCCACTGCTTGGATATTTTATAGAGAAGAGATCAGGAATGGAATGGTAGGACGTACCTGGGATGCAAGGGAGGAGAACTTGACCGACATGAACACGGTTACACAAACAAAGGTGAAATGAATGACGAGAGGCAGGTGAAGAGATGTTGTAGTAGTTTTTGACTCATTTGGTCTTGTTTTGGAATAGAATACACACCGATTAATAAATAATTGATGATTAGAGGCACAAGCTAGGTAAAAATTCTAGAAATTTGTATGTTATTGCAGCTTTACGAATTAGCCTAACCTTTACAAATCTAAAAAGTTAATTGCAGCTTTCAAAAGGAGGATACCGTATAGGAACATATTATAAGATTAGTTACATGTACAAAAAAATTATATGTGTACAGACTGATGTTTTGCCCCATCCGAACCACATCTCATGAACCAACATTATACATAGAGAGCCCACCTATATCATCCAACCATCACAGAACACCCACCATAGCCCACATCACAGAGCAAGGGGAGGGTAAGGGATAGAGATTAAAGGGGAGTAGTTACCCAGTGCAACTGGCAAATCGACCACCGGCAGTAGCTCACCACATCCATCTCCTTCATGTATGCATAAGCAGCAACAACCCACATTAGTAAACAAGTCAAACTCAAATCCAAAAACTGAAGCAACAGAGAATGGAAAATAAGAAAATAATGTCTTACCTTGACATCGCTGATGTCGGTGGTGAGGTAGCTGAGGCCAAGGTCGGTGGAGAGGTAGCCAGGGGAGGTTGGTGGAGAGGTAGCCAGGGTCACGCACGCCGAGGGGGGGGGGACGAAGAAGGGAAGACAGATCTAGCAACGGGGAGGTGGATTTGGCCGGGGGGACATTGATTGGACAGGCTACGGCGGCAGTGGCAGTGTCACCGTAGTTGTGTCATAACGGTGACACTACACAAGACACTCTTATCGTAAGAGTGTCTTGTGCAGTGAACCGTGGTGTCACAACCGGCGACGATGGGAAGAAGGGCATCATCAGTGATAGGAAAGGGAGAAGGCGTGACTTGGGGGCGGTCGTCGGGGAGGAGGCTTCAAGTGGCAGCATCGAGGTCAGGGGCACTCGGGTGGGCAGGGGAATGGGCGAGAGTAAGGATGCTGGGGAGTAACGAGTTAGGGCACAAACCCTAGTGGGCTCCTACTAATAAAGGGATATCATAGACTGTTCCATAATAGAACCGTTCGTGATATGGTCTCATATCACAGACGGTTCAATAATAGAACCGTCTGTGATACGGCTCCAATAAATAACCATATTTTTACTAGCATGGGGTGTGGCATTTTTAGTGTTCTCCGTGCACTTAACTAATTAAAACGAGTCACGGGTACATAACCACATGAGGTACCTACTTCGTAATAAATAAGTAAATTGTAGGGTAATAAACAGTAAAATTGAAGAAAAAGGGATATACTTTACCAAAGACCATCAACAATTCAGTGGTGACGGGACGATAAAAAAAGACGGTTTTTAAATCAAACGATAAAAAAAGGATCAGCGATCCTATCTTAGCCTTCAAATCTTAATAAGCCTTCTCCTCGGCTTCAATGGTGGCGGGATCAGCGACAGTCTGATCAAACGCCTCTACCTGCTGTCTTGCACGCTCCAATCGCACTTGTAGCCATTTGGACTCCGTAACCAAGTACATGATAGCCCAGAGGCCACCAACCCTAGCCTCCTCCAACTCGACGAGGTCGACCCACTCTCCTACCATCCAGATGTCATCCTTGACTCTCCAGATTGCATCCTCGGTGCAGACGAAGTAGTTCCAGAGGATGATCTCCACGATGAGGTTTACTCGCCGGATACCAAAGACCCTCTCATTGGTCCATCAGAGGAGGAGGTCCAGTCGACCGATGATGTCCGCTATGGTCTCCGGTAGATCGGAGGGCCTAGAACGGATGGCATTGCGAACGGAAGGCTTGCCCGCAGCTTGGGCCAAGTTGCAACTAGAGAGGTGCGAGTAGACAACCACAATGTAGGCCAATACAGCCGAGCCAGCACGAGAGGATATGTTGGCGCTGGAGAGGAAGAAGAGGGGGAAGCCATTTCGACTAGAGCATGCAGTTTGAAGAAATAGGAGGTTTGTGAGAAATCCCTTTCGGAAGCAGATGTTTATTTATAAAACGTGGGAGCCGTAGTGACCGATGCGGGAGACGAAGAGATACAATGGGAGCCGTAGCGACCGATGCGAGAGACGAAGACATGACGTGGTGCATTTAAACGAGCAATCGGATGATGTGGTATCTGTTTTTATTATCACAGACAGTTTTGAGAACAAACCATATGTGATATTACTAAATATCACAAATGGTTATTTTTTAAAACCATCTGTGATACTTCACAGACGGTTTTCAATATGAATCATCTGTGATATTACCTCTTCACAGGCGGTTCTTAGCGCAACCACTAATATAGATGGTCGCTAAACAAATACGGTCTGTGATTGTATTTAATACTGACGGTTTTGTTCAACCGTATGTCACTACTACAAAAAGGCTAATACTAGACGCCTCATCACAGACGGTTGACCAAAACCATCTGTATTACACACAATCACAGACGGTTTTGGTTTAGAGACCGTTTGTGTTACCGGCTGCGTTAAAAACCGTCTGTGAAGAGGTAATATCATAGACGGTTCATGTTGAAAACCGTCTGTGAAGTATCACAGACGGTTCTTGTTAATAACCGTCTGTGATAATTCTACATATCACAGACAGTTTTCAACAAAGAACTGTCTATGAAACATCACAGACGGTTCTTAACAATAACCGTCTGCGATATTACCACATATTACAGACGGTTTTTTGTTATAACCGTCTGTGATAATACCGCTACAGCCCAATGCGTTTTCTTCTTCGTCGCCATTCGCTTCGGCTCCCCGATGCGTCTCTTCGTCGCATCGATCTGTTTCAGCTCCCCGATGCGTCTCTCCGTCTCACGCTCCGAATTTATACCTTGTTTTATAAAAAGGATCATTTGCCATCGAAGATGATCATCCCCACATACTTATAAAAAAACAAAAATGGTTGCCTCTTCCTTGTCGCCGGCATTGATGGCCTACCTGGCCGCACTGTACGAGCACCTCTCTCGCTGTACGTTGAACCGTGCTGCGGAAGAACACTGTTTCAATAGTGTCTTCACTCCTACGTCGCCGAGAATTTGCCAGAGCAGGTGACGGCCACCTTCCGCCGTCTTGACATCCTCCTCCGCCGTGTCTTCCGGGTGATCTCCCACTTTCGACGAGTTTACCGCGTCATCGACGTGGTCCTCCAAAATGACGTTGCACGTCTCTAGGAGGCTTGCCGTCACTTAGAGTGCGTAATCGAGGCGGCAGGCGACCGACTCGACCAGGCCGAGACCCCTCAAGCAAGGGAAGAGAGCCTATGGGCTCAATTCTTCTTGGTTCAACACTGAGGGTCTTCGGAGACACTTTCGAGCAAGCGTCGTGGTGGACGATTTCGAGCTTCGTCACGATAATCGTGAACCGTGACGATGCCGACGCCGTCGCTTATGAAGTATTGAAGACGGAGATAGCAGCCTACCTCCGCTACTAGAAAAACTTTGTTTAATTATAGGTTTCTACTTTTTTTTTAATATTTTTGTAAGCGACTGGCCACGCTGTTTGGCCATATGAAAATTCCAAAATGAAAAAAAGTTTGGAGGTGAAGTTAATTACTATATTAATTATATGTTGAATTATATATATATATATATATATATATATATATATATATATATATATGTATGTATGTATATATATAGTTAAAGCAAATTTTCAAGAGTATTTAAATGACAAAATTAACATATAAACATTTAATTTCTTCATGTCATGTAAGTGTATATACAAGATAAATATACTTGAGAAAAACCATTTCACGAGCGGTTCCATTGTGGAACTGTCTGTGATATGTCCCATATCACTAACGGTTCTATTATGGAATCGCTGCATGATATGTCCCATATCACGGACGGTTCCATTATGGAACCGTCAGTGATATTACCACCGACGGTTCCATAATAGAACCGCTCGTGATAAGTCTCTTTATTAGTAGGAGCCCGCCGCTAGGGTTTGCGCCGCCCTAACTCGTCACTCCCAGCGCCACTAGGGTTTGCGCCGCCCCTAACACGCCACTCCCAACAGATTTACTCTCGTCAGTTCCCTCCCCACCTCGATGCCGCCGCCGACCCGTCGCCGCGCAGTTGTGACACCACTCAGACCGCACAAGATCGCACGATAGTCGTAGTGTCTTGTGCGATGTTAGGTCGCACCACAACTACACGGTGACGCCGCCACCAGCGTGTCGCCTCGTGACCGCCATGGCTTGGTTCTCGGCTCGGCCTCCTGGCTCGGACCTAAGCGGGCTTTGCTTTCCCCATCCTCCTCTATTCTCCTCTAGATCTGTTAGCTTAATGTCTTTTATTGAGTTTGATTTTTATGCTTGAGCCTTAAGTTGTGTCCTGATGTTTGTGTGATTTATGCAAGGTGAAGGAGATAGATGAGGGTTGTGCTGGTGGTGGGGTCGCCGTCGTGGTTGCACTGTACTGAGGTATCACCCTACCTTACTCCCTCTCTGTCTCTACCCCCCTTGCTCTGTGATAAAAATGGCTAGTGCCCTGAGATGGATGCCGAGGGCTACTGCTAGTGTGGTGGGTTTGGACACTCTTGGTCTTGTTGTCTTGCTGATGAACTGCTCAATGATGTTAATAGTCTTATGCTGAAATTGAATTGATAATTAGTTCATATTAGTAGTCCCCTTGCTCTGTGATGTAATGATGTCAATAGTCTTATGCTGAAATTGAATTGATAATTAGTTCATATTAATAGTCCCTTTGCTCTGTGATGTAATGATGTCAATAGTCTTATGCTGAAATTGAATTGATAATTAGTTCATATTAATAGTCCCCTTGCTCTGTGATGTAATGATGTTAATAGTCTTATGCTGTCTCTCGCCATTCATTTCACCTTTGTTTGTGTAACTGTGTTCATGCCGGTCAAGTTCTCCTACCTCTTGCGTCCCAAGTACGTCCTACCATTCCATTCATAATCTCTTCTCTATAAAATCTCCAAATAGTGGCTACTTGTGCCATTAAAACCATATCATATACATCATATATATATATATATATATATATATATATATATATATATATATATATATATATATATATATATATATATATATATATATATATATATATATATATATATATATATATATATATATATATATATATATATATATATATATATATATATATATATATGATGTGAGAAGCATGAGAAGGATGAGATAGTATCCACAGGCAACCTCATTGAGCCCCTGCAAGTTTAAAAAGTATGGATGCAAGGAGAGCGTCAGGACATCCGATTACCTGGATGTTGTCGATAGGTAATTGGACGTCGCTATGTTCAGAAAATGACGTTGATGCGTGGGTACTCCGACTGGGAAGTGGCATCATCTATCAGCAACCAACAATTACGGGCATGTAATTGTCTTTAAACCCAACAAGAACACCAAGCAACAAGTTGAGAATTCTTTTGAAATATGAGAATGGTTGCTTGGTGTTCTTGTTAGGTTTAAAGACGATTACATGCTCAAGAATGGTTAGTTGTCGATACATGATGCCACTTCCCACCGAATACTCACAAGATCCACGCCACTTCTCAACCCAGTCCAATTACCTATCGACAACATCCGTAATTGGATGTCCCGACGCTTCCTTGCATCCATACTTTTAAACTTGTGGGCTCAATGAGGTTGCCCGTGGCTACTGTCTTATCCTTCTCATGCTGGTGGACGATCCCCCCAAAGTGGCTAAGAGACTACGAACAATATATATATATATATATATGATGCCGAATTTAATGGCACAAACAGCCACTGCTTGGGGGCTTTATAGAGAAAAGTCATCACAGACGGTTTTAGCCACAAACCGTCTGTGATAAGTACATATCACAGACGGTTTGACGATTCTCAGTTAATAACCGTCTGTGAAAGTATGCATCACAGACAGTTGAAAATCGTCTGTGATGACCTCATGTCATCACTGACCCATAAACTCAAACGGCTCACGAAACCGTCTGTGATGACGTTTTTGAACCGTCTGTGAATACCTTTTCTGTAGTAGTGTGTGATGACACATCCAATATTAGCCTTTTTGTAGTAGTGTTAGGACAAGATTATGATTCTTTAATTACATTGGTGTCAACCTGTGTTGAGCCAGTTGGGCTGAATGAGCTATATGCTCACCTCATCAGCTATGAACTGCGACATGAAAAGCCAGAGCCTTCACCAAAGATGGTGTCATTTGCTAACAATGTGATGCGCCATGACAATCGTGGAAGCAATGGAGGATGAGTCCAAAAGCGTGGGTTTGATGGTCGTGGTTGTGGCGATGGTGGTTGAGGCTTAGGATCATCAGGCAACAATGGAGGACATCCAACTTGCCAACTTTGTGGTAAGTATGGACATAAAGCTCTATGTTGCTATCATCAATTTGATGATTCGTATCAACATGAAGATCACAGTCGGTCGGCTTCCGCTGCTGCTTCATATAAGGTGGATCAAAACTGGTATGTTGATACCGGTGTGACGGATCATCTAACTAGTGATCTTGATCGCTTGTTTGTTAAGGAGCATTACAGAGGAGGAGACCAAGTGCAAGTTGACAATGGTTCAGGTATGTCCATCTCTCATGTTGGTCATTCAATTATCACTGGTGATTCTAATTCCTCCTTCCATCCAAACAATGTTCTTCATGTTCCTAGAGTTAGCAAGCATCTTCTCTCAATACAAAAGTTTGCTTATCATAATAACATGTTCTTTGACTTCATCGTTCCTATACGACCGAACCACAATGAGAGTCCTGCTCCATGGCAATTTTGAGGGAGGCTTGTACTTTCTACCACAAAATCACGTAATTCATTCCTCCTTTTCAGCAATTAAGCTTACAAAGGAGCTTTGGCACAAGAGGCTTGGGCATACAACATCGACAATCATTCACAACATCTTTGAGTCTAGTACTTTAGATATCTCAAATAAAGAGTCTTTTGTTTGTGAAGCTTGTCAACAAGCAAAAACTCATTAGTTACTTTATCAAAGTTCTAATCACATTACCATTTGTCCTCTTGAACTTGTTCATACCGATGTATGGGGTCCTGCCCGAACCTCTGTAGGAGGATTTCATTATTATGTCAACTTTATTGATGATTATAATCGTTACACTTGGGTCTATCTCCTCAAACACAAATATGATGTTGAGCATGCGTTTTTCCAGTTTAAATCTTATGTTGAAAGGCTTCTGAACACCAAAGTTTTTGTTGTTTAGTCTGCTAGTGGGGATGAGTATATTAAACTTCGCAAATATTTTAGTCAAACCGGTATACTTCATCGAATCTGTTATCTTCACACTCAACAACAAAACGGTGTTGTCGAAAGGAAACATAGTCATCTTGTCGAGACCGGCTTGGCACTACTTGCTCAGTTGTCCATGCCCATTCGGTTTTGGGACGAAGTGTTTGTCACTGCATGCTATCTTATTAATCATTTGCCAAATCGAGTTACTGGAAATTCTACTCCATTCCAGCGCTTGCTCAAGACTTCCCCTGATTATTCTATGCTACGCACCTTTGGATGTGTGTGCTATCCAAATCTTTGGCCTTATAATACCAGAAAGCTTGATTTTAGGTCCAAACAATGTGTCTTTGTCAGGTATAATTCTAAAAATAAGGGTTACAAGTGCCTCGATAAGACCACTGGTCGTATCAATTTGTCCCGGGATGTTGTTTTCAATGAACCCAAGTTTCCCCTTGCCACTAAAAGTACTATGGAGTCACTACCAAGTTACTCTGAAACTACTATTCTCACATTACTCTGTCACCTTCTTGTGTTCCAAACAAACCAGTGATAGTTGATGACAGTGAGAGGCGTCACATGCCTGATATTAGTGCTACTGATCCACTTGGTCTTGAGTACTCTGTTGCAGGTTACACAAGTTCTAGAGATGTCAATTCCAATCGGTCAGGCTCGGAGAACACATCTACTGCAATGGCACCACAACAACAGCATCCAATGCAAACCCGTTTGAGCAATAATGTGCGGCAACTCAAGCAGTTTACTGATGGAACTGTGAGGTGTCCGCTCAACAAACGGGCATCTCATTGAACCAAGCTCTCATGTTCAAGCATTGGAGGATTCAAACTGGAGAGAAGCTATGCGAGTTGAATTTGTAACTGCACAGAAGAATTCAACATGGAGTCTTGTACCGAATGGTGCTAGACAGAATGTTGTGGACTGTAAATGGGTATTCAAGCTTAAGCAAAAACCTAGCGGCATTGTGGATAGGTATAAGGCACGCTTGGTTGCTAAAGGATTCAGCCAATGACATGGAATTGATTATATGGACATGTCAAATCCTTTTGTTAACCCGATAACAATTCGAATGGTCCTCTCCATTACTGTTGCCAGGGGGTTGAATTTGAGGCAGATCGATGTTCAAAATACATTTTGCATGGAACACTTGAGGAGGAGGACTATACGAGACAACCACCTGGTTTTGAAGATGTCCCACGACCAAGCTTTGGGTGTAAGCTAGGGAAAGCTCTCTATGGTCCGAAACAGGCTCCGAGAGCGTGGTATTCCCGATTGAATTCAAAACTTCAAAGTCTTGGTTTCCTTCCTTCAAAATTAGACACTTCACTCTTTATTTTCAAAAATTCAGAAATCACCATGTACATGCTTGTGTATGTGGGTATTATTATTGCGAGCTCTTCAGTTAGTGCAACTACAAAACTTCTATAGAAGTTGTTTGTGGGTTTTACTATTAAAGATCTTGGTGATCCAGCTTATTTCCTAGGTGTCGAAGTACATCAGATCAACAAAGGTATTGTGCTAACTCAGAAGAAGTATATCTTAGACATACTACACATAGCTAATATGCAATATAGTAAACCAATTACAACACCAATGTCTAGTTCTGAGAAGCTGTCAAAGGAGTCAGGTCAACCACTTTCTGAAAATGCTATTTTCAAATACCGAAGCACAGTTGGTGCTTTACAGTATTTAACCTTGACAAGACCAGATATTTAATTATTTTGTTGTCAATCGTGTGTGTCAATTTCTTCAATCACCCACAAATGTTCATTGGGCAGCTGTTAAAAGAATCCTTAGATATGTAAAGGGTACTTGCACTACTGGTCTTGTAATTCAAAAAACAGACTCATTTCTTCTCAGCGCATTCTTAGATGCAGATTGGGTAGGATGCCCCGATGATAAACGTTCTACAAATGGTTTTGTTGTCTTTCTAAACGTTCTACAAATGGTTTTGTTGTCTTTCTAGGACCGAATTTGGTGTCATGGAGTTCGCGCAAGCAACAGACTGTTTCCAAGGCAAGTACCTAGGCTAAATACAAGTCATTAGCAAATGCAACGACTGAATTGATCTGGTTGCAGTCATTGCTAAAGGAACTTGAAGTATATCAATCCAGATCGCCTATATTATGGAGTGATAACCTCGGTGCAACATATTTATCAACGAATGTAGTGTTTCATGCTTGTACAAAGTATATAGAAGTGGATTTTCATTTTGTTTGAGAAAGGGTTGCGCTGAAAATGTTGGAGGTACGGTTTGTTTGTTTCTTCGTCAGATCAGGTTACTGATATATTTAGAAAAGCTTTGCCTCAATGACCATTTGAATGATTGAATTACAATCTCAATCTAATTTCTACTAGTTGAGTTAATGGGGTGTGTTGAAAATAGAGATAGAATACAACTGTACAGATAGAGTTCGACTGCATATTGTAATTGCAATGAATCGGGACTGTAGCGCGTATCGGACACTACTACAGAAAAGGTCATCACAGACGGTTCAAAATCGTCATCACAGACGGTTTTCTGAACCGTCTGACTTTATAGGTCAGTGATGACATGAGTCATCACAGACGGTTTTTTAATAAATACGAAAGCTATCCCATGTGGGATCATTGCGGCAAATACCAAAATATTTTCAGATATTCCTCTATTAATCTTCTTTGAAACATTGGGAGGTTCCCAACCTGCTTTTGCACAGTTAGTTTATTTGAACAAAAAAGAAAGGGAATTAATCAAGAAACAAGCTAGTGCCTCTAGTTAGTGCATGAATGCACGATAAAAAAAATTTAAAAAAATTATGGTTAATGCACCCATGCATACAGACGAGAATTCGATTTTCTCACTCACGGGCCTCTACTATTGTGCTCACCGTGCGGCCACGTGCTAGGCGAAGAAGATGTAGTGGTGGAGGTCGATGTCGACGGCGGGCGGGACGACGTGTCGGTGATCGTCGGCGAGGCCCGGACGAACTGCTGCGCCGAGAAGTCCAGTATCTGCACTGACGACGACGGCGGCGGCGGCGGGACGCCCTCGTCATTCACGCTCTGAAGCGGCTGCGCGTACTGCATCAGGTCGGGGAACGGCACGACGGCCGTTGGCGCCGACCCATGCTGTGGGTGGGGGACGCCGGGGGTGACGAGGAAGCCTTGGCCGGTGCGGCCCTGGACGCGCTCGGGGAAGTTGAGCTTCGCCTTGGCGCCCTTGAAGCGGAGCGCGGCCACGTCGTAGGCGGCGGCGGCGGCCTCGGCGGTGTCGAAGGTGCCGAGCCAGACGCGCACCGCCTTCTGTGGGTCCCGGATCTCCGCAGCCCACTTGCCCCACGGCCGCCGCCGCACTCCCCGGTAGTGCTGCCTCGTCGTCGGCGACGCACCTGCACGCGCCCGTACGTCGTAAGTCACATACATGTAGCTTGCTAGGTGCATCAGTCTAGCTAGCTAGCTAGCTATATGGTTTCGTTCGTTGGAATCAGTTGCGATAAGTACAAAATTACAAATCAAATCAGTTGCAAATTGGCGCACGGCTAGGAGCTGTTACGTCGAAACTGATTAGCTAGTGGCCAGCTACAATATTGAAGTGGGAAGAAATAACTCCAAAACATTGAAATTCTAGCTACATCCGTAATCCAATTGCAACAAAACGAACCTACACGAAATCTGATCCAAGTATATATATGAACCTAGCTAGCTTTGCTATTGATTATCTACTTAATTTTACCTTGTTGGCTGCTGATCCAAGTCTAAGCAGCAGTTTTGGTTGATTGATCATGTTTGGATATTACGTATCTAGTACGTACCTTGCGTCTCTGCGGCCGGGGCGGCGGCGGCGGCGGCAGGCCCTGCTTCCCCTTCCGCGGCCCGATGATCAGATTCAGATGGCGACGGCGTCGGCCCAGCCGCGGCCAGGTGGGGATGGTGGTGCGAGGAGGAGCGCATGATGTAGGTCTTGGTGGCCGTGTCCTGTTTCTCGGCCTGCGCGTAGTACGCCGGCCAGTAGTGCTCGTGATCCACGGCCGCACGGCCACCTCCTCCGGATCCTAGGAGCGGCTGCTGCTCGACAACATCACCTGTGGCCGCCGAGCTACCGCTGCCGGCTATAGCTTTCGCCGCCGCCGGCGACTGATCTTCCTCCAGCCGAGGCCGTTGCTCCTCCTGATGATCATCAGGCAGCGGTCGCTTCCCATGCCTCCGGCGATGCTCCACCTTCATTCGCTACTATGTTTGCCAAAGTTTCACCTTTGATTTTTATCTTGGCCAACCTTAATTGCTTGCTTGTTTTCTTGACTAACCTAGCTAGTTATTTGGCCAGGAGATCAATATTCGAGCTATTGATGGTGGGGGGTTGGGGGGATCGAGATGCTTTGCTAGAGAAGCAACTGAGCTGAAAACGTCTTTTAGTTTGCCTTACCGTCTTTCTTATATAGCGTAACATGATTTTATTTCGCTATAATACATACACACGTCTTTTAATTTTTTTAAGTACAAGGTAAACACACACACTCAATACACACCACACTCATGTGTGTGTTCTCTACACATGCCTAGAAAAATATTAGAGGCATCCAATGCCTCACAGAGTGCGGTCACGCGTTCTCCCACCGATCATGCACGCGTATGTGTACTCCTAAAATCGGTAAACTCCAGCACTAAGTGTGGGACTAGAACCCTACTGGTCTAGATACACACTCGGACGCCTGGTTATTTGGCCATAGGCCAGCTTCCATATACACATGTCTTCTAGTCCTGACACCCCCCCTCTCTCGATTCTCGGATGCTTTCTTGTAACCAAATTGTTGTGCACACTCACTACATTTTTTCTCGAGATTTTGGTCCACCTTTTAACCATTGGATGTTCCTAGGAGGATTGGTGCTTCAGATCCTCCTTCGCCTGTCTCCAGCGACGGTGGATGCCCTCCCTTCTCCCTCTGCAGATTATGTTTTTTGAGTTTATTCCGGCACTGGAGGCGATGAGCAGAAGCATTAGTGCAGGAGGAGGTACCAACGTGGGGAGAACGAGCAAGAAGCGGCGGACAGCCGGCGTGCGCCCGCAAGGAGGCTAAGGTTAGGGAAGGGACGAAAGCCGTAATATATACTCCCTCCGTTCTTAAATACATGATGTTGGACCAAACGTGCAGTTAAACTTATATAACTTTGACCATTACTTTTTATATGATTTTGTTAGTAAAAGACTACAAAATTATTATATTATGAAAATATTTATCATGACAAATCTAATGATACTATTCACTCATGATCAATCTAAATAGTTTTTCATATATTATTAGTCAAAGTTAGATAAGTTTGACTGCACGCTTGGTCAAGCGTCATGTATTTAAGAACGGAGGGAGTATTATGTAATGCGAGGGAGGAGATACAAATGTTCTAGATTCAATGGCTCAAAATTTTGCCGACTTGTGAAAAAAACATAAAAATGTTGTGCTGCGCAATACATTAGGAATAAAGTTCTTCAGTCCGATTGCCCACATATAGCAGCAATCCCCATGGCAATCATCTTCCTAAAAAAGTGAGCAAAACAAGGTCCATCAGCACTTTATTTTGCAGAGGAAAAAAACGACCCTATACGCCCTCTAAAAGTGAAACATAAAGATTTCTCTTTCCCCTGGGCGAGAGCCGAGACATCTCTTCGAGTTAATTCCTTATTTGTAATTAGAAGTTAGCGAACTCTCTAAAATGCCATCGAAAAATTACTTATTCTTTGTATGCCACTTGTTCTCAACTTTAATCCTTTATTTACTACTCCGGTCAGTTGACCGTGGATTTGACCGTTGACTTGGACGCGAAAAGATGATTTTGCCTCTAAGTATGCTGAGATCTTTAGGGAATTGTTTGATATAGTAATATAGTTCTAAAAATTATGAAATTTTTAGGAGAAGTTCCTGACATAGTGTAGATTATTCTGTAATTTTTATAGGGTTTTATTTGCAACATGTTTTCTCTAAAAATCTTTCAAATTACAACCGAAAATTTAAAGATTTTAGAGAAAAATATGTTACAAATAAAAGCCTATAAAAATTAAATAATAATCTATACTATGTCAAGAACTTTTCATAAAAATTTCATAATTTTTGGAACTATATTACTATGTCAAACAATTCTCTAAAGATCTCAGCCCTGAATAATGCACTTAGGGGCAAAATCATCTTTTCGCGTCGAAGTCAACGGTCAAATCCACGGTCAACTGACCGGAGTGGCAAAGAAGGGATTAAAGTTGAGAACGAGTGGCATACAAGGGATGAGCAATTTTTCGATGGCATTTTAGAGAGGTCGTCAACTTCCAATGGCAAATAAGGAATTAACTCCATCTCTTGTGTAGTTGACCTAGGCTTACCAATGCTGCTACGGTTCTGTCCGGAATGCTCCGTCCTGGAGAGTAGAACGGTACAGTAGACCCTCCATCCCATACCGGCGTGAAATCTAGTCATCTTGGTCGTTCTGGTCCAGAATGGCCGGATCTGCCCTTCCACCTGTCTTTGTACTGGAGCAATGGTGCCCATGGTCAACGGTGGTCACTAGGGTGGAAGGAGATAGGTTAGGCAGCGAACAAAGTATTTAGACTAGGGGAGGAAGAAGATGATGCACACACCGTTTGGGATGAGATGGTGAGGCTAGTGGCGCATGCTTGAGGGAAACTCCGGCGGTGGTGGCACGGTGGTCGTAGTGGTCGGTGGCATGGACTGCCCTAGCGGCCATTATTGCCGAGCCAAGGTCAAGCTCTTGGTTCTTTTCTTTGGGAATGGCTAAGGTCAGACTCAATGGCGGCCGATCTAAGGATTAGATCTTGGTGGCTTCGCAACTTTGCAACTTAGTCACTGGATGCTTTATTATTTTTAGATATAGCCTTTCACCATTGTCACTTTTATATTCTGGCCCTCAGTTGTTTTGTTTTAATGCATCGGGATCCTACATGTGTTAGATAAGGATAAAAAATTTAAAAAGGAAAAGAAAAATCGGAACAGAACACATATGGAAACCGAAATGACCCCAGAATGGAATTAACACGTATGAGTTGAACAGTAGTTGTGTTAGTAACTTAGTATATACGCACGTGATGCACGGCTATGGAGTATGGACTGTTACGCATGGACGTCCCATACTATTTCTACCTATTTTGTTTAAAGAATAAAATGGATTTATCCATCGCCACCAAGCACATGGCTCGTACAAATAAACCTATATTATTTATACTTGTTGATTTAAGGAATATAATATAATATAACGGATTTAAAACCAAGAGTAGGCTATCCCATCAAAACCGAAGAATTGACCCTCCGTTGGACATTGTAGGCTCCATTTTATTTTTCACCGTACGTACATTGTTTCTAGTCAACATTACGTACGTGTTTAATTTTAGCTACGTACGAATTGGATTACTTTCTCCACTTGATTTTCCACAGATAATAGGGAAAGGAAGAGAGAAAGATGTAGCACCACAAAGCAAAAGGGCATTGGAATATTAGTACTAGCTAGAGTCTTAGTAAATTATTAACTATATTTTTATCATAATGTGTATGTAACAATAGAAAAGTGTCTAGTCTAGAAGCATCAGGAAGCGTATATATCAAATTAAATCAATTAGCTAGCAAGACTATAACTAAATCAATAGAAACATGCTCGGTCTGCCTTTATCAATGAATTAAGACAAAATTCATAATATGTCAATGAATAATAACATGATTCACAATATGCCGCTCAATGCGAGGCTGATATGTGGGCCTATGACCTATATGTTAGTGAGACACCAGTGGTATATTGTGAAGATGCAAAGTTATTCAGTGATATATAACGAATTGCTCTATAAATTAACGGGGTAAATAATCAATTGGTGAAGAAATGGATGGATCCATGAATTCTGTCTTAAGCAAAGCTGTTCATAAAATTAAGGTTGGAAACACCGGTAATGATAAACGCATTCACCGACAACTTTTATGTACCAGCTGTGTTATAAAGTCCTATTTTGGTTGAAATCCCTGCACATATGTACGAACAAGACTTGGGCAGGCAATAGCAAAAGGAGCACATGCTTACATTAGACTCGACAATGACATGCACATGAAAGACTAACCAATTAAGAAAAAGGGAAAAATGCACGCCTCAGAGCTCACGCAGCAACAACAGTACACTTGACAGAACACAGAGCTACAGTGCACATTCATTTACTATTACTTGATACAGTTGAAAATAGAGATAGAATACAGCTGTATAGATAGAGTTCGGATGCATATTGTAACTGCAATGAATCGGGAGTGTAGCGTGTATTGGAACCGTAGACCGTCCGTTGTCGCCTACGCAGATATCCCTGATTTAGTTCTGTTCTGTTGTAACCGATACGATCAGGAAATTCTAGTTGTTCACAGCTAGGTACTAACTATAAATACGAAAGATATCCCGTGTGGGATCATTGTGGCAAATACTAAAAAAATCATGGTATCAGAGCTCGGCGTTCCATGCCACCATGTCGAGCACAACAGGATCTCAAACTTCCGCAAACCTTCCTGCTATGAAGTCCACGAGCAGTAGTTGCCGGCATCGTTCGGCCACTTCGTCACGGTGAAACCCAACCGCGAGAACCATCTGCTGTGGTAGGTGCAGATTGTTCCCTACTTGCATAGCTAGAACTTACTTGGTTATGTAGATGGAATTAACTGAGAAAGCGTCGGCTATATGTTCGTCGCATAAGCTGAAGAAGAAGGAAGTGGTGCTCGTCAGGTCCAGAACCCTGGGTACCAAGTCTGGTTCGAGCAGGAATAACTGGTGCTAAGTGCACTGCTATCACCCCTGACAGAAGAGATCCTCAGTCATGTTCTTTTCCTCACCTCCGCAACAGCTGTTTGGGTGGCAATTGAGGTCATGTTTGCCTCACAGATCAAAGGAAGAACCATGCAGATCAGGATCCAGATTGCAAACCTAAAGAAAAGAGACATGTCTGTTGATGACAAGATTTAGCACCTATAGTTGCCATTGCAATGCTGATTAGTTCAACGAAAGGGTGTTCTCCGCAAAGCCATTTGATCGAGTTTTAATGGCACGATTGAGTTAAAGGCTTCGTTTGGTCCGAACGTCACTTAAATCTCAACCGTCACGGACCTCCACAAGATCAGCGCGCTTCAATCTTAACCATCGAGGTCCTCCCTAGGAGTTCAACGCGCGTCAATCTCAACCATTGAGGTCCTTCCGGGAGACCCAGCGCGCTTCAATTTCAACCGTTAAAGACCTCCCCAGAGAAATCCTGACCATCTAGAATCTCCCACAAAGGCTCATACGTGGTTTAATCAAGACCACACAGGACCTCCCCTGGAGGAAATCAAGACCGCACAAAAACCTCTTCTCGAAGCGCAACGTGGCCTAATCTGGACCGTCTAGGACCTCCTCAGGCACAATCTGGACCATCCAGGACCTCCTTAGGCACAATCTAGACCATCCAGGACCTCTCTCATAAATGCATAAGTGGATAAATCTCAACCTCACAGGATTTCCCCGCGAAGAGGTCTTGACCATCCAGGTCCTCTCTAAGATACATTAACATGGCTTGATCTGGGCCGTCAAGGACCTCCTGGAAGTTTAGCATGGATCAATATTGACTGTCCAAGACCTCTTTAGGAACGCTCACGCGCATTCATCAGGGCCGTTCAAGACCTCCGGAGAAGCGCTACACAGCTTCATCAATGCCGTTCAAGACCTCCTCAGGAGCACTTGCGCGCCTCCATCAGGACCGCTCAAGACCTCCTCGAGGGTGCTACGCGGCTTCATTAGAGCCGTTCCAGACCTCCTCAGGTGCGCTACGCGGTCTCATCGCAGGCCGTCCAAGACCTCCTGAGAAGCACTACACGGCTTCATCACAGCCGTTCAAGACCTCCTCAGGAGTGCTTGCGCGCCTCCATCAGGACCGCCAAGACCTCCTCGAGGGTGCTACGCGGCTACATCAGAGCCGCTCCAGACCTCCTCAGGTGCGCTACGCGGTCTCATCGCAGGCCGTCCAAGACCTCCTGAGAAGCGCTACGCGGCTTCATCACAACCGTTCAAGACCTCCCCAGGAGTGCTTGCGCGTCTCCATCAGGACCACTCAAGACCTCCTTGAGGGTACTACGCGGCTTCATCAGAACCGCTCTAGACCTCCTCAGGTGCGCTACGCGGTCTCATCGCACGCCGTCTAGGACCTCCTGAGAACCGCTACGCGGTTTTATCACAGCCTTTCAAGACCTCCTCAGGAGTACTTGCGCGCCTCCATCAGGACCGCCAAGACCTCTTCGAGGGCACTACGCGGCTTCATCAGGGCCATCTAGGACCTCTTCGGGAGCACTTGCGCGCCTTCATCAAGGCTGTCCAAGACCTCCTCAGGAGCGCTACGCGGCTTCATCAACGCCGTTCAAGACCTCCTCAGGAGTACTTGCGCACCTCCATCAGGACCGCTCAAGACCTCCTCGAGGGTGCTACGCGGCTTCATCAGAGCCGCTCCAGACCTCGTCAGGTGCGCTACGCAGTCTCATCGCAGGCCGTCCAAGACCTCCTGAGAAGCGTTACACGGCTTCATCACAGCCGTTCAAGACCTCCTCAGGAGTGCTTGCGCGTCTCCATCAGGACCGCCCAAGACCTCCTCGAGGGCACTACGCGGCTTCATCACAGCTGTTCAAGACCTCCTCAGGAGTACTTGCGCGCCTCCATCAGGACCGCTCAAGACCTCCTCGAGGGCACTACGCGGCTTCATTAGAGCCGTCCAGGACCTCTTCAGGAGCACTTGCGCGCCTTCATCAAGGCCGTCCAAGACCTCCTCAGGGACGCTACGCGGCTTCATCAACGTCATTCAAGACCTCCTCAGGAGCACTTACGCGCCTCCATCAAGACCGCTCAAGACCTCCTCGAGGGTGCTACGCGGCTTGATCAGAGCCGTTCTAGACCTCCTCAGGCCATCCAAGACCTCCTAAGAAGCGCTACGCAGCTTCATCACAGCCGTTCAAGACCTCCTCAGGAGTACTTGCGCGCCTCCATCAGGACCGCCAAGACCTCCTCGAGGGCACTACGCGGTTTCATCAGGGCCATCCAGGACCTCTTCGGGAGCACTTGCGTGCCTTCATCAAGGCCGTCCAAGACCTCCTCAGGGGCGCTACGCGGCTTCATCAACGCCATTCAAGACCTCCTTAGGAGCACTTGCATGCCTCCATCAGGACCGCTCAAGACCTCCTCGAGGGTGCTACGCGGCTTCATCAGAGCCGCTCCAAACCTCGTCAGGTGCGCTACGCGGTCTCATCGCAGGCCGTCCAAGACCTCCTGAGAAGCGCTACGCGGCTTCATCAAAGCCGTTCAAGACCTCCTCAGGAGTGCTTGCGCGCCTCCATCAGGACCGCCCAAGACCTCCTCGAGGGCACTACGCGGCTTCATCAGGGCCGTCCAGGACTTCCTCGGGGGCGTTGCGCGTTTTCATCAAGGCCGTTCAAGACCTCTTCAAGGGCACTACACGGCTCCATCATAGCCGTTCAAGACCTCCTCAGGAGTGCTTGCGCGCCTCCATCAGGACCGCTCAAGACCTCCTCGAGGGGACTACGTGGCTTCATCAGAGCCGCTTCAGGACCTCTTCAGAGTATTTATGCGGCTTAATCAAAGACGTCCAAGACTTCCCGCGATGACTTTCTCAGGACTTTCAGGGTCTCTCACGTGGACCTCTAAGCGGACTTTCCACGAAGATTTCTTTCCAAGCCTCCAGGACCTTCCTCTAGGAGCTCCTTAAGGAAACTTACGTGACAGAAAAAGGAAAGATTTTTCAATTATAGAAGGTTTGGAGATCATAACCGAATTATCTGTAAAATTAGTTCGGTTTAGGAATCCTGAGCTATCACGGCTAAGGCCTGCCGCCCTTTAAATAGATGAGGGTCACGGCCGATTGTAATCATCACCAATCGATCAATACAATTTGCATCTACTTTTTACCCTAGCTTTCCTGTAGTCCCGTCCTTTGTCCAACCCTTTTGCTTCCCTGGTTGAGTTCAAAGATCTTGCCAGGACATCACCGCTGCCTCAACACCACGACTAGCTTTGCCTAGGTGTTGCGCGCTGTGGTTTTCGGCGAAGTTGAACCCTAACGTCGCCTGGGTTCGATATTACCGAGATCTATCAAACCGTGTGTTGGTGCTTCTTCGTGTCATATTTTTGCGTCAACAATGTCCATGCCAAAGTACTTCCCCAAGATGAAGGCACTGATAGACTCTCTTGCTTTGGCCGGTTCTTCACTGCGTGAAGAGGAGATTGTGTCATACATGGTCACAGGGTTAGGACAAGATTATGATTCTTTAATCACATCGGTGTGAACCTGTGTTGAGCCAGTTGGGCTGAATGAGCTATATGCTCACCTCATCATCTATGAACTGCAACATGAAAAGCCAGAGCCTTCACCACAGATGGTGTCATCTGCTAACAATGTGATGTGCCATGACAGTCGTGGAAGCAATGGAGGATGAGGCCAGAAGCGTGGGTGCGGCGGTCGTGGTCGTGGCGATGGTGGTCACGGCTTAGGATCATCAGGCAACAGTGGAGGACTTCCAACTTGCCAAGTTTTTTGTAATTATGAACATGAATCTCTGCGTTGCTATCATCGATTTGATCATTTGTATCAACATGAAGATCACAGTCGGTCGGCTTCCCCTGCTTCTTCATACAAGGTGGTATGTTGATACCGTTGTGACGGATCATCTAACTAGTGATCTTGATTGCTTGTCTGTCAAGGAGCATTACAGAGGAGAAGACCAAGTGCAAGTCACCAGTGGTTCAGGTATGTCCATCTCTCATGTTGTTCATTCAATTATCATTGGTGATTCTAATTCCTCCTTCCATCTAAACAATGTTCTTCATGTTCCTAGAGTTAGCAAGCATCTTCTCTCAATACAAAAGTTTGCTTATGATAATAACGTGTTCTTTGACTTTCATCGTTCCTATAGGACCGAACCATGATGAGAGTCCTGGTCCGCGGCAAGTCTGAGGGAGGCTTGTACTTTCTGCCACATAATCACGTAACTCATTCCTCCTTTTCGGCAATTAAGCTTACAAAGGAACTTTGGCACAAGAGGCTTGGGCATACAGCATCAGTAGTCATTCACAACATCTTCGAGTCCAATAGTTTAGATATGTCAAATAAAGAGTATTTTGTTTGTGAAGCTTGTCAACAAGCAAAAACACATTAGTAACCTTATCGTAGTTCTAGTCGCATTACCATTTGTCCTCGTGACCTTGTTCATACTGATGTGTGGGGTCCTTCCCGAACCTCTATAGGAGGATTTCATTACTATGTTAGTTTTATCAATGATTACAATCGTTACACTTGGGTCTATCTCCTCAAACACAAATATGATGTTGAGCATGCGTTTTTCCAGTTTAAATCTTATGTCGAAAGGCTTCTGAACACCAAAGTTTGTGTTGTTTAGTCTAATGGAGGGGGTGAGTATATTAAAATTCGCAAGTATTTTAGTCAAACTAGTATACTTCATCGAATCTCTTGTCTTCACACTCAACAACAAAATTGTGTTGCCGAAAGAAAACACCGTCATCTTGTTGAGACCAGCTTGGCACTACTTGCTCAATCGTCCATGCCCATTCAGTTTTGGGACGAAGCGTTCGTCACTGCATGCTATCTTATTAATCGTTTGCCAAGTCGAGTTCTTGGAAATTCTACTCGATTCCAGCGCTTGCTCAAGACTTCCCTTGATTATTCTATGCTACGCACCTTTGGATGTGTGTGCTATCAATTCTTTGTCCTTATAATACCAGACAGCTTGATTTTAGGTCCAAAGAATATGTCTTTGTCAGGTATAGTCCTAACTATAAGGGTTACAAGTGCCTCGACAAGTATCACTTGTCGTATGTATTTGTCCCGGGATGTTGTTTTCAATGAAGTCAAGTTTCCCCTTGCCATTGAAAGTACTATGGAGTCGCTGCCAAGTTACTCTGAAACTACTATTCTCACTCCCATTAATCTGTAGTTAATATGTAGTACAGTAAACCAATGACAAACACCAATGCCCAGTTCTGAGAAGCTATCAAAGGAGCCAGGTGTAGCACTTTCTGAAGATGTTATTTTCAAATACCGAAGCACAGTTGGTGCTTTATAGTATTTAACCTTGACAAGACCATATATTTCTTTTGTTGTCAATCGTGTGTATCAATTTCTTCAATCACCCACTAATGTTCATTTTTGCATGGAACACTTGAGGAGGAGGTCTATACGAGACAACCACCTGGTTTTGAAGATGTCACATGACCAAGCTTTGTGTGTAAGCTAGATAAAGCTCTCTATGGTTTGAAATAGGCTCCGAGAGCGTGGTATTCTTGATTGAGTTCAAAACTTCAGAGTCTTGGTTTTCTGCTTTCAAAATCAAACACTTCACTCTTTATTTTCAAAAATTCAGAAATCACCATGTACATGCTGGTGTATGTGGATATTATTATTGTGAACTCTTTAGTCGATGCAACTACAAAACTTCTACAGAAGTTGTTTGTGGATTTTGCTATTAAAGATCTTGGTGATCTAGCTTACTTCCTAGGTGTGGAAGTACATCAGATTAACAAAGGTATTGTGCTAACTCAAAAGAAGTATATCTCATACATACTACACAGAGTTAATATGCAATACAGTAAACCAATTACAACACCAATGTCCAGTTCTGAGAAGCTGTCAAAGGAGTCAGGTGTGCCACTTCCTGAAGATGCTATTTTCAAATACCAAAGCACAACTGGTGCTTTACAGTATTTAACCTTGACAAGACCAGATATTTCTTTTGTTTGTCAACCGTGTGTGTCAATTTCTTCAATCACCCACTGATGTTCATTGGGCAGCTGTTAAAAGAATCCTTAGATATGTAAAGGGTACTTGCACCACTGGCTTTGTAATTCAAAAAACAGAGTCATTTCTTCTCAGTGCATTCTCAGATGCAGATTGGGCAGGATGCCTCGATGATAGACGTTCTACAAATGGTTTTGCTATCTTTCTAGGACCGAATTTGGTGTCATGGAGTTTGCGCAAGCAACAGTCTGTTTTTAGGTCAAGTACCTAGGCTGAATACAAGTCCTTAGCAAATGCAACGGCAAAATTGATATGGTTGCTGCCATTATTAAAGGAACTCGGAGTATATCAATCCACATCGCCTATATTATGGTGTGATAACCTCGGTGCAACATATTTATTAGTGAATCCAGAGCTTCCCCTTCCGCGGCCCGGTGATCAGATTCAGATGACGACAGCGTTGGCCCGGCCGCGGCCAGGTGGGGATGGTGGTGTGGGGAGGAGTGCATGATGTAGGTCATGGTGGTTGTGTCCTGCTTCTTGGCCTGCACGTAATACACTGGCTAGTAGTGATCGTGATCCACGGTCGCACGGCCACCTCCTTCGGATCCTAGGAGCGGCTGCTACTCGATAACATCACCTGTGGCCGCCAAGCTACCGCTGTCGGCTATAACTTTCGCCGCCAACGGTGACTAATCTTCCTCCAGTCGAGGCCGTTGCTCCTCCTGATGATCATCATGGAGTGGTCGCTTCCCATGCCTCTGGCGGAGCCACCTTCAATCGCTACTATGTTTGCCAAGTTTCACCTTTGATTTTTATCTTGGCCAACCTTAACTGCTTGCTTCCTTGCTTGAACTAACCTAGCTAGTTATTTGGGCCAGGAGATCAATATTCGAGCTATTGATGGTGGGGAGTTGGGGGGATCGAGTTGCTTTGTTAGAGAAGCAACTGTGCTGAAAACGTCTTTTAGTTTTGACGAGGATTAAAATCTCTATGTATTACTTTAATACATAATAAAAGACCAAATGTCTTCGTGGTTGTAAGGATTCCAGAAGTTACATATCGTAAGGATTCCGGAGGTTACATAATGGGAAACCTAGTCGAATGAGGTCCTATGTCTAGTCCCCGACCAGATGACTGCTCGTTGAAGTAATAAACTGGCATCTATATCTAACTACAAGTACATTCCTTACCGTGTGATGAATGGAACACATGTCATATTTGCTCTATACCATGCGACGTTTCATGGTCCTAAGACATTGACAATAATCACCATACGGTTGAGTGTCTCACAGACATCAACCAACAATCAGTTACTATTTTACTAACTGTAACCAACACTCCGACCAAACACGTTACTTCCAACAGGCGTCTTCTCCAGGAACAACTGCCACATCTTCAATGGTTATTTAAAGATAGAGCACGGAGGAATAAGGGCATCAGATTGAAGCACAACAATCGGTATTATATTCATGTTTCAAGCCTGATTCAATAGCATAGCAAGCCTTACGCTTAGTGTAGTCAGGATTAGTCCACCGCCTTACCGAGGGAACCCCATATAAAGAATTCAGTTCATAGCAATAAAGAACAGTCCCATTCTCTCCCTAGAACTCTTTGTCATTTTCCTCTATTTATTTCGTAAGATTGACAACTCGATCGTCAACAGCTGGCACCATCTGTGGGAAGAAGGCATTGTGTTCTTGAAGATTACTTCGCTCAAGAATTCCTCGTCCACTTCGTTTGCCCCATCATTGCTTATGCGAACATAGCAGGGACTTGGTATGAGAAAAACTGGTTCGACTTGGCGGACTACTTCAACCTCGACATGGACGCATGCATCCGTGCCATGGAAGAAAATGGGATGTCATCCTCATCCTCCTTTGCCGGCTTGCCATTCGCTTAGGTTAGCGAAATCGATCGGATAGATGAGGATTCACCGCCACCATCAATGGCGTTCCAAGAGGAACCACTCGTTCCGACTAGTTCGGAACGTCCGAACGCCTCTACGAGCCCGGTCAGTCCGATTGGCATAAACGGCGACAGCAGCCCAACGCAACAACCAGAGAGTCCATGTACTCTTGATATTGTCATGAACAACCAGTATTCGCCAACGGCTCCTACGTATTTCGGGGGTCAACTGACATCTGGTAAAGGTATCAATGAAGCTATCATCGATCGTAGGCCAAGTGGGCATGGTGAAACTCAGCATACGGTTGGCAATCTGCCGGATCAGACTGAGTCCGCCGCAAAGCCCACCAGAGGCGGTGATCTCTGATCGCTCCCCATCATGGAGGCTCCTTGCAGAAGCACCAAAAAGCTCTCCCTTAGCTACGATGGGAGCTCATCGGAAGATCACTGTTGGCGCCACGAAGTTAGCGCAAATGGAGATACCAATCTGGATGCCATGTACGATCCTCCACGGGTTAACTCGCCACCACTTGCTGGTGAAAATGGTACGGACGCTCAAGCACCAACTACCGGAGGCAACCGAGCCGATGGACGTGCATTAGTTAATTCACTTGTTCCTACCCCCACCATGAGTAAGGGGTTAGACAAGGCCAACTGGAAGGTCGAGGGAAAACTCAACTCATCGAACGCCCACTGCAAGCGGGAATCTTCCACGACCTTCGGTAACAATACAAAACCTGCAACAAGTCCGGGATATTCTGAATAATCCAGCTCCTACTTTAGTAGGAACTCTAGATTACGCTCAGCTTGCAGGTCAGATGTCAGAGATCCACCAACAAACCATGCAGCGTACAGAAATGTACCGGGAGCAAAGGAACTCGCAAAGTCACACGATGATTTCGTCCCAACACTTCTCTCTCAGTAGAGGACAACATGGTCGAACGGAGGACCGATCGACACTAAGACCCCCTCGTAGGTTCTGACCAGAGAATCACGAGGTAATACAGCTCTTCACAACAGCTACTCCTCCTCCTCGTCAAGAGGAACGACCACTTGATTCAAGCGATCTCAAGCATCATCTGAACCAAGCAGGTGGTCAAAGAAGTTATCATAACGTCTACGACCGGATTGGGATATCGGATCTTAGGTATGCAAATATGAGGAACTGATCCCCAACTGACTATAATCTTGCTCATTTTCAGAGAAGGCACCATGATTCTATTATGGGCTGTTGAGCGTTCTCGGCAGGGCTCCAAGCTGTTCGTTGACCGAACAGGTTCCGAACAGCCAACATAGCGAAGTTCAATGGGACTCAGAACCCATTAAAATTTCTTCAAATATATACTACCGTTATCAAAGTTGCTGGTGGTAATAACAACATGATGGCAAATTACTTGCCCACGGTCCTTGAAGGGTTTGTCTGGTCGTGGTTGCTCAACCTACGGTTGGATCTATCTACACTTGGGAGCAGCTCTGCGATACTCCAATCGCCAACTTTCAAGGGACGTACGAGCGCCCCGGGAAGGATGATGATCTTCATCGGATGAAGCAAAAAACCAATGAAACTCTTTGATAATATATCAAGAGATTCAGTCAGGTTCAAAACTCTATCCTAGAGATCGCAGAGTCTTCTGTCATCCAGGCTTTTAAAGTAGGGCTGAGGAATCGCCAGTTTACAAGGGCTATTGCAATAAATCCTCCACGAATGACTGTCGAACTTTTCGACATGGCAGACAAGTCTGCAGCCGCTTGTGAAGCGGTCGAATGGTGTGAAGCTATTGATCGAAAAGATAAAAATCCTCAACCTGGTTTGAAGAAACAAGACAAGAAAAGCAAGAAGTCTCTCAAGGGTAAAAATAATCGCAAGTCCGACAACAAGGAAGTCCTTGCGATTCCCAAAAAAATTACCAAGGACAAGAAAGAATTCACTAGTTGGAACAAAGCTAAGGCTCCGACCAGCGACTACAAGAAAAATAAGAAGTGGTGTTTGCTTCACCAGGCAGCAGGGCATGATCTGCGCACCTACCGAGCCTAGCAAAAGAAACTGGAGGATTACTGCTCAAGTAAGGGTCCCTTCCCCTCCATAACAAAACTCGGAGAGCCAAGCTCTAAAATGGATAAAGATGGTGATGAAGAGATGGGGTACCAGGAGCCTCAACACACTATTGACATGATATTCAGTGGATCCTCCTCGTACGTGTCAAGACAACATCTGAAGGCCGTGGAGCGGGAGGTCAACCTTGCCGAGTTCCCGATCACCGTCAAGCCATCCAGGTGGTCGGAAACTGTAATCTTCTTCAGCAAAGAAGACTGCCACATCCCGTCAACTCGACCAGGTAGGTTTCCTATCGTAGTTGAACCTACTATTAACAATTGTAAAGTTAATCGAGTCTTAGTAGATGGAGGTAGCTCCTTAAATATTTTATTTATGGGAGCATTGAAAGAAATACAAATTCACAGGTCGAAGGTAAAACCTGTGAAATATGCCTTCCATGACATAGTTCATGGTTCTCTTTAAACCGATAGGGCAGCTTGTCCTCGGATTCACGTTCAAATACCCGACAACTTTCGAACAGAAAAGGTTCCATTTGATGTGGTAGATTTTGAAACCGCATACAATGGAATCATCGGTCGTTCATCTTTAGCAAAAATTCTGATAGCCATGCATTACGGTTATCAGAGTTTAAAAATACCAGGACCGAAGGGAGTTATCATGGTTCGAGGAGATCGAAAAATGGCTTATGCATATGATTAGCAAAATTCCTGATAGCCACGCATTACGGTTATCAGGCTTTAAAAATATCAGGACCGAAGGGAGTTATCATGGTTCGAGGAGATCGAAAAATGGCTTATGCATATGATCGGAAGTCTTTAGAACTGGTCGATGAGCTTCCGACTAGGGAAACTAATCTGTCTACCATGCAGGTCAAACACTCGAGGCCAAAGATGGTGCCAAAGCCTTCCGACCAGACCAAGGAGGTACCACTCGGCAACGGCGCTCCTCTGGAAAGCGCCAACACACCGTCTGGGTCAGGAAACGCTAACGTGTCTACCCAAAAGGCACTGGTCGGGGCAGGACTCGACCTCAAATAGGAAGAGTCGCTCGTCTCCTTCCTCTGAGAAAACCAGGACGTATTCACCTGGCAGGCGTCCGATATGCCCAGAGTCCCCAAGGAGGTGATCGAGCACAGGCTAGCTCTCCAGCCTGATAAAAAACCGGTCAAGCAGAGGCTAAGGCGCTTCGCACCTGACCGAAAGGAGGCAATCCAGTCGGAGATTGACAAGCACCTCAAGGCTGGATTTATTTGTGAAGTCGACCACTCAAAGTGGCTCGCCAACCCTGTTATGGTTAGAAAAAGCAATGGAAAAAGGCGAATGTGTATTGACTTCACATATCTCAATAAAGCCAGTCCAAAAGATGACTTTCCCCTTCCACACATTGATCAACTTGTAGACTCTACTTCCGGGTGTGAGTTGTTAAGTTTTTTAGATGCGTACTCAGGGTACCACCAGATTAATATGAGTAAAGATGATGAAGAGAAAACTTATTTCATCACTCTATATGGAACTTACTACTATGTTTAGATGTCATTTGGACTTAAAAATGCTGGTGCAACTTTTTAGGGGTAATGCAAAAAAAACCTTTAATCCTCATATAAGTCAAAATCTAGAAGCCTACGTTGATGACTTGGTTGTGAAAAGCGTCAACGTTGGCGACCACATTTTCGACCTACACGAGACTTTCAATAACTTAAGAAGGCATAACCTTAAGTTAAATCTAGAGAAGTGTGCGTTTGGAGTTTCTTCTAGAAAGCTTCTTGGATTCCTAGTTTCGGCTAGAGGAATTGAAGCAAACCTAGCAAAAATATCGGCCATCGACTAGATGCGCCCTCCGACCATAAAGAAGGAAGTCCAAAAACTAAATGGTTGTATGGCAGCGCTAAGTCATTTCATAGCATGGTTAGGTGAATAAGGACCGCCTTTCTTCAAATTTCTTCAAAAGCATGGAAGTTTCGAGTGGACTAAAGAGGCAAACGATGCATTTGCAGAACTTAAGAAGTACCTTATGAGTGCCCCGATCTTAGTTTCTCCCAGATCAGGAGAAACATTGCTAATTTACGTGGCTGCAACACCACAAACAGTCAGCAGTGTACTGGTCATAGAATGTGACAACGCTCAGCGATAGGTATATTACATAAGCGAAGTTTTACATGGACCTAAGGAAAGATACACATAGGTACAAAAGTTGCTCTATGGTCTTCTTATGGCTTCAAGGAAACTAAGGCATTACTTTCAGGCCCACAAGGTGGTCGTACCGACTGGATATCCCCTCGGTCCAGTTCACCGAAATAGGGAATCATCAGGACGAATAGCAAAATGGGCGGTCGTTCGACCTCCATTTCATCTCACGAATAGCAATCAAGTCTCAAGCAATAGCAGAATTTATTGCCGAATGGACAAACCCTGAACCCACCCAAGGGCCTGAGTACGAACACCATGACGAGTAGACAATGTGCTTTGATGGTTCCTTGATGCTCAAGGGCTCAGGGGCTGGAGTTGTCTTGATATCTCCTGCTGGAGAATACATCAAATATGTCATTTAGTTAAATTTTCCTGCTACAAAAAATGTGGCAGAATACGAAGGTTTACTAGCAGGACTCCGAGTAGCCAGAGTGCTCGGGATTCACAGATTACTAGTGAAAGGTGATTCTCAACTAGTAGCGAATTAAATCGGGAAAGAGTATCAATGCTCAAGTAACAAGATGTCATCTTATTTGGCGGAAGTACAGAAACTCGAAAAACACTTCTTTGGTTTCTAGATCCAACACATCCCTAAAAAGAAATTTTTTCTGGCAGACCAGTTGGCACGGATGGACTCCACATGGTCACCTGTCCCACCCGGAGTTTTTCTCGAGAAACTCGATTCACCCTCAGTGGTCGAGCATTCCGAGGACATAGATGTTCCACTAGAGGTCTTACAAATCGATCCTGCGAACATGGATGCTTCACAGGAGGTTGATGAACTCGATCCCGGTAGAGATTGGATGATGTCGATCTACAACTATCTTCAGCGTGGCATTATTCCTAAAGGTGATGTAAAGGCTGGTCGTATAGCTCGTAAAGCCAAATCATACACTCTGATCGAAAGTATCTTGTATAAACGAGAATCTCACGAAGTGTTGATGAGATGCATATCTCAGACAGATGACATTAAGTTGCTAACCGATATTCATGGAAGAGTCTGTGGAGCACATCATTCATACAGAACGCTGGTCAGCAAAGCCTTCAGGCAAGGATACTACTGGCCAACTGCCCTTCATGGTGCAAAAGAGCTCGTGACGAAGTGCGTACAGTATCAACTTCACAGTCAACAAGTACATCAGCTGGCACAAGCTTTGCAAATAATACCTTTTTTTATCTTTTGCAACCTGGGGACTAGACATTCTTGGACCTTTTTCAAGAGCACCCGGGGGCTTCGAGTTGCTTTTCGTCATGATTGACACATTCACAAAATGGATAGAAGCCGAGCCAGTTGTCAAAATAACAACTGAAGCTGCTAAGAGGTTCCTCACAAAAAAAACGTGATCACACAATTTGGTATACCTAGTTGTATAATCACGGATAACAGTGCCCAGTTCTCTAGCGGAAATTTTTAGGAATTCTGCGAGGATCTAGGTATCAAGATACACTTTGCTTATATCGCTCATCCGCAGAGCAATGGAACAGTCAAGTGAGCTAATGGTATCATAATGCAAGGAGTGAAACGCAGGTGTACGATCAGTTAACAAAACGGTCAGGAGCTTGGGTTCAAGAACTCCCCTCTATGTTATGGGTCATTCGAATTACGACCAGTCGTGCGACCAGTGAAATGCCATTTTTTCTAGTTTACGATGCCGAAGCCATTTTTTCGAGTACGAACACACGACGAATGGACAATGTACTTTGACGGTTCCTTGATGTTCAAGGGCTCGGGGGCTGGAATTGTCTTGGTATCCCCTACTATAGAACACATCAAATACTCTATTCAGTTAAACTTTCCTGCTACAAACAATATGACAGAATACGAAGGTTTACTGGTAGGACTCCAAGCAGTCAGAGTGCTCGAGATTCGCAGATTACTAGTGAAAGGCGATTCTCAACTAGTAGCAAATCAAGTCGGGAAAGAGTATCAATGCTCAAGTACCAAGATATCATCTTATTTGCCTTATTGTCTTTCTTATATAGAGAAACATGGTTTTATTTCGTTGTAATATATATGCATGTCTTTTAATTTTTTTTAAGTACAAGGTAGACGCACACACTTAACACACACCACGCGTCCCCTACACATGCTTAGAAAAATATCAAAGGCATCCAATGCCTCACAAGTGTGGTCACGTGCTCTCCCACCGAACGTACACGCGTATGTGTACTCCTAAAATCGGTGAACTCCAGCAAAGTCTGGGACTTGAACCTTAGTGGGCTAGGTACACACCCGCACGCCTAGTTATTTGGCCACAAGCCAGCTTCCATATACACACGTCTTTTAGTTCCTCACCCTCTCTCTCTCTCTCTAGATTCTCGGATGCTTTCTTGAAACCAAATTGTTGTGCTCACTCAACTACACTTTTTTCTCGAGATTTTGGTCCACCTTTTAACCATTGGATGTTCTTAGGAGGATTGGTGCTTCAGATCCTCCTTCTCCTATCTCTGGCGATGGTGGATGCCCTCCCTTCTCCCTCTAAAGATTACGTTTTTATTCTGGCACTGGAGGCGATGAGTAGAAGCAGGAGGTACCAACGTGGGGAGGATAGGCAAGAAGCGGCAGACAGCCGGTGTTCGTTGGCAAGGAGGCCAAGGTTAGGGTTAGGGAAGGGACGAAAGCCGTAATATATATTATGTAGTGCGGGGGAGGGGATACAAATGTATTATGTAGTGCGAGGGAGGGGATACAAATGTTCTAGGTTCAATGGCTCAAAATTTTGGCCGACTTGTGAAAAAACATAAAAATGTTGTGATGCGCAATACATTAGGAATAAACTTCTTCAGTTCGATTGCCCACATATAGCAGCAATCCCCCTGGCAATCATCTTCCTAAAAAAAAGTGAGGAAAAAAAAGGTCTACCAGCAAAAAAAAGTCCCTATACTCCCTCTAAAAGTGAAACATAAAGATTTCTCTATAAAATTGAATTTGTAATGTGTAGTTCTCCACACTTATGTTCTACTCCCATTGATTTCAAACAGATATCGTTTTTAGATAGCGTGTAGTCAACCTTTAGATATGTCGCATTTGATATTAGTAGTATAAGGAGATTTACAGAGCAGGTGATTTTACCATGAGTCTTCTATGCAATCCCGTCCGCCGGCACAAACCGTCCATCCTTCACCATAAACCAAGAATTCGAATCACATATTCAACACAATATCTAAAACTAACAGTCGCCAGCGTAGATGCATAGCTCTCTGTAACGCCCCTAAATTCTGGGAACGTTAAACTCTTCACAACCGCCCAGGATGTGCAATTGCGAAGTAAGCAGTGTCTCAAGCAAGCTTTCGATTACAACAAAAGCCAACCTTTTATTACATAAAAGTAAGGCTTATCAGCCAGTTTTGACCCTGACACGGCATCCAAGCCCAAAGTTAATATAATACAAGACAAAAGAACTTCAAACCACAGGCACACTTGAGTGCGGCTGAGACCTAATAACAGTAGTCGTTGCCATTCATGGGTCCACCAAAATCCTGTTCAACCAAATCCTTTGCATTTTCCCAGGTTTCTTCTGTAGATTGTTTGCAGATTATGCAAGAATGAGTACAACTACCGTACTCAACAAGCCACATAGAAAAGCTAAATAATTACATGCAGGGAGTTCAAGGAAGGTTAGGTTTTACCTTAACAGGCATATGTAGATGCAATTTGCAGTTTAAAGCAGTTTTACAAAACAGTAAAACGATAATATATAATAACAACAGGGGTTTCTCAACAAACCACAATTACCAACTTACCATCTCCAAAACTCTACTTATGCCTCATGTACTGGAATCACCCATTAACACAGCTTCATTAACCGGAAGCACGGCGTATTCGAATACCTTTTTATACACTCTGCAGAGTTGCCCAACTTTACCCACAAGATATCTCAAACCCATACCGTCACGCAACATGTTAGCGTGTGACTGAGTTGAGATAACAAAGCCTTTTCACTGCTCAACCTTTCTAGCCTCTACCCGGGAGGTATTACTCTAAACGACCCTCGGGAGACCACTAACCAACAGTGGAATGCATACTCCGAGGTTGACGGTCCATACTGCTATGTAGACTACCGAAAGTGCCCTTCAGCCCACTCTGTCACACCCAGCCCATAACTACTCTATCACACAAGAGCAGTTACCTTTCCAGTAGATATTTAATCGGATGAGTAGTGTACTTAGCCAGGGAGTAATGACCACGCTTGTGGTTGAGCGGTTTTCTGTGTCTGTTTACTTGGCACAAGGTTCTTGTCCTTACTTGTCATCCAGTGAGGCAATAGCCCAACACCAACTCGTGGCTGTCCACCTCGAGATCTCACTGATGACTCACTTTTAACCCAAGTCTATTGGGTTGTCCAACTTAATGGACACAAGCCTCAACTTTCCACCAAAACCATTGGCGAACCGCCAATACTGCTTTTGATTGATGAATACAACTGAGTGACAAAGCTACTTATATAGATAATATTTTATGTGAACTTGTCAAGATGAATATGGCCTACAAGTGCTGGGTAGGTTTGTATGTGGGGTTATAGGATTTATCTAATTATCATGGCATTCAAAAGTATTATTTCAATAATTAAAGTAATTGGCTCAAATATAATAATGAAAGTATCAATATAAATATATGATATGTGGGTTCAAAATGTTCAAGGAATGCAACTTGCCTTCTTGCACAAAGTCCTGTGGATGCTGGTCTTGTCCGGCGTCTTCTGGAGTCTGGTCGTCTAGATCGTAACCTAACGAGAAGCAATGCAATAAAAAGAAACCAAGTAAAAACTAGCTCAACAAGGAATGAGCTGGGAACAACAAGCAAGTAAATAAAACCAAAAAGAAACTTAAAGGAAGGGGGGTGCGGGATGGTGGGATTTATCTGGTGTTTATTTGGACTGGAAGGAGTTTGAGATTCGGATCCAACTACAACAAAAATATTGTAAAGGATTAAAGAAATCTATAGGAAGGTGGAAAGATTTATTTGGAGCTTGGTATAGCTGAACGGAGTCAAGAATGTGTTTTCTGGGATCGAGACCGTCAGAATGGGTATAAAATGTCAATTTAGGGTTTTCGATGAATAGTGACCCTTTTTACTATTCATACCTATTAATTAGATACAAACAGTAATAAATCACTATTTTAGGTTTAGGAACAGTAATTAGAAATTACTGTGCATTTTTCTGGAATTTTGGAACAGTAATAAAATTTATCAGTCTTTGTGAGCGATCTTTGGGTCGAAATTTAAACAAAGATCTTGGGCTAAATAAAGGAGTTTAAACAAGATCGGGCTGCATCAGGCGACCTTTAGCAAATTGGGCCGAGTCCACTCGCCGAAACGCATCTCATGGCCTAAAACCACGCTGTGGCTGGCTGCGCCGTTCACTGGCGCGCTAAAGGTCTGGGTCGGCATACCGCTTTTTGGCCAGTGCTTTATGGCAAGTATGCACAAGGGATTTGCCAGAAGGTCTTGTGACGACGCATTTACGACGGCGACGGTGGGTCGGGAAGAAGCAGCGAGGGTTCCTTGCCAGATAGGTGATTCCAACCCTAGGGTTTTTATGGATTTGGCGTGAGTTTTGGCTTCGTTTTTAGGGTTTGGGTTTTGGGGTGGCGGCGAGTCGAGTGGCGGCAAACACAGATCCGCGGATCTGGGGCCGAGAGGTAGGAGGGCTTGGGTGGGTTGGGGTGGCAAAGGGAGGGATTTGAAAGCGAGGATTTTGTTCTTGGGCATGTAACCGAGGCAATGAACTCTTGGCCGAGTCGAGGACGGCGGGGCGGGTGAGGTTGGTCGGGTTGAGGAGGCCGAGCGGGCGGCGTGAGAAGCCTTGCCAGGCGCGAGGAGGTTTGGCTCGGGCGGCGCACCGCAGAGGGCGGCGACGGGTTGACGCGGGGTTTGGGCGGTTTGGCCGAGGGCGGCAGACGGAGGGTGTGGTCGCGTGCGTGGCGATGCGGCCCCTCATCGAGCAATCCGGGAGGTGGCGCCAAGAATTACTTGGGCGCAAGGTGAAAGGATTTTGAAAGAGGGAGGTGGCGGGGTGGGCGGTGCGGTATGGCGGTAGGCGACTGTTAAGGCTGAGATGCGGCGGCGGCGAGGCGGTGGCAACCGCCTCCCCATGGCGGCGCTGCATTGGGAGGTGGGCGGGTTGGGCGACCGTGGCCAGGAAAGCGGGAAGGAAAGAGGAAAGCGGTTTTAGGGTTAGGGTTTGGGATTTGACAAATTTTGGCCAAAATTTGAATTTGGATTTGAAATTGAGAATCAAACTCGAACTCAAATTGATTTTGAATTTTTTTTGAATTTTGCAGATGTTTCACTCTCTTTCTCGAGGGATTTTGCTATTTCTCTTTCTCGAGGGATTTTGATAAATAGCTACAGGGATTGGCCCGTATTTGGCACGTTACCAATCTTGGCTATACGCCAAGAGTGGCGGGCCAGATTCGCCTTCCCAGGTCTCATTCTCCCGCGCACGCGGTCAAAGGGATCACAACGACCAGGCCGCCGGCCAGCAATCAAATCAAATCATATGAGGTGTATATACATCAATACATGAGTATGACAGCTACGTTTTGATGTTACGCGATGTTCGATCGTATATATTCATCCAGATATTTTAATTACGGGGAACTAGTACAAGTATTTGTAGGAATTTAAGTTTAATTTTTGTAGGAATTTTTAAATATAGAACATGAGCTCTAAGAATTATGAAATTGTTTGTGGTACTTGCTTGTGTAATTTTTCAAAATTTTATCCGTTCTAAATTGTTCTTGAAAATTCATTTAGGTATACTGTTTGTAAGAATTTTAGAGAACAATTCAGAACGGATAAAATTTTGGACAAATTACACAAACAAGTACATGATGTCAGAAGGCTCCACAAAAAATTTCATAATTTTTGGAGCTTATTATCTATATTTAAAAATTCATACAAAAATTATACCTAAATAATTTTTTTTTAAAAGAAAACCACATTGCTACAGTATCCCCCCACGGTGGCCGAACGGTGGGGTGTCCTTTTTGCAAATTTCACGCAAAGACCGTCATTCTTGAAAATTCGGAGCGAATTTATACCATTTCAGCTAAAAATTCGAGAACGTTTCCATGTACTTGCATAGATGCGGAGTAAATTTTGTACATACAGCAAACTACAAATAAATATATAAATATTCTGTAAAAGAAAGCATCTCGTCCCGGGGTTGTCGCTTTGAATTCATCAAGTTCGTAAGTTTTGTCCTAGAAAATCTCGTCAATTTCATGTTTAAGTGTTCGCTGAAAAAGAGCTCTAGTGTTGTGTTGTCCTAGACTAGATGACTTGCTTTCCCTCCCCCATTGTTGACAATAATTACATTACAGATTACATTAGAAGTTAATCCGCGCCAGCTAGCTAGTTCATGTTCGTCTAGCTAGGTCGGAGGTGATTAGCTAGATTGCCACATTATTTGTTGAGAAATTCCAGCGTTGGCCTTAATTTGGTATGGTTGCGTGTGCTGAAGCCTGAAGGATTCCCGAGCGTTGGAAAAACCAAAAGTTGATAGCTAGCCTTCAGTTTAGGCTTTCTCAGGCGGCTTGAAAGCCAAGTGTTACATTATGATACTCCTTATGCGCAGTAGTTTCAGATTGGATCAGAGTTACGAGATATGATACAAGCGTGCGCAATATCAAGAATGAAGAAGATAAATCTCGTAGAGAGAATCTAATAGCAGCGACGATATAATCACAACGAGAGAGAAAGATTTGGCGAAGCCGACCGTAAATTCTTTAAGCACGGCTTCAAAAGAGTACAAGGGATTGGCATTCTCATAACCCTCTCGAACCTTTTAGGACCCTCAGAACCTTGCTCTATAGAAGAATCTAGTGCTAAAGAATAATATGGCCTCTAATCCTCTCGTGCACCTCTTGTTTTGGGAAAGTTAGTTTGTGGTTTCTATTCTCCATAACCACCCCTCCTGGCTTTATATCATACCCCCACCCCCCTAGTTCTCATCCAAAAGAAAGGATAAATCCTAATCCTAGTAGAATCTCCTCCAAAAGGAAGGAAGAAGATAGAAACATTTGTAGAGCACATCTCCAAGTCCTAGTAAGTTAGAATATAAGTCACCCATACTCAACAATCTCCACCTTGACTCCTATTCGTTGAAGTCATAGTGCACTTTGGAGAACTCGCTCCAATTCAACTCCTCTATTTTTGTTTTTCAATTTTTTTCCTTTTTCCTCCCACCTTTGGGAGTGCTCCCACCATAGTGGCACATGCACATCACCGCAATGTACGTATCGATGTTCAGGCTAGTCTACCCGGACCCTCCACCTAAGAGCTACTTTGTTGTGTAGTTTGGTTAACCACACATATTCCTACGGTCCTCCATGCGAGGTTGATACCACCTCCGAGCTCCACCTGCTCGTCGGTACTACGTGGTTAGTCCCACCACATCTTCCTTCTTCTAAGAACTCGCACCTTCACCGTCATGTTTGCTAGATTTTGCAATCATCTTTGCAGTTTCGCACATAACTGTAGATGAGATCTGAGTACCTACCACTGACGACACGGTTTCCTTCTCCTAATAAGGATTTTTATCCGACCACCCATTAGTTGCTCTTCCCTGATGATTACCCATCAATCGGTAGCCCCCATTGCTCTACATACTTTTCATGATTACCTGCCCTTTGTAAGTAACTCACGTGACTCCACCTCGAAGTGATACCTTACAACCTTCGAGTTCAAGCGACCACACATATATTAGATTCTTATTGAAGCCAGTAACATACCGAATTCCCGTCAATGTGCGATGTACTCTGTTATACATCTCCACTGTAACTGTCAACACCTTAGTAATTGCATACTCCTTGTAATCCGCTAAGTGAATAGTTCCATGCACCGGATGTAGAGACCCTTCATCAAACATCTCCTTTACCGAACATATATGTAAGGAACAACATGAATCTCATATCCATCCATGAGAAGTACCTGATTGACTGACAACGAGTACGTTTGAATCACCTTAAGCTACCGCCACTGAGCATGCACCATTCATTTGCTTCAAACTTCGGCAGTCATTTATCATATGATATTTCTCGTCACATAGATAGCATATACATGTGCCCTTGCTCTTGCTCTTCTTCTTCTTGTGACTTTTTCTTTTGCCAGCAACACCTATGACAGTCAATGCTTGATCACCCAAGGATGAAGAACTCGATGGCTTCTTCAAGGACTCTACCTCCCATAGATATATCATTGTCTCATCGAAGTTGATAGTGTTTTCTTGACGAGAATATTCATCACTAATTGCTCTCATGAAGGTGGTAGAGATGACATGACGAACTTGTCGTTCTCCTCAATTTTCTCATCCACACTAATCTATTGTGTGATAAGTTTGTTGAAGACATTGACATGATCAATGAATCATATGCATTCTTTCATGCGCAACCTGGACAGTCACTACAACACAAAAGCCCTATAAAAACGCCTATTTTATGGGTTAAAGATGTTTTCAATCATCTCTATAGCGTCATAGAGTCATTTTTGTAAAGCGTCTCTAGAGCATCTCCCCACGTACCGTGTCGAAGATCGTAAAGACATATTGTTAAGCGCGTCTACAGTGATATGAGTCGTTTAGATTGCATCTCTACAAGCTTGGAGACGCTTTCATATTTGCATTTCAATATCGTCTCTACTCTCCCTAGTGACACTTTATTGCGTGCCAAGAAACATAGATACGCGTTCATAAACGTATTTAGATTGAGTTAGAGACATCTATTTTTATTTTGTTCTGTAGAAATATTTTATCGCTAGTTAAACTATAATGATTCAGAGGATATAGTATCACATATTTTTATAAGAAGTTTCAGATCTTTGGTAAAGCCATTTCAAATGTAGAATTACATTGTCAATATATAAAAAAAACCAGAAGAAAAAAACATAGACACTTCGTTGCGGACTGAATCGAGTTAACAACTGAATCTAGCATCCACATACAAAAGGTGTAAACACACCAAAAAAATTTCCTACAAATCCTACATCTGTCGACAACCTTCAGCTCCTCAGACCAAGGTAACATTGCCTTTGTGCTCTGGAGAACAATGATGGAATCTTTCCAGCTCTAGAGGATGCTAGAATTTATAAAGATCTCAATTTTGAATATCAAGTTCCCTTTCTCCACATCTTCAGTCATTTCAAGGTACTCTGCTGCACAGCTTTGCTGCAACAACATTGTAGGGACTGAGGATGACAACCATTCCATAGCAGAATTTTGCGCATATTTTGAACGTTTTTGCTCCCCCAGGAAAGCCATCTATGTGGACCTCATCCGTCCCATCCTCAGTGGCCTTAAGAACTAACCTTTGAAGCTTGCTGCTCTTAGACAGACAGAAGAGGAAACTGCATATGACAATCAAATCAAATATAAATTGTCGGTCATGTTTGTCAATCAGATATTGCTCTAGATATGAGTTATCACCAGCAAGAGAATAGAAACATCTATAGGCAATACATATTCAAAACATCCACAAGATTCAGACATTGAAGTTTTTTTTCCTTAAAAAGGAAGATTCAAAGATTTATGATTGGACTATTCACATTCAAATTCCATAGTACCAAACACTTTCTGGAAATGATAAACCTACACCTATGATGTCAAGGTATTCTTTACTTCAGTAGTGTTTTCAGTTGAACGATTGTCATCAAGCGATCGACACTTTCAAGAGAGCTTAAAAGCTATTTCACACCCTAATAAACTAACTGTGAAAGGTTACTAGCAAGAGATCAAGTACATAAGTACTCCATGCAGATTGGTATTTTCTTAATTCAGCAACTTTTCATATAACACAATCCACTTTCATCGAGCAATAAACGACCCTTGCAAACAAATAAATATGTCATAAGGTCACAATAATTTTTAATGATTGCAAATGAATACTAATTGTGCCAAACATTATTGCTACAAAAGAAGAGCTTCTGAAAGCGCCTAATTGAACATTTCTAGGTTTGAAGTGACCCATCACAAGGACCGATTCAAGTATTTATTTGTAAAATTCATATACTCTAGTTGACTTAGTTTAGCAGTTCCAGTTTAAAGGTAACATGAATGTAAGCACTACTGAAAACAAGGAAACAGTGAAATAGTTACTTACACTTTATAGTAAAGGCATTCAGAAGCATACTCGTGTCCATCTGTACATAGTTAGCTTATTTCATTTGGTCACCTCTTGAACTGCCACCGCCATTTCTTCGTCGCTTTCAAAGAACTTCCATCTCCTTCACCTTTTCAAGTCACTGAGGAGACCCAACCTCTCGGGGCATAAGTGGATGGGATCTACACAATATCAATACATAATGACACTTCCATATTGCAACAATGGGGAGTAATGAGGGGTCACAAAAAAAGTTACAAACCCTGGAAGGCACATATCTCTAGATGAAAGCTAAAATAGCAAAGATACCCAACAAAGAAGAATCGGGAACAAGGACATTTGTTTACAATACTATAACGATGGTGATATTTGCACTGAATAAAATAAGTTCACAAGCTAAGAAATATGACTGATTTTACTCTTGGAGCACAAAGCAAAATCCTCGACCATTGCAATTTGGACAGCAAACAAGAATGGGTTATCTACAAGAAATGTGGATGACATAGAGATAACAGGATTACACTACCCAAATTGAAAGAAACAATAATGTGGACCTAGAGAGCCTTGTTCAAGAGGTGGAAATCCAAGTACAAGAAAGACTCACGCGTACATAAGTATTCCTATAGGAACAACAAATGCCAAATGTCACGTGGTTCTTTGAAGAGCTTGCTTTTCCTTCCGAAAGTTAGTTGATCCCCAATAAGAGCTATTTTTATCAAGCCCATAGTAGCTCCTATATCAATTGCTAAGAGTTGCGTCCCTTGCAACATAGTCTGCAGGAAAAACCGAAAAATGAAATAAGTTGTAGGCCTGCATTTTAAACTTTAGTAATAATTTAATTAAATGGAAGCAATTAAATATTGTGATCAGCCCTGGTGGCAAAGAGGCTTCTTAATAACTAATGAGATTATTAAGGTCACCCACCAAAATAATTCACAATTATACTACTCAATCAATACTATTATCAAAATTTATCACCATAGAGACAGCCCAACAACAATCTAGCAAAAAGGAGCTAAGTAATATACATATCTAGCAACAGTGCCACTATCACCACCCGCAGACATGGTTAAAGGTATTGCTGGAATTGCAAGAACCTAAATCAGCAAATATCATATCATTAATACCAAACTATCAATCCAAAGTTCCAACCCTGATGTTAGTATCTATATGGCAAAAGTCTATAGCATACACAGTAGTGGATCAAAGGTGGACCAATTTATGTTAAGAGTTCATAAATAGGGAAATAGACAAAGAAACTCGTGGCATCGCTTCAAACTGACTTGCCAGGAAAGAAGCCATAACATCAAAATCAAGATCAAAGGTTGATAATTTCATAGTATACCTCCAATCCTACATAAACAAGTACGAACAAAGCATATCCAGCAGGGCCATAGCCTGTCAATGTAAAGTGATATCACAATTTATCCAAAAATCCAAAGAAGGGCCTTTACTTGAAAAATTCCATAATAATCAAACAAGAAGCTGTGTAGATATGCAAATGGTCAGTTCTGTAGATATGCAAATGATTTCTATTGTACGGCAAGTAGAAACTAGTACCCCATATCATATCTACACCACCTCATACTCAGCAGAATCAAAATACACTAAAATGTTTTCTTGTTGTTGTTTGTTAACTATATGGACACACCTAACTAAAAAAGATTTAGAAAAACAAAACGAGATTAAGGACAGGAGGATCCTACACACCCAAAGCATAGCAATCTCTCTATATATCATCTGTTCATGATCTTGTTTCTTCCAGACTTATGTATCCCTAAAATAAATAAATCTAAATTCTAAACTGCAAACACCACACCATCCATTGCTTTCTTGGTTTGCTTAATCCTACCAAATTCCAAGTAGGCGGAGCAGTGAGCAATGAGACCTCATCAAGACCATCAAGATTCAAGGCGATCTCCTGATGGCTTGCAAACACTTCAACACAATGAAACTTGGGAGGAAAGGAGTTCCTTTCTTGTCATAGAAGCTCAATCCAATGACATTCCCATCAAAGTCCATCAGAGGACCCCCAATACATCTCTGCAAAATATGTTGTCAGCAATTAAGTGGTCATTTGTAATAATTATATTAATATAGAACATCTTCCACGTGTTCAAATTTTGAATTTTGTATGCAAAGAACAACCCCCAAAATTTCAACATGGGTACAACAGCACAAGCAACAAGCATGTTGATCTCCACAGAGTAACCTTAAGTCAGCACTCTATTTCCCCATGATGTCACAGTCCTTAAACAATGAAATTAATGAACCTACCTAGATGAGGCAATTGCCAAAAAAAAAATCAGACATCGCAAAATGTGCTTTAATTTCCAACAAATTTATCGAAATGTATTCACTCTATAAACAGTTCAATAAAATCTTCAAACAAAAGTTCACGATGTCCTGTAATTACAAGTTCACACATTACTCAGTAAGCATAACCAAGAATTTCACTTTTTGCACAGGTCATGATAGAAAAGCAGTAATAAGACTGCACATGTAGTATCCAAAGTCTAAAACTCTAAATACTAAAGATCATACAAGATAATTGAGAGAACTCAATTTGCTAAGGAGACCAGTGCAAATGCTCGTAAGTTTTTGGTCAAAGAACCTTGCTCTGTGTCTCTCGATAAATTGAGGTAGTACCTACAACAAGGAGGAAGGAGAGGAGCCGAGGACCGAGGAGGGCACTGCTGTGATCAAGCCTTGGAGCAGAGGAGAACTGAGTAGGCGGTGGCACTGGCAGGGGTCATGGGCGTGCTTGTTGGCCGAGGCGGCTCGAGGAGGCGCCGCCATTGGGCTGGGGGCGGCGGCGGCGGTGGCGGGCGGTGGAGTCGAGAGTGGGCAGGCGACGCTCCCGGCTCTAGGTGATGGGGTAAGGACCGACGAGAGGAGGCGATGGGGCGGGCTGGTGGAGAGGAGGCGGTGGGGCAACATGGCGGAGAGGAGGCGGGGCACAAGGAGAGAGGAGGCGCGGGAGTGGCGCCGACTGAGAGGAGGCGGGGGGTGGGGCAAGGAGAGGAGGCGCGGGGGTGGTGCCGGGCGAGAGGAGGCGGGGGGGGTGGTCTTTGGAGAGAGGCGGCGGGCAGGGCAAGCTGGGTGGAGAGGAGGCGAGGCGGCGCAAGTGGAGTCGCGAGAGGAGGCGAGGCGCGGGCAGGCCAAGGGCGGAGAGGAAGCGATTGGGGCTGCGCTGGGCAAAGTCACGGAGAGGAGGCGAGGCGGTGGGGGCGGCGCTGGGCGGAAAGGAGGCGGTGGGGGCGGCGCTGGGCAAAGAGGAGGAGTATCGCTCGCTTAGAGGAACTACTGAAATCCGGGGAGGGGAAGAGATCGAAGTCTGGGAGGTGTTAGGGGGCGGCGGCGAGGAGGTGGTGGAGGCGGCGAGGAGATGGTGGAAAAGGCTGCAGGGAGGTGAGAGGACGACGAGATTTGAGTGGAGGGGTGATGCTAACTACTGAGTTGAGTGGGTTAGTGTTTGCTAAATGGGTTGGGCTCTAAATGTTGGGACGCATTCTAAACGTCTCGAGAAACGTTTTTATGTGCTATCTGATTCTGGGTGTAGAAATGCAATAAAAGCGTCTAAATAAAAACGTCCCTAGTAGACTATTTTGTTGTAGTGAGTTGCCGCTTTAGCATCCATCGATTTATCAACGACTTTGCCACATACAATACTTCTAAGTTACTTTGTAATTTCTTCGGCGAATTCTCCTTAATCACCGAGTACTTTACCTTATCGGAAAGACATAGATGGATTGTGCTGACAGCCTTCCGCTCCATCACCTTCCAGTCTTCATTAGACGTCTTTTCCGGTTTGTCCCGTTCAAGAGCATCGATTAACCCTTCTTGGACAAGGACATCCTTCACCATACATTGCCACATACTGAAATTTTCTCCGCCGTCAAATTTCTCCACTTGATTCCACATCGTAAGCATTGATCTTGATTTTGTGTCACTTGACGTTTTGCCGACCTTCTCATAAATCTGATTAATCTGGTCTTGGCTGTAATACCACTTGTTATACTCTGATACCCCCTTTTTATACGCAGCAGCCCCTGAATTGGATCAGAGTTACGAGATACGGCACGAGTATGCACGATATTAAGAATGAAGTAGGTGAATCCCATGGAAAGAACCTAATAACGACAACGAAATAATCACGACGAGAGAGAAAGATTTGACGAAGCCTGTCGCAAATTTCTTTAGCACGGTCTCAAAAGAGTTAAGGGATTATCGCTCTCTCACAACCCTCTCGAACCTTTAAGAACCATCGAATCATTGCCCTATACAAGAATCTAGTGCTAAAAAATAACCCAGCATATAATCCTCTCGTGCACCTCTTACTTTGGATGGGTTAGTTTGTGTCTTGTATTATCCATAACCACTCATCGTAGCTTTATATAGTGCTCCTAGTTCTCATCTAAAAAAAAGTAGGAATTGTGATTGTGATAAGAATTCTTATAAAACACGTCTTCAAATCCTAGTGGTCATGATACGAGTCACTCGTAGTCAATAAAGTTTGTGTTCGATCTGGCCAGTTGGATTACTAGGGAAAATGTGATAGAAGAGTCAGGAGATGTACTGGTTTAGGGGAGAGGTGAAGATTTTTACTAGTGGGTCCCACTTCGGAGGATGAAAAATCCCCTTAGTTAGATCCATGACATGTTCTTACTTTGTCTCGAGTATGGGCAAACCAGTTGCCAGACGAAGGAGAAGAGACGTTATGCTCATCATGGAACCATCCATTCGGCATGGTGGACAAAAGCGCACCTTAAAAAGAAAGTAGCAGCTGCTCCATCAGACGGAGAGTGACAAGAATTACACAATTCACAGCCTGACCTGATCATGAGCGTGTTTTCTTTCACTGAAATTCCAACTTTAGACTTTGGAGCTAGCCTCCTTCAAATCCTGTCATTTTTTCTGGTGAAACAAGAGGGCGACGAATCGAAGGGTGCTGGTTGATTGGTTGAACGGTCGGCGTCCAAAAGCCGACCCAACACCGACACAAGAAAATGCGTGCCATATCTACGTCACAATCATCTACTACTCCATCTGATGCAAAAATAAAAAGTGTGCGGTGCATGTGGCGTTTGAGCAGTCAAAGATGCAGTACATACACCCATCCAACGGACCATCAGTTTTTTAATTGATTGATTGGTGCGCACGTTAGGATTTTTTTTAATAATGTAATTTTTATTAAGAATAACAGAAATAATATTACTTTTTTTTCACAAATAATCACATATAGCTTCACGGTTAGTCGACTTAGTCTAGTCACTCAACGGATGAGCGACAGATGTCCAAGTCGCTTAACCGTTGGGCGACTAGACCTTTCGCCTCCTAGTCGCCGAACGGTGGAGCGACTAGGACACCTGTCGCTCACCGTTGGGCTCTAGTCGCCCAACCGACTAGGGGCGTTTATAAGGCATGCGTGCGCCCGGCCGAGGGCATGTCGCCATTTTTCCAAAGAGAGTGTGTGAGGAGAAGAGAGAAGGGAAAGAGGAGAAGAGAGGAAGGGGAAGAAAGGGGGAGAGGAAGAGGGAGATGGGAGAAAGAAAGTGTCTTCGCATCGACGACGACGATGGTGAGTCTCCAGCATTATTTTGTATATGTGTATTTTCGAAACCATGGTAGGTTAGCAAGCAACATCATTTGTATTGACATATTGTTAGCAAATAAACTAATGGTAGGTTAACTTCAAAAATCTTTAGATACGTACTTTGTAGTGTCATATTATCAGTCGCGAAGCTAGAAAATTTGTGTGGGGGTGTAGCAGTGATGGTAAAGATTAGGTTATTAAGCAATTATCGGATGAACGAATGTTAGGGTTGGGTAAACCAGGCATTGTAAATATTGTATTCAGATGATACTTAATATTTATATATAATTAGTTGCGCTTTTTTCCCAATCGGGCGACTGCTTCACACATTTAGTTGCGAAAACAACTTAATTTTATGGAGTGTTGATGATAACAATTGCTAACATCGGTAAATAAGTTTTAAATATGCGTGAATATATTATTAAAAACTTTATAGTCATTACATAATATTTTGTTAGAAAATGGTGGTGCCCGTGCATACCGGGCAACCCACCTGGACAGGGTCCATGCATATTGTTAATAGTTGTAAATAGCATAGTTGTAGGTTTGCATATAAAATCATAGTAGGTTACTTTCGAAACCATGGTAGGTTATGAACAAAAAATCACTAGACTTATGCAAGAATGCAACTTAATTTTCAGAATTTTCGGAGCTACGCTATAAGTAATTAAACCCACTAATTGTGTTGTAATTGCTAACTGGAATTTGATTTGCAGGTATGGCTCGCGACCTTGGTGGTTCGGACTGGTATTTCGGCCTACTGGATCGGCTGGTCGACACGCAGCACCGCACGAGCCATCGTGTCCCGCATCAGGTTCGCGGGGACGACGTGACTGACTTGGGGGTGGTTCGTACGTGGACACCCCAACAGGCTTGGAGACTAGACCCACAATGGGCAAACAGGTTTGTCCGCAAGCTGTACCACTTCTTTGTGTCATATGTCCGCTATGTAGTTACTTCTTCGTGCTTTGTAGGTTGAGCCATACCGGTCTTCTACCTCTCGCGCGGTTGGTGGAGGCCACCGAAGAGGACGACGCTCCGGTCGAGGACGACGGGGAGGTCCAGGCCGGTCCAGAGTGGCCACGGCGGTTCTCGTTCAACCGGTCACTCCTGACAACCCTGGTGGACCGATGGCGGCCCAAGACACACACCTTCCACCTCCCATTTAGGGAGATGGCCCCCACTCTGCAGGATGTCACGCTGCTGCTCGGCTTGCCTATCGCGGGAGCCGCTGCCTCCCCGCCGGACACGCTTGCCGACTGGCGTGACGAACTGTTGGGTAGGTTTCAGGGGGTTCTTCCGACGGAGGCCACGCCACCGTACTACGACTTCCAGGAGCGACAACAACATGGCCCGCCCCTGTGGTGGCTTTCGCAGTTCCAGGTAGTATGCTACCCATTTTCCATGTTTAGCGATGCACTATCCTAGCCATATGATGGGCTTACTAATTATTCGTTTGTGCGTAGGTCGAGCGGTTGGTCTCGGAGCCCACTGATAACCAAGTGTCGCGGCACCTCGAGGCATACCTACTGTGGCTCTTCGGCTGGGTACTGTTTACCAACAGCCACAGTGACTCCATTGGCGCCCGCCTCGTGGAGTACGTGAGGGCCATCGCCGACGGCGAGGAACTACAGATCAGCTAGGGATCAGCCGTACTTGCAACGACGTACTGCGACATGTGCAAGGCGTTCTGTAGGACGAACCCGGCAGCTATCCTCACAGGCTGCCCCCTCCTGCTACAGCTGTGGTCATTCGAGCGCTTCTCCCTCGGACGGCCTATGCTGGTAGACTCTAGTCTGTACCGCGTGAACATGTACCATGGGGGCGCGGTGGACTGGCCGACCGCAGGGTCTCTTTGATGCGTAGACAGGTACGTACTTCCCTCTATCTTTACTTCAGTCGTATTACGGGTCATCCTTTATAACCACTATTCTAACTCGTAGGCACAGTATGCACACGTGCAGGTCACAAGTGTGTATGAACACTTCGTAGAGCAGCTGGACCGCCTCATCGCTGATGACGTGTGCTGGGAGCCATACTCTGATCAGGAGACGGAGGACCGTGCTCCCCAGGGGCTCTCCTCACTGTGCTAGCGCGACCGGGCGTATTGGCGGACGCAGAAGAAGCTCGTCTTCGACGTGTTCGCCGAGGACTACGCAGTGCACAGGGTGATGCGCTAGTTCGGCCTCCGCCAGGTTGTTCCAGTTCCTATCGGGACGTGGGTGCCCGACTCGTCCCACACGTGAGTTACACACAACACATGTTCGTATATTTTTTGTCAATTCTGTTATGACGGCTTATAATTGCAGTGGTACGTTTCGCAGGCATAGTAGGAGGGATGGCACCAGGACGCAGTGGCCGGCGAAGATGGAGCTGTGGGTAGACCTGTTCAAACGTTGGGCTAGGCTGGGCTTGAAAAGCCCAGTCTCAAATGAGCTGGGCTCGGCCAGGCCGGGCTTGAAAAGCCCAGTCTCAAACGGGCTGGCCCGAGCCTGGCCCGACCCGAAATTCAATTTTTTGATTTAATTATATTATTTTAATCCTTTTTGGATTAAAACGATTATTAATTTATTTCCAAAATTAAAAAGGTATATTTCCATTTTTTTAATTCCCTTTTTTTAGAATTTTGGGCCGGGCCGGGCTTACTTCAAACCGCTTTCAGCCCCAAGCCCGCCTCAACAGGTCGCTCGAGCTAGGTCAAGGGCGGGTCGCCCATGAACACCAGAGTGTGGTGGCGCGGCAACACCCTAAAGGATCACAGACAGAGGATGCCCGCATGACCCCATCGTGTACGACGAGTACCTACGCTGGTACACCCTACAGACACGCACCAGGCTGGTGCATGTCGTCGACCTCCCCAACCTCACGTCAAGACCGACCGAAGCGCGTGCCTCGTACACTTTATGGGAACATGCACCTCACAGACGCGTACTCGTGGTTCAACATGTTTGAGTAAGGTTACATCAATTACAAGTTTGACGCTTTCATGTACTCCTTGCAGATGGACATCAACGTCGCGATGGCGAGGGAGTCCTAGTCGATCCTGGATAGGCTCGCCCACGGTGCGGAGGTGACGCGAGACGAGATAGCGCAGTTTGCCCGTCGGGTCTATAGTGGAGCGAGGTGTGCAGTGACCCTGACGTTATGCAGGACGGTCTAGGAGGTGGTCATGTCAGTGCATATGCCGAGGCCAGCACGTCCTACAGCCTGACCACTCTCTGCAAAGTAAGACGTGACGCAATGATGTAAGATCGAGGAGGCCGACTAGAAGGGGGTGAATAGGCGGTTTTAAAAATTCTTTTGGCTAAAACTGATTTCTAGTGCGGAAGCTAATATCAAAATGGTTTTGCACAATCAAAACCTAAATCACCTAGGTTCAACTAAGTGCACCAACAACAATAAGACTATTGATAACAATTGCAATCATACAAAGATATGTAAGCAATTTAATATAAGGAATATAAATTGCACAATGTAAAGCACAAGAATGCAAACCACGATAACACGTCGATGTTTTACCGTGGTATTCGGAGACTTGCCGGTCTCCCCTAATCCACGTTGAGGTAAGCCCAAACCAATTGGGCCGGCTCCACAAATTAAGCCAACACCTCCGAGGTAAGTCCAACCACTTGGACCGGTTCCAAACCAAACCAACAACTCGCTCTACTAGGGTTGCTCTTTCCTCCACTCCGGAGATGGCGAGCACCACACCACTCACAAACCGCCCGGATCTTCTCACAAGCTTCTTTGAGAAGATCACCGAAGCACGACGCCTTCACGTCGTCTAGGTGTCGGCAAACACCAAGAGTAACAAGTCTAGGACTCTCACTTGAACTAATCAAGTGTCTAAGCTCAATGGATACACAATCCACTACCTAAGGCAACACATACACTTAGGGTTTGCTCTCTAAGCTCACTAAGTGCAACACATGCACATATGAGAGGAGAGAACTTGCTCTTAGCTCAAAGGAATAGAATGGGACTTCAGCAAGCACCCCAAGGCCGACCAAGATGGGTATTTATAGCCCACACACACAAACTAGTCGTTGGGAGACGAATTGCTGAAAAATCAGCTCGAGCGGTAGTACCTCCAACTAATGGCCGGTACTACCGCACCACCTCTGACACACAACAACGGCTACAAAACTAGCCGTTGAGAACGTGGAGCGGTACCACCGCCATTCAACACGTGGTAGTTCCGATCATCGGTCGTACCGCTCAACAAGTCTGGTACCACCGTTCCAAGGGTTTGCAACCGAAACCAAAATGGAGCTTTTCTGGAAATTACGTACCGCCATTAAAGATTCGGAACGACCGGCCTGTAGTAGTTCCGCGCACACAGTGCCGGTACAACTGCTCCACGAATCTAACCGAAACACACAGTTCCGGTCAGACTTCACACGTGGACGGCTCAGATCGATTGGGCTGTTTGGACCACGGTTTAAACCGTTCGATCAAGGGTACGTTCGGACGGTCCGATCGGCACACGGTAGTTTCGCTCAAGAACCGGGTACTACCACATCGTGATCGTACCACTCAGTACACGCCGGTACTACCGCACCTTAAGAGCAACACATGCTCAACAGGGTTGTGGTAGTTCCGCCAAGGAACCATCAGTCATACCGCACAGCAGTAGTTCCGCACAACACATGTCGGTACTACCGTTTTCCAGAGAAAACACAGATTGCATTCGCTTCAACTCAATTTGCAAAACACATTTGCCAAATTGATGCGTGATGCAAACAAAGTATGAAGGCAAGATTCTCAACAAGTTGCCAAACACATTTGCCAACTTTTAGAATCAAAGCCACAACTAAAAGGTACATGGACTTAAGACATTTACAAACTAAAGTCACATGCTACAAGGATCAAACATGAGCCACAACTATTTACAAAATACATTCGCAAATATTGACAACATGTTAAAGAGAGTTAGAGCAAATGAAATGAGCTATCAACACATGACTAACTCAAGCTACTAGTCAAGACCCCTCTTAATAGTACGGCAACCTATACTAGCAATCCGGTCTTCCATCCAGACACCAAGACTGGTAAAAGACTAGGAACACATCCTTAGCCCTAGCTAATTATACCTTTGCCTTGCACAAACACTTGAAGCTTGATGACGCACATCTTCTCTTCAAGTTCGGGTTCTTGACTTGAAATGCATCAACCCATGATGCATCCTTCACTTGACTTGATGATCAACTCATGATCATCTTCTCTTCTTGAACATCATCAACACATGATGACTTTCTCTTCTTCGAGTTCTTGATAGGATGCTCATCAACACATGATGACATCCTTTTCTTGAACTTGGCTTGATGATCATGAACACACGATGATCTTCTTTACTTGGGGATCTTGACTCAAACATCATCAACACATGATGATTTTCTTTATCCCGAACCTTGACTTGATGACAATCAACACATGATGCCATCTAAAGTCTTTATCATCATGGAACCTAACCTGCTTATCTAACTCATGGAAAATATTGGTTCCACAATATGATTATCATTAATTACCACACCATACCATTAACTCATAATGGTGGGATAAGATACCACAATCTTTCCCTCTTTGGTAATTGATGATAATTATTTCAATTGCAAATAATTGAATGTAGATAGGTATGAGTATATGAGAACTACACAAGTTATATATACTCAACATGAATGTATACAAACTACACAAGTTGTATATACTCAAGGGGTATATGAGCATATATGAACTACACAAGTCTCATATACTCATATGAATATATTAACTACACAAGTTAAATATACTCAAGGATATGTTTCAAAGTAAAGATCCTTAATATATATGGAAAAGGAATATAGATCAATACTAACGAAACCACAAAACATAGAATGAACTCCCCCTAAATGTGTGCATATACAAATGTGTAATAAGAACATATGCACATATTCAAGTTAACCTTTTGGTGGAGTTCGACCTATATTTTGGATCCGAGGAATGCAACAATATATATAAATATGAAGTAGAATGCATACCTCTTGTGATTTTCACCTTTATATCCAATTTGAGACTAAGAAATATGTATAACAATAAAAGTGTTAGTCTCACAAATAGATTTGTCATTTGGAATGCATACCTCATTTGATTTCCCCTTTTATATCCAAGCTGCGACTAAACAATATGTTTATCAATAAGAGTGTTAGTCTCACAAATAGATTTGTCATTAATAACCAAAACTCTATTAACACATAATGACGGGTCTAGATTCTTCATATGAGTCATCTTTTTAGGATGACGTGACCCGACGTGACCGCTTCCCGCAGCGACGTGACCCAATGAGTCTACTTCTCGCAGAGATGTGACGCAGCGCTGCCACATGATTTCTCCTCGGGTCTACTTCCCATGCCTCATTACCGAACAAGTTAGTTTTGCACAGCGACGTGACCCGACGAGTCAGCTTTGCGCAGGAACGTGACCCAACGAGTCTCCTCAGGGTCGCTGCCTCGTGGATGCGAATATCCTTCAACTAAATTACAATTCAGCCATGCACGCAACGCCGGCTCAGCATATAAGTACTACCTCTTCTACGCCGGGTTCTCCTACATCCAGACTTCAACACAATCTCGCTCAGATAGACAAGCACTGGGAGGAGATCCGCGAAATGCAAAGGGAGTATGCGGCATAGGAGGAACAAAGGGAGCGTGCCACGAGGCCACCTCTCCGCAATGACACCGCCCCCTGTAGCAGCAACCCCTACCAGAACATCACAACCAAACATTCGCCGCAACACCCGCCCGAGGGGGAGACGCAGCCCCTCAGTTAGTGTAAGGACAGATGCAAATTCTTCAAGTCCAAGCACCGGCTTAGCCTGAGCATGCGTTACTTGGGTTGAGTGAACTACTTCTACGACTATCCTAACCGCCTTGGGACACGAGCCGCCATCAGCGACCGGTAAGGGCAGGTGGCAGTATGTTCCCCTACTATTTCTCTTTCAAAGTCCGCACTAACAACCTCTCCCATCTACCCGTAGTCCCCGGATCCGCTATGTGGATATCGCAAGTGGATTGACCTAGATATCAACCCACACAACCAATGGACTCTCGACTACGAGGAGTGGAATGCCAACAGGGACCGCGAGAGGAGGGAGGAGTGCTGCACCGAAGAGCACAACCAGCGTATCCGGCGGGAGACGCAGGCCCATCTCGAGTCGTGCAGGCAGAGGGAGGGCGAGGCTCGCAAGAGGGAGCACGAGAAAAAGAGAAAAATGGCGGCCGAGGCCAAGACGGCCAGCAAAGAGTACAACGTCGAGCTCGCAAGGAAGGGCAAATGGCCCCCGATCCACACAGTAGTCCGACCCTCTTCGTCCATATGCCCTATGTATTTCTAAATCCCTAAAGGTATGCGTGTACCATCCTTGGTTCGTTAGCCTGCTTGCCATGTAACCCTTTGTCGAATCAACTGCCGTGTTGTTATCGTTACACCATTTCTCCAAAGTTCTCCACCGTGCATGAGTTTCCTGGCGCATCGCAATATCACTTACCTTTGTACTTACGAATCATTGCTACCTCTATCATCCTCACAAAATTCTTCAGAAATTTAGCACACTACAGCAACATACGACTATCATAAAATGTTATTGCGAGTCTCATAAATTTCGTACCCTTGAGATTCTACGAAAATCACAAACGGAGCAACCGACCTTGTCACCACCCTTTTATTTCCAAAAAAATAACATCCTAGAACAGGATTTGCTCAATGTATTACCTAAAAAATATGACATTTATTCCCACACAATTATTTCAATCGGATTAATTAAATAGTACAGTTTTTACTTAAAATCGCCCTATGGTTAGGTGACTTGCTATAAGTCGCTCGACTATTGGTTGACTGAGTCAAGTCACTCAACCACTAGGCGACTACAAAGCTTGTCACTCTATCATTGGGCAACTATGTCTAGTCACCCAATGGTTGGGCGACTAGTTCTAAGTCGCCCAACGGTACGACGACTGATGATTATTTCTAACAAAAAAATAAAGTAGTATTATTTCTGTAATTCTGAATAAAAAATAGATTATCAAAAAAATTCCGCACAGTCTGGTTTGACCTTCTTTCCGAGTCAAAATCAGGAGCATATACGTTGGAGTTTATGGGCTTGGCCCAAATAATATTCTTCATAAATCCTAGAAAATCTCAATGGCTCACTCATGCATGATAAAAGTTGGGAAGTTTAGTACCATATTGCTAGTATGTAGGGGTGTCAATTGAATCCGAATTATCCGTTTTATCTGGCATCCGAATTCGGTTGATAGCGAATATGGTTTAGATTTTTTCCATCCAATTAACAATTTTTCCCCTATTCATATTCGTATTGGCATAAAAAATATGGATACGAATATGTATGGACTTTTGCAATCCAAAATGTTATTTTATCCGCACTATTTGTATTCGTATTCGAATTCAATAAAATAATATACATATTTTCTTACAGTATGGCTAATTAGTGGGATGAGTATTTTTAGTTTAATATGAATTCGTGTTTTTAGGTGAAATAGATAAACTAGATTGATTAGGTGTACTATGTATGAGGATAAAATATCATAAATATCTTGCAGTTACCTAAGTTATGCGGATATCCTAATCCAACCGAATTGAGTAGGTATTTGATTCGTATTCATATTCGTATTCGTTACAACATTTTATTCATATTCATATTCGACAACATTCGAATTCGTATTCGTATTCGACAATATTCGAATTCGTATTTGTTTAGAAAATACGAATACGAATACGGAAAGACCACTTTTCGATTCATATTCGATCCGCTGACACCCCTACTAGTCTAGTTGGGTGAACACCAACTTACAAGGTGGAGTTGGTCTTACCTAGTTGAAGCAAGCAAAAAAAGGTTATGCGCTCGCTCGCCACGCCACCGCCACCGCCACCACGTGAATGGTGCGGCAATTTCGGGTCCGGTTGTGTGCGGAGCGGCAAATTCTTTTTGCACCTCATAAACATGCAACAAATTGGAAAGGAGAAGAACAGTTCAAACCGAACGTTTGAATCCTACTAATCCTGCACTCTGTTACGGCATGCATTAATTGTGCTTTAATGTGGTTTCTAATTTTTGCTGCGCGGTGATTTGTCCTTCCTTCTAAGCTCATCTGTGTCTATATGAGGAGACGTCCTCTCGATCCAGATGCACCCTGAGAGAGAAAACCATTGCCCTTCGCTCCTCTATGTTGCGCTACTTCTGACTACTCCATCCCTGTGCCAGCGTGCACCGTCACCGGGAGAGCAGTGTCTCAGAAACTGTCGTCCCTCGTGATCATGTTCGGTTGGGGCGAATCACGTTTTTGGGAAGTGTTCGCGCGACTGCTCACGGCTTCGCGTCGTCTTTGCATCTGACTCTACCGCGGCTATCGCCGGAGCGATCCTACGTAAGTCGCGGTGATCCGCTTTGTCATGGCTAAATCTTACTTATTGGATTTTAATCATTTGATGATGATGTTCTCTACTGTTGCTAGTAGAATTTATACGACAAATTTTGCTTTATTAGCGCATATATATATATATATATATATATATATATATATATATATATATATATATATATATATATGAGAGATAGATATATTTAATTTTGTAATTATGCTACTGTTGGTAGCTGGAAATATGCCTAACATATAGGTCGTTTTTATACTGACAATATATACTCCGCTAGAGCTCTCGTATGATGGGACGTGACAGCTCCATGGGCCTGCGCGTTTCAAATGTCAATGCCGTATGCTCCTTGTTTTGGTGCGCAAGGCACACAACACAGTTTCAAACTCGTGACGTTTAGACGGTCTATTTGGCATATTAAGTTATGATGGTGTAGATTAACTAGATAAAGATAGAAGTGTATATTAGAACAATATGGTTAATAAAACTCTGCTTTATATATAATGATTTATTTATATTACAACGCATTTACCAGAGAAGATGTATATGGTTTTATGCTATGTATGCTAAAACCTAGATGGATTCGCCCATGTAATTGCGCGGCATGATCAAAGTTTAGCAGAAGATTCCTGATCTATTATATTTATAATACTAGTTTCCAGTTGCAAACTCAAAACTATTCAATTATGTTGGAGTTGTATTTGAATTGGATCCAACATATCTTCTTGTGGTGATTATTTTCTATCCTGTGATCTTCAATTTAGATTTTAAAACTTTATTTTTCAATATGTGTAATTTAAAATTAAGGATTTTATTTCAAAAAATACCAACTTCGATTAGAAACTCTAAATAAATTTATTCTATTAGAGTAGTGTTTGGATTGGATCGATTATATATGTTTTTTGTTTAAAACTCTTTCTTAGCTTATTTTAAAGCGATTGTTGCTTTGTGTGGATTTCGGAGGAACTGTTTGCTTTTTGTAGCAAGTGATAACGGTACGTGCGCAGTCGCTATGGAACGCATGTGTTGTGCCTCCATTGTCTCCCACTGCGTATTGAAATTCAGAGCTCCTATTCTAATCCTACGTGATGAGATCTCCACTGAACTACTAGTTAATGAATTTACCGAAGCTTTCATCGAGATTACTCTTGCAACATCATCATCTCGTTTTAGATACGATTCGAGAAGTTGGGTCGAGCACGCGTAATTGGTCCCCGCATACGACAACATTCAGACCATTACTCCATTAGCACTGACCATCTTATTAGCAGAGAATTATATTTATATCAGTGAGCATCTTGTTTATGTTTATCCTGTCGTGCATCCGGAGAGTTCTGGACGGTTAATTACTTGCTTAGGGCTTGGTTTCAGCTGCTGTATTGTTCTGCGCTACAACGTGCCGTCTGCTTAGTTAACGGAATCTTTACTAATCCAAACAAGATTTTGTGGGTACAGCTCTAGAAAAGCTCTAAAAAGTCACTTTCAAACAACTGTTATATTAGAAAGGAATGATAAACAAACTTTTGAAAAAACCTCATCGCAATACCAAACGGAACCTTGGTTATTAGGGCACACAAGGAATCACGTGAAAGATCCTTCAATAAAACATGAAAGTTGACAAATGGATTCCCATGACGCTACCTTTCCTGGTTCCAGAAGCTGAGCAGTGCTGCCAAGACCTAGCAAGAAATCAGAAATCCATACATCCAGTAGGGGGAGTTATTTGTAATGCACAGTTTAAAAAATGTAGACGGTGAGTGGGCAACCCCTACCGTTTGCCCGGAAATATTACATACCAGCCCAAAAAGAGGCATTTTCGTACGAATTCTAATGAAATTTTGATGTTACTGCTTTGTTGCTAATACTGGAACACGGTGCATCGGTGCTAATACTAGAACACCAGCCAAGCAACCACAGCCCATTACTAGAACAAGCATACCAAAATGTTTCTGCCAAGTAACAAGAACGGATAATACAGGGCTCAAACCCAAATTTCAAGTCATAATCTTACAAGCAGGAAAGAGGAAAGATTGAACACGTTTAACTTCCCAGTTACAAATTGCTTGCCTGAGGAATCTCAAGAACGCAGAACCAGAATAAAGCATAATGAAACTAAACAACGAATTACATTTGAGCTGCAAGTTTAAGCCTTTACACATATCATACACAATTCAAATAGGTCTTCTGAAACAGTCTTCAATCTGCAGTGCCTTGCAGTTCTTGCCTGAACGCAACAGCCTTGCACAGCATGGTAGACTTACTGGCAACAAAACAGCATGGGGAGTATGCCACTGATATTTGATCTTGGCTTTGAACTCCAAGAGATCAATCCCTCTTCTACCTTTAACAAATCCATATTATCCATCGTCCTTCACACATCCATGGCTTAAAATTTGCACGATGATGTAGCCAAATGATCAAAATCATAGTAACAAAGAACATTAGAAGGCTTACCTTCTAACGAATTACCGATAGATGGCATCATATACTAACTAATTGCTTGAATTTCTCTTGTTCTCATGTATGTCATGAACTGCCCTGGTATCTCAGCAAGAAGTGACTGAACTACGGAAATCCCAGTGCCTGCGATTAAAAATGGATTTAAAATCACATTGCTTAATTTTCCCAGTAAAGGTCAAGAAAGCAAAATTCCATGAGCCATCATATGCAGAAGCAAACAGCAAACACAAAAATACACAGCTGGCAAGATATGAAAACAGTATTTTTTTTTCTTGTTTTCTAATGCCACAAAAGAATAATCTGGCTTTTAAGCATAGAAATATCAAATACTGTTATATGCATATACATACCATGCACATCCTTCATTGGAGCGAACTGCATCATATCCCTTGACGCAACTCTCCCCGTTGAGCTTTCCAGTCTCTCTCCTTTATTTGGATCTAGAAACTGTGCAATGAAAATTTTAAGATCAAATTATCCTTACACAAATCTATCATCGTATTAAAGCAAATGCAAAAGAAGCCACCGCATTCACTCTCGAGGGCTAGAAATTCCCATATTAATCGGAGGAAAAAGAAAAAGATCTACACTGTTGATCGTGGTAAGTTCAGATTATAATGGTATTGAATAAAAGGAAGAGTTCATGTCAACTACAATCCACCCGTCAAGGTCCTTCATCCACCTTGCTCCCTCGCCCGCTCGCACCATGCCAGCACGCCTCACCAGCTTCGCCGCTCGCCGAGTGATTTCCATCGCCGCCCACCGTTTTGCGCCCAGCTACCCTGTCACCTCCGCCAACTCCCGCCCATGCTAGCTACCCCATTCATGGCGAGTATATCCCACGCTGGCGAAGAGACCAGGGCAGACTGCGAGTTTCTCGCACAACCGCCGGCGTCACGCAGTTTTTCTCGCACGATCGTCCTAGCTATTTAAGCTCTAGAGCGCGCACTATAATCTTCAGCTCGCCCATGTTCCATTTCGCGCAAACCAAAGCTTCATAGCACCTTGGTTTTGCGGGAACGTTCGCGTCATTCTCGACGCCAGTGAGCGCGCCTCCGCACCATTCCCGCTGTGATGAGCTTCCTCACCCACGATGCCCGCACCATCTTGATCCCTATACATCACTCATTCCTCTTCTGTGCTTAATGCAGCCCTGGAAGTCTTGTAGCTCGATCGCATTCACCTTCGTCCTCAGCTCCGGCGCGCACCCAAGCTCACCAACGTATTCCCGTCGCTCTAGTGAGTTCGAGCCCAAACTGATCGCGTCATAAGGTGTTCTACACTCCGTTGATGCTAATCCCTCACTCAATGCAGGCAATCTCGCCCTAAATCCGAGCTTCTCTCATTTTCCCCATTCACAACCACCGCCACCATTTCTATTCTTCTTCGAAACCCGGTGAGCCTCGGGCCGATTCCCTGCATCTACACCATCCTCGACACCTCAGTAACCTAACACGACACTTCTTGTAGCACCTCTGTTGCTATGGTGAGCTGCCGTCGTGGACCTCCTCTACGCCGCCGCTGCTCGTCGTCGACAAGTTGTTCCAGAGCCTCCCCGGCCTCATCTTCTGACAGGTGGGACAGGCTGAAAAGGTAATCGAAAATCTAATTTTAAACTTGTTTAGTAAATGAGTCACTGGCATGTGGGACCATGCACTGTTCTCGGTTCTAAAACACGTTTTAAAACCCGAGGGACTGACATGTGGGCCCCAACTGTTAGTTAATTAAAATCAGAAATAGGTTTCATCATTAGTTAATAAATAATGTCTTTGACATGTGGGACCGCCTCTGGTTTATAAATAAAATCAATAAAAAAAATATGAGTCACTGATAAGTAGGCCCTACATGTAAGTTAATAAAAATCGAAACATTTAGAAAAGTCGCTTCAGTTAGAAGATAAATACGCTTTCTTTACTAAAAAGCGTAAATCTCAGTAGAACTCAGAGGAAAATACGCTTTCTCTATAGGAAAGCATAAACCTTAGAAAATACGCTTTCGACGTCAACCATTTTCTAATTTCTGGAATTTTCAAACCGAAGCAGATTAAAATGTTGATAACTTTTGCATACAAACTCCAAAATGAATGAACCTTTTTTCTAAATTCATCTAAGATCATGCCCTACCTGAATATGCAAAAATATTTGGATTTTGTTACTGTTGAAATTATTTTGCTATATTTAATTTGTTTTACGACCCTCCGTCCTCGTATTCAGAGCAAGTAGAGCGAAGCAAGCACCTCTTTTGACCATGTTGATCCTACTATTTTAATTATTGTACTTCTTTTCGCAAAATCTATCATGCATGTGTGTATGTTTGATTAAAATTACTATATTCGGGGTTAACGGTAATCGTAATCATATTCGATGCATGAACCTCCTTGAAATATTGACATCCTTACTGTTATAGCCATTAGGTTATTGTATAGACAATAGATGATATCAATTTGGGAATTTTGAGTGCGAGTCTCGCACAATTGCGTAGGCAAGCTATAGTATTTACTAAAAAAATGCTAAAAGGATGACATGATGAACATAAAATTGGGAGTTTTGAAATGATGGTCCAGAGGGTTTTACCTCTGTTATTTTGTATAAAATAAAAATGAAAAACTTAGTTTACGACGCGGACGAGTTATATTATATTCTGAGAAGTGAGAGGTGTATCTCACAAGTAGATAGGGAGAGATCCTCGCCTGGGTCAATTAAAATCCTATCTAAGCCTAAATGTACAACCACATGTGCCGATATGGAACAGCCTTAGCTAATTAAGTCAATGAAAACTAGCCTTACGCGTTGGTAGGCCGTAGTTATGCGGGCATGACCGGTGTAGGCATGTTCGAAGGGGCTCCTTTCACCAAGACATTGGGAACAAAGCCTTCCGACACAACGGTGAATGCCTCACTGAGACGGGGTGTACCCGAGTGAAGTGAGTGTTCATTAGCCAGGCTAGTGCAAGATTTGGACTAGGTGATGTAAAGACTTCAATGCATACTCTAGACTACTTACCAAAGGATAGTGAGTAGTAGTATCGACGGATACCGAACAAACTAGAGAATTCGTATGTTGTGAGTAAAGTTGTACACCTCTGCAGAGTATAAATCTATTTAAATAGCCATGCTCGAGGTCATGAGCGTGCTTAGTGCAGTCTTAATGGGTATAGTCTTAGTTTTCATAAAAACAGTTTTGGTGGAAAATGTGGGAAATAGTTTGTTAATTTATATTTGAGTTGAGTGTCATGTCTATGGCCGAAAAAAGATGTTTGCTCACAGCCGAGGGTTGTGAGTTGTTATTTATTCAATTACTTGTTGTCATTTATCTATTTAACTGCTCTTTAAAATTCCGTTGCAAAACACTACGTATGGATATTGCAAATAAAATTTGCTTAATGCTGAAAACAAGTTGTAACATAGTGCCTCATCCCTTGTTAGCCTTGCATTTATACAAATTTTGTAATACACTACAAGTCTTATTGAGTACACAATGTACTCAATCTTGCTTAAATTGTTGTTCAGACTTAGAGGATGAGCCTACACCGGACGACACGTTCTTTGCACCCGGTATCGGAGGGTTCGGTGACGGGTCTTTCTAGGACTTGTCTCTTATCGGTTGCCTGAAGGTTCGGATGGGCACACTGCTGAACTTTTAGACCTTACACGTATTATGCTTCTGCTATTTCAATCATTATTTCTGATACTTGAGTTTTTCTTTGGTTGGTCGGCCCTTGTGATGTAAACTCTGTAATCGTCTAAGTTATGTACCGTGTTCGTTTCATTTTGTATCTATAAATGTATGAATGTGATTATCAATGTTGTGGATGTATGTATTGGCCACTAATCATGAGGCTAGTACGGTGCACACACGAGGGCTACAAATATTCAAAGCCTGAGGTCCGACATACAAATTCCAAAGTCCCTAAATAACAGCAATTTGGAATAAAAATTAGCAATTGGATTTGTATACGAATTCCAACAAACAATAATTGAAATTCGGAATAAATAAATAAAATTAGTAATTTGATTCCCATACGAATTCCTAAGTAAAATCCCAAAATAGGTATAATTCGAAATAAAAATTAAACAAAATTAGCAATTAGATTTGTATACTAATTCCAAAAAACTGAAATTCGAATAAAAATAAAATAAAATTGGCAATTTGATTTTGATATGAATTCCAATGTAAAGTCCCTAAATAAGCGTAATTCGGAATAAAAAATAAAGGAAACTTAGCAATTGGATGTGTATATGAATTCTAACAAACAATAATTCAAATTCAAAATAAAAATAAAAGAAAATTTTGCAATTTGATTTCCAAACTAATTCCAATGAAAAATAACTAAATAAATAAAATTTAGAATAAATTAAACAAATTTAGCAATTTAATTTGTATACGAACTCCAACAAAAAATAACAAAAATTTTGAATAAAATATAATTTATTACGATGATAGCACGAATGGCGTTGAACGAGACTACGAAAGAGTGCAATAGCGTCAATCTGTTCAGCAAGAAGACATTGACCTATGGGGAAGCGAAAAGCTGAGGCGACGGTGACGACGATGAGGACAATATCGTGCTGCTCACTTAGACCTTCGACAAGGACAATGTTGTGCTACTCACCGGAGCCATTGAATAGAAAGTCTAGAGTCGAAGGAACTAAGGAACGCGACGAGTTGTGAGCATCGGTGTTGTTGAAGAAGTCATTGGCCAAAGAAGCTCGATGATAAGGAAACCCTGACAGAGAGATAAAGATTTGCATTGAAGACGAGTTATGGACGATATAAGGCCATTGGGTAGCTAGAAGCGAGCCATCGCAGGTGGGGCGCACGACACCACCGACGATGGGGAGAAGATTCTCCATGTCGTTAGTCAACAACTAAAGCAGAGTCTGTGAAGATGGGAGGTCGCCACAGTTAGTGAGGAAACCACAACATTGAGTTGGCCGACGTCGAAGAAAATGAGCGATCAATGTGGAAGAAGATAGCATCGAGCACGTATTACATCATGCATGTGTATATTCATGCATACATCCGTACGGATAGAAGCATAGGCATATAGAAGCAGAGGAGCAAAGAGCTCAAAGTAGAGATGGCGCAGCCGTAGGGAATAGGCTTGGAGCCACTGAAGAGAGCGTGACGAGTGTACCCGACAAGGATCGACGATGGTTGCACATGTATGTGTGTTGATGTCGCAACGATTAGCAGCAAGGAACAATTGGAGAGAAGTAGAAGAAAATTATGCGGTAAAGTATTGCATTGAAGGGGTAGCAGTTGTGAAGAATCGATCAAGAATTCAGCTATTGAGGAGCGAAAAGCCGAGGTGGCGGTGACGAAGATGAGGACAATATCGCATTGCTCACCTTAGTCGTACGACAACGACAATGACGTGTTGCTCGACGGAAACGTTGAAGAGAGTCTAGAGTTGAAGGAGCGAAGTGTCATGACGATGTGTTGAGAGCATCGTTGTTGTTGAATAAGTCATTGACCAAATAAGCTCGATGATAGGGAAGCTTTGACAGAGAGAGGATGAACATTTGCATTGAAGACGCACTATGGACGATATGAGGCCATTAGGTAGCTAGGAGCGTGCCATCACTAGTGGGGGGCAAGACACCACCGGCGATGACGAAAATACTCCATATCGTTAGACAGCGACTAAAGCAGACATGCCGACATTAGTGGAGATGGGAGATCGCCACATTTAGTGAGGAAGCCACAACGTTGAGTTGTCCGACGTCGAAGAAGAGGAGAGATCGATGCGGGAGAAGAGGACATCGAGCACATATAACGCCATGCATGTGTATATCCATGCATGCATCCGTACGAATAGAAGCACAAGCATATAGAAGTAGGGGAGCAAAGAGCTCGGAATAGAGATGACGCAACCGTAGGAAATACGCTTTGGGCCACATGAGAGAGCGTGGCGAGTGTACCCGACAGGGATCGGCAATGGTTGCACGTATATGTATGTTGATGTTGCAACGATTAGCAGTAAAGAAAAATTGGAGAGAAGTGGAAGATAACTAGGTGGTAGAGTATTGCATTGGAAGGGGTAGCGGTTGAGAGGGATCGATCAAGAATGCAGCTTGCTGACCCACAGAGAAGTGAAAATCCAAGGCGGCGGCGACGGAGATGAAGACAATATCGTGTTGCTCACCTTGGCCGTTTGACAAGGATAATAACGTGCTGCTCGCCGGAGCCATTGAAGAGAGTCTGGAGTAGGAGCCAAGGGCCGCAATGACGAGTTGTGAGCGTCGAAATTGTTGAAGAAGTCATTGACCAAAGAAGCTCGACAATAGGGAAGCCCTGACAGAGAAGAGATGAAACTTTGCATTGAAGACGAGCTATGGACGATATAGGGCCATTGGATAGCTAGGAGCGTGCCATCGCTGGAAGGGGGCACGACGCTACTGGCGATGGTGAGAAGATTCTTCATATCATTAGACAACGACTAAAGCAGACATGTCAGCATCAGTTAAGATGGGAGGCTGCCGCAGTTAGTGAGGAAGCCACAACGTTGAGTTCCCAACATCAAAGATGAGGTACGATCGATGCAAGAGAAGAGGACATCGAGCACGTATAACATCATACATGTGTATCCATGCATGCATTTGTACGAATAGAAGCACAGGTATATAGAAGCAAAGGAGCAAATAGCTCAGAGTAGAGATGGCACAGCCGTAGGAATAGGCTCTAGGCCACCGGAGAGAGCGTGGCGGGTGTACCCGGCAGGGATCGGCGATGGTTGCACATGTATGGGTGTTGATATTGCAACAATTAGCAATAAGGAACAATTGGAGTAGAAGATAATTATGTGGTAAAGTATTGCATTGTAAGGGGTAGCAATTGAGGGGGATCGATCAAGAATTCAGCTTGCTGACCCCCACAGGGAAGCGAAAAGCCGAGGCAACGATGACGAAGATAACCTTATCCGTTCGACAAGGACAATGACGTGCTGCTCGCCGGAGCCGTTGAAGAGAAGTCTAGAGTCGAAGGAGCGAAGGGTCACGACGAGTTGTGAGCGTCAGTATTGTGGAAGGTCATTAATCAAAGAAGCTCGATGATGGGGAAACCCTAACGGAGAGAAGATGAAAGCTTTGCATTGCAAACGAACTATTTACGATATGGAGCCATTGGGTAGCTAGGAGCGTGCCATCGGTGGTGGGGGTCACAACGCCAACGGCGATGGCCAGAAGAGTCTTCATATCATTAGACAATGACTAAAGCAGACATGTAGGCATCAGTGAAGATAAGAGGTCGCCGTGGTTAGTGAGGAAGTCACAACGTTAAGTTGTCCAACATCGAATAAGAGGAGAGATTGATGCGGAAGAGGACATCGAGCACATATAACATCATCCATATGTATATCCATGCATGCATCCGTACGAATAGAAGCATGAGCATATAAAAGCAGAGGAGCAAGGAGCTCAGAGTAGAGATGGCGCAACCGTAGCCAATAGAGAATAGGCTCGAGACCACCGAAGAGAGCGTGGTTGGTGTACCCGGTAGGGATCGGCGATGGTTACACGTGTATTCATGTTGATGTCGCAACGATTAGTAGTAAGGAACAATTGGAGAGAAGTAGAAGATAACTATGTGGTATAGTATTGCATTGGAAGCAATAGCAGTTGAGAGGGATCGATCAAGGATTCAGCTTGCTGACCCACAGGGAAGCGAAAAGCTAAGGCGGTGGCGACGGGGATGAGGGCACTATCGTGTTGCTCACCTAAGCCATTCAACAAGGACAATGATGTGTTGCTCGCCGGAGCGGTTGAAGAGAGTCTAGAGTCGAAGGAGCGAAGGGCCACGACGACGATTTGTGCACGTCGGTGCTGTGGAAGAGGTCATTGATCAAAGAAACTCGATGATGGGGAAGCCCTGACAGGGAGATGAAGCTTTGTATTGAAGATGAGCTATGGACGATATAAGGCCATTGAGTAGCTAAGGGTGTGTCAACGCTGGTGAGAGGCACGACGCTACCGGCGACAGCGAGAAGATTCTGCATATCACTAGACAGCGACTAAAGCAGACATGCTAGCATCAGTGAAGATGGGAGGTCGCCGCGGTTAGTGAGGAAACCACAACATTGAGTTGTCCAATTTCGACGATGATGAGCAATCGATGCGGGAGAAGAGAACATCTAGAAGTATAACATCATGCATGTGTATATCCATGCGTGCATCCGTATGAATAGAAGCACGAATCTATAGAAGCAATGGAGGAAAGAGCTCAGAGTAGAAATGGTGCAGTCATAGGGAATAGACTCGGGGGCACCAGAGAGAACGTGACGGGTGTACCCAGCAGGGATAAGCAATGTTTGCACGTGTAGATGTTGTAACGATTAGCAGTAAGCAACTATGGGAGAGAAGTAGAAAATAATTGTGGTAGAGTATTGCATTAGAAGAGGTATCAATTGAGAGGTATCGATTAAGAATTAAGGTTGCTGTTGGAGGTTGAAACAGAAAAACTGTGGCAGCAAGAAGAGATAGAAGACAAACGGTTCGGCGAAGTAGCTGGCCGTGTGAGAAATGTAGGTCGCCCATGGTGCATCGGTGTATGCGTAAGATACTCTAATACCATGTAAACTAATAAGATAATTTGCCACACACATAATCAACATATTGCTTGATATAGTTTGGAAAAGAGTAACTAATGGAGGAAGAATAGGAGTGCAGTTACATGATCCATGCATGATGAAGTGGTTATGTTTGTACAAACCCCAAACAACTTATTATGCTTAATGATTTTGTTCCATCAAAGCTCATACTTCAATTACGTTCCCCAATTAAGTTGTGTTTTCTTTCAAGCTTCTACCGTCGTTCCCAATGTTTATGATGTCTTAAAAATCTAACAGCCTACAAGATACGTAAATATATTTTTAAGCATCTAAGTTATATCATTTGATACTATAAACTTTAAAACAAATATAGCCGTGCAAATGCGCGGGCCACTCTACTAGTTTATATAACGCTAAAGTATCAGCAATCCACATCACTTCGCTACCATTCAGTACATACAATATCTGGGTGGTACTTCTATAGTGGCAGTCATAACTAGATAAACTAGAACTAAAAATGATGAGAAATGAATCAACGATTGACTTCTGTTTCCTAACTCATGAGGTGGTGTACAAGAGCTAATTAAGCATTTCAATTTTATCTCTACAAGGAAATATACAAATGAATTATAGAGATGAAATCACGAAAACTTATCCAGTCCCATTACCTCCATTTCCTTGAAGTCGGCCCCACCAACTCCAACAACAACGATGGACAAAGGAAAATCAGATGCCTTTATGATTGCATCAATAGTCTCTTGAAAATCAGTCACTACGCCATCCTGGACAGAGGATTGACAGCTAAGAAGGAAAAACATGGTGCAATTTTTCTTAAAAGATGGGTTCTGAGGTATACATACCGTGACTATTAACAGAATAAAGTACTTCTGTTGATTGCTGGTAAGGGATTGGCTTGCTATTGCTGTGGCGGTGCTAATTACCGGACCAAAGAGTGTAGGACCAGCCAATGATACATTACGAAGTGCACTGATATAAGCTGACATAATTCCTTGTATTCCCTCAACCTGAGGAAGAATGATGTAGTTAGGCTATGAATAAACTGAAGCAAACAGTTCTAACAAGTAACCATTACAACTTAAAAAGCCTCCTAAAACACAATGAAGAGATGATACATGCATTTATTTATTTCTTAAAAACAAACAAACAAATGGGAAATGCAAACAAATTTACTGTACAATAAAATAAGATGGGTCAGAAAAGCAGATTTCCAAATTAGCTTTCTGGATGTAGCACTTGGAAATTCTTCTGTGGAAGACAGTAGTATTTAAATGTAGCAAAGAATGTAGAATACCTCAGGTTGATATGTGCTGCCATTCAAGTTGAAACAGTGGGAAACAGGACCATCAATAGGTCTAGCTCCAAAGCCCCAAGAGGGGAAGCGCTTAGCTGGGTCATAGTACTGTAGTACATCTCCAATTTCCAGTATTGCCTACCACAAAAACAATGGAAAAACTTAAAATCAATATGTGCTCAGAGGTTCATCAGAACACAAAAACTAAAGGGAGATCGATTCAGTTGCTCACTCTCTGATATGCATTTGGCCGCCCCCCGGAGGGGTCAATATAATGCAAGGAATCTGGAAGCCGCGGATTTCCATTTGAAGCTGTAAAGCATAAAACATCGACAGTAACAAATTAAGCATGAGGTTACGAAGTAGATAAATGGAAATGGTGAAAAGTCATCTTGCAATAGCACGTCTGTGCACACCTGTGAAGTCTACGGCTACCATAAAGTTCAATTGACACCCAGCAGAAATATAATCTAGAAAAGTATGTCTATTGTTCTCTAGATATTTCTCCACATATACCTGACTCTTCAGTACCTGCATATCAGAATAAAACTAAGTTAATACAGTATAACAGTTGGATATATTCTATAGTAACAAATATTACCTCCTTACTGTGACATTCATGTGCAGTGCTGGCAGGAACAAAGAAGTTTTCACCATTCTGACAATGGTACATGTTTTCCAATTCTGCGACTGATTTTACTATCTTGCTGTCGAATTACAAAGGGTATCTAATCAGAAAACAAATTGGAATTCAAGAATCAATGGCCCAGGCTCCAAGGCACCATAGAACATGGTAATGAACGGACCAAAATGGCAACAAAGTGGACAGAAACACAGATACTGCAAGTGCAAGCAGCATATTGAGTTACAAAAGGGAATAATTACCCAACTAGGTCATGGTTGCCATTGCTACTGAAGTTGAAGCACTCTACAATGAGGGGGTTCTCCTGCAACACAATACAGCCATGAGAAAAGAAATACATAGCGATTAGATGCATACAAATCTTTAGTCATTAGCCAACAAAAACTGCCCTTTCATTTGGAGAGCAGTAACAGCACCAGCTAGTGGTTCAAATAATCAAACACGTATTACTGTCTCCAGGAACATGAAAGGTCATAAATACATTCTGAGAATAGACAGTCCAGATTGCGCACCTCGAATAGAAGTACAAAAGAAAAAAGAAGGAAGAGGAAAGTTCTCATGCCTTACTTCCAATCTGCTGGAGATTCAAAATCACTGGCTTCCACTTAGGATTAAGATCATTCTTCCTTACTTCTGTCTTGCAAATTGGAACAGGCTCTCCGCTCTCTGATATTCTAGATATCAGCAAGAAAGGATCCTGTAACAAGCTTAGAACGATGAATTAAGAACTTTAGACTGCCAGAACCAGCAATCCACATGTGTGCAGACACAGATAGGCATGACCAAATGCAAGTGCAACAACAGTAAACAAGTACCAAACAAAAAAGGAAACTTAAGCTTACACTTTTTGAGAGAAGATCCTTGATTTCAAGATCTGAACAGCGGAATACCATCTCCATTATTGCTTTTGAACCAGCACTTTCATCCGCCTGAACAGTTAGCTCACCAAATTTACTAGGATTTGGTAAGTTATGTTCAGAAACACCAAGCTTTAGAGTCAACAGTCTATTCCGTCTGGTGAGAACCTACAAAATCAGTCTTGATCTCAAAAAACATAAAAAAAAAATGCATCTACAATAAGTAGTCTTCAAACGCGTTAAATTTACAAGCTTTTGAATTTATGGTACTCTTTCATGCGATGCAAGTGCTGCTATGAAATCATTAAACATTATGTTCATAATTAACCTAGAGTAGTATATCATTGTAGGGCATCCAGAGCCGGAGCTACAAATTTGTAGGATTTGGGGGAACAATTGTGTGTCCCTTAGGACCCCCTACAATCCGACTCGGACTCTAAGACTCGCACACGACTTGGACTCTTATCTAAACTATAATATCTCCAATACTCCCTCTCGAGATGGGTATGAGATAACAATCATGTCCATCTTGTTACATATTGCAATACCATTACTAGAATCTACCAAAACCTACCATTCATCGACTCCATAACCAATACCATCACAAAGACCAAAAGTTGGTCACCACCAATACCACCAAGGGACGTCATCAAATTCATCTCCACCATCTAATAGCTGCCCTGACCTCAACCTCATCTTCCTCTACCATCATGCCCCCAGCCTCCACCACCTCTACCCACACGCCCTCAGTCTCGGCCTCCACTGTTAGTCGCTGGACTCTTGCACTTGGTGATAGCAAGATCCTTACTCTCATCGGGAGGATGACACTTGGAGATGGGGGGCAATTTTCTTTGTTTATTTCTCACACAATGCCATGCCAACTTTGAGGGTTGGGGATACAAATTTATAGGTCGCTAACCACCAAGCATATGCTAAGATGCTAGTCTAAGATGTTGTCCTAAAAGCGCCTAAGATGTCGTCTTCTAAGATGTCAGTCCTTGAAGGGCAAAGAAAAGCAAACACACAAGACTTATCCAACAAGTACAGAGACTTATTCATCATTCTCCCCCTAAGTCTTGTGCGTCGTCTTGTGGGAGAGTTGAACCATCCCGATCCTGGAGCGGAGCTCGAGGAATTTGACCCTCCCAAGAGGCTTGGTGAGCAGGTCCGCAAGCTGATCCGTGGTGTTGATGTAGCTCGCCTTGATGCTGCCTTCATCCAAATAGCCTCGGATGAAGTGGTACTTTACCCGGATGTGCTTGCTCCGTTCATGGAAAACGGGGTTCTTTGCCAGAGCCAGAGCGGACTTGCTGTCCACCCTGAGCGCCACCGCTTCAGTGTCTCTGCCGAGGAGATCACCAAGCAGTCGAACGAGCCAGAGCGCCTGAGTCGAAGCGGTGGAGGCCGCTATGTACTCGGCCTCACAGCTGGACAGGGCCACCACCTGCTGCTTGACTGACTGCCAGCTAACGAGGCACTTGCCGAGGAAGAAGAGAATCCCGCTTGTGCTCTTGCTGGTGTCGATGTCGCTGCGTGGTCGCCGTCGTATGCATTCGATGAAGTCCATGCACGACACCTCGGGTAGTGCAAGCCGTGGTCGGAGGTGCCCACAACGAAGCGGAGGATCCTCTTCACGACCGCTTGATGTTCGTCGCCGTCGGCCGTTGCATGAACCGACCGACGTAGCCGACGGCGAACGCTAAGTCCGGCCAGCAGTGGACAAGGTAGCGAAGGTCGCCCACAATCTTGCCGCAGCGTCGCGCCCACCTCTCCGCCGGTTTTGTCGCGGCTCGGCATTTCACCTTTCCTCCATAGGAGCGTGGCCGGGTTGCGGCCGGCGAGCCCGCCACTCAACGATGCGCTTGCCGTGGGCGATCTGGCGAAGGAGATACGGAGTCGCCCCGCGGACCTCGATCCCGTGTAGAAGGAGGAGCCCTGTCGCCATCCGAAGGCGGTCTTCATCTCCGCCTTGAACGCTTCGACCTCGGCCTCCTTGGGCCGGTGGATCACTAAGTCGCCGACGAGACGCCCACCGCCAGGTGTTGCCGCCTTGCCCCACCCAGAACCCTTGACCTGCGCGCTTCTGCTGAACCCCATTTGCATAAGGGTGGAGTCCAATTAGCGCTCGGGCTCGTGGTGCTCGCCAGAAGCCGTAGAGGGCGCTTGCGAGGCGAGGACCTTGCCCTCCTTGGGGATGACGAATCCCGCCACGACGGACGAGACCTCCTCCTTCAAGTCGCCGCTTGAGGAAGGCGGACTTGACGTCCATGTGATGGACGTGCCAACCTCCCGAGGCCGCAAGTGCGAGGAGAAGACGAACGGACTCCATGCGCGACGCGCGCGCGTCGTCGCCGGTCGATCCTCTCCGCGCATGAAGCCTCGTGCCACCAAGCGAGCCTTGTGCTTGACGATGGCGCCGGCCATCCCGCTTCAGCCTTGAACACCCACTTAAGGGTGATCGCGTGGTGACCGGCAGAAGATCCGCCACTCCCACGCCCGGCTTCCGCCGACGGCGCGTCCATCTCTTGTTTATCGCGACACGCCACGCCGCGTCTCCTCCGCCGGCAAAGGCGGGGCTCGCCGTCGTCGCCGACGCTAAGCGCAGCTCGCCGAAGTCGTCTTCGCCACCAGTGGACGGCAACCGCCAGGATGTTATCCATGGTACGGTAGCGCAGAGGCTCGCCGTCGTGGTAGCGCCGACGCGATCTCGCTGTGGGGACAATGAGTAGCGAATTCCACCGTCTTGCCGCTAAATCGTGGGCCGGTTGCCGGGGCCGATCCCGGTGTGGTGGCCGCCGGCAGAGAGGTGAGCCGGTCAAGAGAGTGGCCGCGGTGAAGAGCGGGCGAAGCCGGTGCCAAGGTGGTGGAGCATTCGCCGAGTGGCGGCGAAGCGAGATGTCGAGCTTCGGTGAAGACGAAGGTTAGCTCACGCTTCTCGAAATGGACGTAGTCGACAACGAAGTCCACTCGAATCGAAGTCGACCGCCGCCCACCGCTTGTCCCATGTCCACCGCTTCGCCGAACACAACGCCACGCGAGATCGCGACGCGCCGGTGTCGTGGTCGAGGATCGCGAGGCCTTGAGCCCTCCGCGTAGCCGGCGAACACTCCCGAAGTGCTCTGTCGCTGCTTGCCGGTGGCTAAGCTCTTGGCGAACGCGAGGAGCCAAGACCCGCAAGTGAAACCGCCGGCTTGCGCCCGTGCCAAACCTCGTCGGCCCCGCTGCCGAGCGCCTTTGGTAGGCGAAGCGGTTGAGGATGTAGAGCCGTTACCACCGCCTTCCCTAGAAGACAGTAGGCATCCTTCGCTGAGGAGGCCCGAGCCATCCCCACAACCGCTTCGGTTGCTGCCGACGACGCCGTTCTCTATCGCGGTCAGACGGCGAGTAGTGGCGCTAATGCCCTCGGCAAGATCAAAGACGACGCGATTCACCCGTGAATTCGCCGCTATTGTTCAGGCGCCTGACGCGCAGTTTACGGCCGCGCTCTGCCTCCGCGGCTGACTGCGTCGCTTGATGGCGTCCGCAGCCTCTCCTTCGCCGAGGACCATCACCCACATGTAGCGGGAGAGGTCGCCGACGAAAGCGGCGAAGTAGCGTCGTCTCCGGTGTGGCGGTGTCACCGCCACACAAGTCCCGTCACGAAGCTCGAGCCTCTCCTTGGCTCGGGCTCGCCTTTGGGAAAGCGGAGTCGCCTCGCCGTTAACACGCAGACGCCGCAGAATCGCTCCTCATGGTCAAGGGACGGCAGGCCTCGCACCATCTCCGTGGCACCGAGCCGCCTGGGCCTCGGTGAAAAGGTGCCCCAGCGCTCGTTATCTTGCCACGCCTCGTCGTCCCGACGAGCGGCGAAGAGAGAGGGTTGTGCCACTGCACGTGAAGGATGTAGAGTCTATTTGCGCCTCGTTACCTTGGCAAGAAGGCGGCGACGAAGATCCCAAATCCGCGACACCGTGCTCGATCTCGACACGCTGAGCCGTTCTCATCCACCGCCCCAAGCCGATGATGGAGTTCTGCAGATCGGGGATGTAGTAAGCGCCGTGAGCGGCTGTGCTTTCGCCAGACACGGCGCTGAAGATGACTCGAGCCGACGCCTTGATTTTCACGCCGGGCGTCCCAAACTTGACGCGAGCCTCGAACGTTTGAGTCGAGCTCGAGAAGAACTCCCGCCGCCCGGTCATGTGGTGGGCGGCGCCGGTGTCGAGGCACCACCCGCCGGTCTTATTGCTTTAATCGCCGCCGAGAGGCATGTGCTTTTGGCTCGTCAAGGTGGAGGAAGGCCATTGCGGCAAATTGGAGGTAGTTCGATGCTCGTGATGAGCAATGAACAGAGCCTACCGCTCCTCCTCCTCCTTCTTGACGTGGGCTGGCAGCGTCGTGTCGCCGACAATCCTTGGCCCGATGACCAAGCTTGCCGCAGCTTGTGGCAAGAGTCGCCTCGTCTTGGCTTTTGCTTGCCGGCCAGCCGCCTGGCGCCCACTCGGTCATCACCTCGTGGTCGCCGACAATCCTTGGCCCAATGACCGTGCTTATGCGGTTGTGGCAAGAGTTGTCTCGTCTTGCTTTTGCTTGCCACGCTTAGGGCACTTCGTCGTGGAAGAAGGCTCCCTTCTTCCCGTCACCTTGGCCGTGACCCGCTGCTCCCGAGTGAGGAGCTTCCGCCAATGGCGACGGGTCCCGAGAGACGATGTGGCTCATCGCCGCCAACGACCTTGAGGCGACCTAACTCCTCGATCGTCATCGTGGAGGTCTAGCAGAGACTCGTCGAGCGAGCCATCTGCTTGTACTTCTCGTGGACGCACGGAAGAGCTTCTCCACGCTCTCTCTCGCCAGAGGTGTCGCCGCCGAATCCGCACTAACTTCGCAACAGAGCGTTGAGGCGGAGAGCAAAGTCATCAACGCCCTCACCGCTTGAAGGCGGTGTTCTCCCACTCCTGCGTAGTGCTCGCAATGTAGACTTGCGCGCGCGCCGCCTGCCGATCGTCTTTGCGGCGATGGCGCCCCAAGCCTCTTTGGCGATCGCTTGTTGGTAGCGAAATCGCATCTCGGCGGGGATCGCGGCGATGAGAGCATCCAATACCGTCGATCCCGGTCGAGTCGACGCCTCCGTCTCCGGATCAAGATCCCACATATGCCGCGCTGGAGCTTTACCTCATCACCGCATGACCCGCTCGACGTAGTTGGTCTTGGTGAGGTAGGCCACCCGCCGCCGGGGCCGACGTCCTCGACGACAACTGGTACTCGTGGTGACCACGATGCAACCGTGGAGAGAGCTGTCGCTGTGAAGGCCGCCTTCTCGCGACCAGACGCCTGTACTTGGCGCTGGCGTCTCCTCCAGAGGCTGGCCATGCGCGTCACGCTATCTGAAATTGCCGCGCGCTTCGCTGGCGTGTCGCGTTGCCCATCGCGCCCTTCGCCTCGCTTTGCCTCCTCTCCACGGCTCAAGGTCCGTCGGTCTTTGCCATCACCGAGATGGAGTCATTTATTCTTCTTCGCCAGAACCTCGACCTCATTTGCTGCCAGACGCGCCAGATCTGCCGCCGCCGCTTCCACCTCCGCTGAAGCCGCTTGCCCGACGCTTTTTCGCCGCTTTCCAGCTGCCGGCCTTGCTGCTTCTTTCGCGCCACGCCGAAGTTCGCTTTGCTTCTTCCCAGCAGCGTGAGGCTCGAAGGCTGAGATCGCCTCTGCGGACATGGCGCGCCTCGGAACTGGCTGTGTGGAGAGAGAGCTGTGCATCTTGGTTGGGCCAACTGGAAATGAAGCGAGGCCGAGAAGGGATTGAGCAGAGATGCTCAAAGTTGCGGGATACTACGGCTCGATACCACTTGTTAGTCATTGGACTCTTGCACTTGGTGATAGCAAGATCCTTACTCTCATCCGGAGGATGACACTTGGAGATGGGGGCAATTTTCTTTGTTTATTTCTCACACAATGCCATGCCAACTTTGAGGGTTGGGGATACAAATTTATAGGCTACTAACCACCAAGCATATGCTAAGATGCTAGTCTAAGATGTCGTCCCTAAAAGCGCCTAAGATGTTTGTCCTAAAAGCGCCTAAGATGTCGTCTTCTAAGATGTCAGTCCTTGAAGGGCAAAGAAAAGCAAACACACAAGACTTATCCAACAAGTACAGAGACTTATTCATCATCCACCACCTCTACTTACCACCACAAACACATCCCCTACCAGTACCAACACCAACTCCAACGAGCACCCTCGCTACCAACTCCAACGCCAACACTACCTTCAAGACCGCCACCAATTCCACCTTTAGCACGACCACCAAAGCACCACCTGAACAGTCTTCTCCCCCTATCTTCTATGCCTTCCGTCGTAACCTCTGATACTGTCACCACCAAGCAACACAGCACACGCAGCCACACCAGATCCCCCTTCTCTCTCTTCTTCCTCAGCTACACCAGATCCTTCACCCATCTGAATCCACATCAGACCCCCCACCTCCGGCACACCAGATCCTCCACCGATCTGAATCCACACCAGATCCCCCTTCTCTCCTTTTTCTTCCCTTTCCTTTTTTTCTTTTCCTTTTCCTTCCTTTTTATCCCTTCCCTTTTACTTTTCCCCTTTCTTCCTCCTTCACCCCTGTCTTCCTTCTTCCTTCTTCTTCCTCGAGCGCACTCTCCACCTCACTCTGCCGCCGCATCCACCTTGCCTTCGTTGTATCCACCTCCGCCATGCCCTCCACCGCATCCACGGCCACACGCCACCTCCATCCCCCATACGCCACCCTAGCTCCCACACGCCCTCAGACTCTCGCGCGACCACCGTCGTTTCTTCTCCTCTGGTCACCACTCCATCTATTCCTGCCGCGCTGCCGCCATCCGGCCACATCCGCGCCTAGGGTTCACGAGCCGCCATCTACTCCTGCCGCGCCGCGGCCATCCGGCCGCCTCACCGGCTCATCGCCGACCACGAAATCGTTGCAACACCAGCCCTCGACACCGGATCTCCTCCCTCTACACTCTTCTCTCTAGCTTCATCTCCTCCCCGCCAGATCCCGCCGTCGGTCAGCATCGGCCCCCACCGCATCTCCCCGGCCTGAGCGCCAGATCCCCTTCTCCACCACTGGCCCGAGCGCCAGATCCCCTTCTCCCAAGCTCCTCCGCGCCGGATCCTCTTCTCAACCGCAAGCCACCTCACCGCCACCACACGCTCCATTGCTGCCGGGCCAGACAACCCAAGCATTGTTCGCCTGCCAGCCTCACCCTCAAGCCGCTCCTCCCGCCACCACGGCCAAATCTCCTACATCTTCCTCCGCGAGATCCGCCTTACTTTCTTCACGGACCACGCCTCCTCGCCCATCGCTAGGCTTGCCGTCTGTGACTCGACCGACAAAGAATCTACTCCCGTGTGATGCGGTCGCGGAGGACCACATGGGACGAGACGTCTCCTCCAGGTACTTCTTGGGTTCTGGATTTTGATGCTTCTTTCCACATGACACCAGACTCCACATCTCTCACTTCAGTAGGACCTCCTATTTTTCCTTTCTCTGTTCAAACAGTTGCGGTACTCCTCATCTGTCACCGTCAGGCACTCTTTTGTTCATCGATTTTTACATTCCATTATTTCCCATGTTCCCAACCGACCATGCAACTTCTTTCGGTGGGTCAGCTCACCGATCTTGGCTGTAGGGTTGGTTTTGACTCACACTGCTTTCATCCAGATCGACAGACAAGGATTCGGTACTTGGGATCGGCCTGGCCGTAGGATCGTCGTGGTCTCTACATCCTTGATCGCCTCCACCTTCCGTCCACTTCGCTTCTTTCTTTGTCGACTTACGTCTCCTTCCATCGCCATCGCCGCCACCACCTCTGGCATTTTTGCGCAGTGGCATCACTGTTTAGGTCACTTGTGTGGGTCCCGTCTTTCTTCATTAGTTCATCAAGGTGTTATTGGACTTGTTACTGTTGACACGTCCATGTTTTATCAGAGTTGTAAGCTGGGCAAGCAGTTACAGCTTCCTTATCATTCTAGTGAGTCATTGTCTTCTCGTCCTTTTGACTTAGTTCATTCAAATGTATGGAGACCTGCGCCTATTATCTCTAAAGGCGGGCATAAATTTTATGTGATCTTCATTGATGATTATTCTCGTTTTATATGGATTTTCCCTATGTCTAATCGTGATCAGTTTCTTGCGATCTATCGTAACTTTGCAACGATGGTTCGTACTCAGTTTGATTCTCCTATCCGTACTTTTCGTTGTGATTCTGCTGGCGAGTACTGTTATGGCATTTTTAGACAGCTTCTTTCTGAGCAGAGCACCCTTTACCAGTCTTCTTGTCCTGGTGCTCATGCTCAGAATGAGGTTGCTGAGCTTAAACATCATCATCTGATTGAGACTGCCCGCACTCTTCTCGTTGCCTCACATTCCACCACAGTTCTGGGCTAAGGCTATTTCTACGGCTGCATATCTCATCAATATGCAGCCTTCCACTGCTCTTAAGGGTGTCAGTCCTATAGAGCATCTCTACTCTTGAGCCCCCAAGTACATTCACCTTCGTGTCTTTTGTTGTACTTGTTTTTTTCTGCTGCAGCCTCGTGAACGCACTAAACTATCGGCCCGGTCAGTTGAGTGTGTTTCTTAGTTATAGTTCTGAGTATAAGAGTTATCGTTGCTGGGATCCTTCTACTCGACGAATCAGGATTTCATGAGACGTTGTCTTTGACAAATCTCGACCTTTCTTCTATCGAGATTCGGCTCCTCCTGTTTCCACCGTTGAGTCAATTTCATAGTTGTCTCTTTCTGACTCTTCACCAATTTTTCCACTATCACAGTCTTCCCCTGGTCTGTCTCTAGTGGTTCCTTCTATACCTTCGCCTTGGTCGCCTCCTGCAAAGATCGCTTCTTGTTCCCGCAAAGACCACCACCTCGTTTCTCTGGAATTCACTACTCCAGGCGTCATCATCCTTCACCAGCCTCCTCTCCTGGTATCTTGCTGACACCCACATCTGATCCTCCTGATGATGCTTCTCGTTACGTCCTTCGTGATTGGACATCCCTTCGACCTCCTGATCGCCTTGGATTTGCTCCGATAACTCATGCTCTCTCTGTCACTGAGCCTAGTTCTTATCGTGAGGCTACTCCTCATTCCGAGTGGCAGCTCGCTATGGCAGAGGAGCTTAATGCTCTTTGACGTACGGAGACTTAGGATATTGTACCAACACCTGTGCATGCTCGTCCGATCACGTGCAAGTGAGTGTACAAGATTAAGACCCGGTTTGATGGTACTATCGAGCGCTACAAAGCTCGTCTTGTGGCTCATGACTTTCAGCAGGAGTACGGTCGTGACTACGACGAGACTTTTGCCTCTGTTACCCATATGACCACAATGTTCGCACTTGTTGCGGTTGCTTCTGTTCGCCAGTGGCCTATCTCTCAGCTGGATGTTAATAATGCATTTCTTAATGGTGTCTTGCATGAGGTCTACATGTAGCCACCACCTAGGTATTCTGTTCCCGATGGGCATGTCTGTCGTCTTCGTCGTGCTCTTTATGGCCTCAAATAGGTTCCTCGTGCCTGGTTTGTTCGTTTTACCTCAGTGATTATTGCTATCGGTTTCACTGTCAGTTCCTATGACCCTGCTCTTTTTGTTCATGCCTCATCTCGGGGTAGGACCCTGCTTCTTTTGTATGTTGATGATATGCTCATCACTGGTGATGATGCCTTATTCATCACGTATGTGAAAAAGCATCTCAGTGAGCAGTTTTTGATAACTGATCTTGGTTCTCTTACGTACTTCCTTGGGATTGAGATCTCTTCTATGCTTGAGGGCTACTATCTCTCCTAGCAAAAGCATGTCTAGGATCTTCTTGATCGGTCTGGTCTGACTGGCACTCGCACCGTTGACTCTTATGGAGCTATCCCTACAGCTTCGTGCCACTGATGATGATCTTCTTGAGGATCCTACTCGATATCGTCATCTTGTTAGGAGTTTAGTGTACCTTGTGAGCACTCGTCCTAATATTGTTTATGTTATTCATATCTTGAGTCAGTTCATGGCTCGTCCTACCCATTTTCACTACAGTCACCTTCTTCGTGTTCTTCGCTACTTGCGTAAGACTATCTCGCGTCGTTTGTTTTTCCCTAGCTCTACCTCGCTACAGCTTCAAGCGTACTCTGATGCGACCTGAGCTAGTGATCCTTCTGATCGTCGTTCTCTTTCTGCTTACTGTGTTTTTCTTGGCTCCTCCCTGATTGCCTGGAAGACTAAGAAGCGATGCAGCTTCCGCTCGAGCGCAGAGGTGAGTTGAGAGCTATGGCGTGAAGAATGCAGAGGTTACTTAGTTGAGGTGGCTACTTGCAGATCTTGGAGTACCTATGATAGGACCTACGACTCTTTTGTCTAACAGTACAGGTGCTATCAGTATTGCCCGGGACCTAGTGAAGCATGAGCTCGCTAAGCACATTGGTGTGAATGCTTTATACACTCGCTCAAAAGTGTAGGAGGGAGTATTTGCTTTACAGTTTGTGCCATCAGAGTTACAGATTGCTGACTTCTTCACGAAGCCACAGACTAGGGTACAACATCTGTATTTCTCTCCAAACTCAGTGTGTGTGATCCACCATGAGTTTTAGGGGGGGTGTTAGAATAGGACTCTTTTGTATTTTCTTATCTATATATGGAAACCCCCCTTGTACATCCTAATATATATTGCTCATTGGACCCTCTTGAATATACACACAATATTCATAACAGTATATGCTCTCTTGGACATTTCTATACAGCTGAAGCAAAGGTAACCCCATGACTGAAACTTATCAAGTATCATATTTTATATTTTTAATATATATATATATATATATATACACACACACATATGTATCACCGTATCGGATTTTTTGGAGAAATGGGGTATCGACGTATCCGTACCGCCGTACCGGTATCGTGTATCGGTGCATCATAGGCAGCGGCACCTAGAGGCCAGATCTGAACCCCTCTCGCCCAGACCGCTGCCAGAGACGAGCAATCGCGTTGCTGGACGACATGACAACTATGTACATGCATTGTTTTTACTTTGTCCCCTCCCCCTTTCCTTTATGTTAACTTTCTATAGGAAGTTCAACTATTCATGACAGAAGGTCCCAAATAATTCTTCTTGCTTTAAGACAAGGTATATTGTGCAATGAAGTAACCATTAGTCGAGACCAGTGTTACCGGGACTCGCGTGTCCGAAATTTTTTTGGTGCGTTGATGCGTGTCAACACGCGTCGGACACGGCTCTGGCGAGTCCAAGCTGCCGATGGAGAGAGGAGCCACAGCCGAGCAGGTCTGGAGAGAGGGTGGGAAGAAGATGCAAAGGAAAGATATGTAGGAGAGGGGAGGATAGGCTGAGGCGGCGGTGCGACTTGGAGGCTAAAGCAGGTAGTGAGAGAGAGCTTCCCTTAGAGAAGAGGTGGGAAAAATTGCAGCACCCTTCCATGGCTGCTTCATCGGGGAGAAGACAAGAGGGTGAGGGGGCGAGAGAGAGAGAGAGAGAGAGAGCGCTGCAGCCTGCAACTTTTGTTTTCTTTATTGCTCCCTTCTCTTCTCTCGAGGGCAGTGGACACAGGCAACAGCCTTTGTGGCTTACAGCTGTACATAACTAGAATAGGATCCTTTGTGCAGAATACCCCATGATACTACATGTTTCGAGTGTTTTACCAACTATTTTATGTGTTATTTGATAAATATTAATGTCATTTACTAATAAAAATATATGTATAATATTTTTATTACAAAATTAATATATATTAGACGAATGCCCAAATCCTATTTTTTCAAGCTTGCCGAATCGGACACCCAAATCCGAGTCTCCGACACCTGCGTTCGTGTCCAAGTAACATTGGTCGAGACTCGAGAGAACAATAAATAGCCAGGAAAGCATAACAATTTCTTTTAGCCGAAGTTAGCATACCTCGGACAAAAGACAGATAGCTTCTCCAAGAAACTGTTGCTCTTCCAACTTAAGCATCTGCATTGCAGAGCTGATTACTGTAAGAATTGTAAAGTGGCTGAAAGGAACAATGAACAAGAGCATGCTCTACATCAGATTCTCTAGCATCCTTGACGAAACTAACATGTGCATTGACATGTAACTAATTAATATCAGCATTAAGGAATGGTAGAAACTAGAAAGAAGAAACTGAAGGTATAAGTTAATGGGCATGAACTGCTAACTATAACTTATCAGAACCAAGTACATATGTGTTTCTTGTTACTTTTGGGAAATCTATGCAGAATCACTTTGAAGACACCTGGAGGTTTCTAGAAAATTTCAGTAACCAATAGTTTACAGAGTACTTAAATTTTATATTTTGTATAAATTGCACAATTATAAATCAAGAGTAACTGAATTTACTGCTACATAGTCCAAGTTGAACCAGTGCAAAAAAGAAATCAAAAGGTCAGAACATGCCAGGGTTTGTTATATTCGGACTTTCACATTGAAGCGTGCTTTATTTCTAGCAGAGAATCAACCGCCAAAAGAAATTTGAAAAGAAAAGATTTAAACAATAAGACAGAATAAGAACACAATTACCTCTTCACTGACGTCATGAAGTTGTGGATCAATGTCATAAACCTGAAACCTGTGAGGAAACTTATCTGTTAAAGCAACAAGATGGTTAAGAGGTAACATCCACTCTTTACAATGTTAGTGTAAGATACAAACAAGGGAGAAATTTAAATTAAATTGTAACAGAATCTTACACCAATGGCTGAAGAACCTCAAACTGGTATTGCAAATTGATTTTTGCATTCCAAGATGGGTTCAAAGAATTTAAAATTACTTCAGTACGCCCAATTTCTTCAAGTGCCCCATCCTTCCTTCTAGAATACATGACGACCATGGGATTGCTCTGAAAAGAGAGAGAGAGAGAGATTAAGATGAATGGTATGCAAAGTTGGATGAGACAGCATGAGCAGAAAACAGATTAGATATTTTCCTGAAGAGAGAATAAATAGAGTAGCACACATGCAGAGAGAATGGTGGTTGCAGCTTTTTTTTTAAGTGAAGAGATCTTTACTGAAAAGATTATATATTCAGAGAAAATTACACTGAGGCCTGGATAAGTCAGCCAAAGATAGGTACTAGAAAGGGCAACCAAATCAGTTGACTGGCAATGCCAATTTTGTTTGGTTGCCTTTCTGATTCACTCTTCAAGGCAACCCAAAGCTATTTGACTTAGATTTAGATATGTATAAAAAAATTACAAAATACCTACACTTCTGAACATTGTTGAAACTATCAACATACAACTTTGAACAATTGAATTTGTGTAGAAAAGTTGATCATGCTAAGTGTACTGACTGCAAAGGGTGCAACTTAGGTTAGGTGAGCTCATGTGGCAAACAAACCAGTGCATGCGACTGTTCATGTTCAAGTATGCCACCAAAGAAGTGGGAACACCTGAACTCACAAGTTAATATCAGCAAAAGGTGGTCAGTGCCAAGTCACTTTCTTTCATCATGGATTGTACTATGTATTACATTCTAAATTACTCCGCATTATTTATTCATTGCCTAAAACAGGTGTTCTTGAATAAACATCACTCAAAATACTCCTTAGTCAAGGTACATTAGGTCAGAAATTCTGCTAAAGCACTATGATTCTTTATCTAGATGTATAGGCACTTCAGAACCACGCATCAAGAGAGGTATAAGGATCATCTTCAGTGAGAAGGAAGAAAGTGTAGCGATTTCCGTTTGATGATGAAACTAATTGTCGACATTGAGAGCAAAATGTCATTATGCATGAGCATGCAGTTCTGACGGAGGAGACTAATCCCCCAAAAGAGAAGTAGTAGCTGGATTATTAGTTACAAGGACCTCAGGAATAATTAAGAACATATAAGTCCTTCCTATGTTCATATAAGTAATGGACATGAAAACATCCGGGCAACATATCCCGTGAAATCTTGCTTATGGTGTTAATGGTGCGACTCGCAACCTCAGCTGCCCGATCCTAAACGAGTGGTCCGGATCGAGGCGGAATGGCCTCCCTCCTACTTACAACGCTTTTCCGAAAAACCGTCCGCCACCTCCCTGTCTTTTTTTTCCGAAAACACCCTTGTCCTCCCCAGAGATCTGACTCCGCCTCTTCCCATGGAAACCAAATCCCCAAATCGAGCTGACATGGACCTCCTCCCAATCGAGCTCCCGTTTCGCCGCCACCTCCTCCCCAAATCTCAGACCTTTTCCTCGCTCACCCCATCCACCACTCACGGTCAGTCCTCCACTCATCGCCCTATCCCCCTATTTGCGTCGAGCCGCCCTACCCTTGGAGACAAGCCAAGACGACAACAAACTGGGAGCTCATCCGGCGCTCCTGCTGCTTCGACGCCACGATGGGTTCCACGAGGTAGTTGTGGCCGTGGTCAAAGATCTTACAGGACGCTGCAGGGAGGAGCTAGTACAAGAGGAGCGGCGGCTTCACCTTTGCCCCGGGTAGGCGGCGGCTGCTGCCTGGTTGCTTTCCTTTTTTGCTTCACTGCTATCCCATTTTTCTAGTGCAATTTGCTTCCAGATTTGTGCTTCAAATGTTTTAATTTCAGGATTTCCTTGTGGTCAATTTTTGCCGCAGGCTGCCTAGATGAAGTGACCAAGGATTTACTGAAGGAAGCAACAGATGAAGTAGTCAATTGTGCTTCGGATCACTGCTTTGTTCATGATTGAGCTTGTAGGGGTAGGACTTGTAGTTGGTAATATTGACAAGTGAAATGTTTGTATGCTGGGAAATTTTGTTGATGGACATTGTGGCTTGTTGTAGCGTGAGGTTTCTAGTGATAGTTGTTTCACATGTATCAGTAGTTGTGCTCAAGGAGGGATGCACATGTACTGTCAAGAAGTTCTATTGTAATTAGGTTTATGGGCATGACAATGTTCGCACTGATGAATTTTATTTGTAAATTATTTTGCCTTCTTTCTCGGAATGCATGATGTGTGTGATGTACTATGTTATGGAGTGCTGCTGGTAGCACAAGTAAAAATGGCAGCAGCAAAAGGAATAGCATGAAGTGAACGAAAGAAATTACTGAGTGGAAAAGAATGACATAAATTGTGTGATTGAACTCCAAATTTGCAGCAGCTATTTTCAGCTTCCATGCACACAGCAATTTGCAGGTTCGAAGCATACATGGACTCCTACTCAACAATTTGCTGCTTCCATTCGTATAATACATAAAAAGAGTCAACAATTTGCATCCATCTGCTTCCTTGCTGAATGTTCCTTCTTTTTTCTTGTGCTTGTGCAGTCAGGCGCGAGCTTGGGGCAGAGGTTATTTGGTGGTCACCGATGCAGATGACGCATGACCAGCCGAAGACAAGACTGCCACTGCAAATCATAGATCAGGCAGATGGTGTGACCTGGCCGCGTCGTGAAGGGTCAAAGGGAGGGGAGCCAGAGGGCGATGTTGTTAGTCGGTGGCGGCTTCGCGAGCGGACCTGGTTTGGGGGAAGACATGAGCGAGGCAGCGGTGATGCAAGCAGGGATCTGCTAGGGTGTCGCGACGGCGGACCGGGGAGGCGCAGGAGCTTGACCTGGCGACGAGGAGAGGAGAGGAGCAATGGCGCCCAAACCCTCCTTTGCCCGATGGTTTGGACCAAGGATCAAAATTCCGACGGTTCTGGGCGGTAACATGAGTTCTTCGAAAACCGGTGGGGACCGGATGAACAATGAATCACCAAATTTTTCAGAATCAGATTTGAATTTATGACTACATAATACACTTTCTAGGTTGGTTTAGGTCTTTTTTGTGCTAAATTACGTATTGTATGAGCAAAATATGCTTAAATTATTGTATGAGCAAGTCCCGAGCGGTTTTTTAGACTTGGAAAGCACATTGGATGCTCCCCACCTTTTTGCGACTTGGATGCCTGGTTGCAGTGGCAGGGGAAGGAAAGGAGGGGAGGCAAAGTAGGTAACAGGAGGATATTGTGGGAAGCGATGAAGAAACAAAAAATCTGTCATCTGATGAAATGCAGTACCAAGAGTCTAGTGATAGTAGCTCTCCGTCGTTCAATGATGGCGCTGATGGTGGGACAGCTCATGATGCAGTACAAGACCAACAAAACACATGTCAACCATTGGAATTCACCTGCGAGAAAATTTTCACGCATGCTACCCAGGATGAAGACCATGGTTGTAGTGCTTCAAGAACAATCCATAAGACCTACACGAGGGCTAAGGATCGCCAACAACATCATTCTCGGCCACAAGACTCTTCTTCCTATAAATCTTATGCTAGCTCAAGGTCTATTCGAATTTATGGACGTTGAGATGCCAACCTATTACCTTCTGGTGATGATTCTCATTTGTCAGATATTTCTTCTCATCCTAATTACCATTACGGTCTTGTAGCCAATGCAAGAATTGTTTACCAGTGGGTGGAACCCGAATATTACCAACAAATTTATAATCATTGGGTAGAATATGCCCATCAAACATACACTTGGGATCAATACAAAGCCCACCTAGCTCAATCTGAAGGACTTGTATTCATTGATAACAATAAGCACATTGCACAACCTTTGCATTTCTCGACATTGTATTGATATGAATTGCTACTCCAGTATTGTTTTTAGTATGCTAGTCAAGTTATCATTCATTACCATTAACTTATGCTTTTATTATTTTAGATGCTTTAGAATACTTGGAGGAGAGGGCAAACCCAGAGAGTGAAGCTAGCAAGGTTTTCTCTGTTTTTTCCAATTGCTACTTCATTAAACACTTGGAGGATTGTTACTTCATTAAACACTTTCTAATTAATATTTGCATTATTTCAATTGCTAATTACCCATAACCGGTTTTCTCTGCTTTTTTCCCCTTTTTTCACCGGTTTTTCCGATTTTTGGGCGGTAACCAATTTTCAAAATCCTCAATTCAAAATTCAGTTTTTGAACTTCATCCGGGTTTTTCTCGGTTTTCCCAGTAACGACCGATTCTCGTTCTGCGTAACAAACCGGTTTTTCAACCGGTTCCGGGTTTTTGATCCTTGGTTTGGTCGATCTGGAGGAGGCGACTGGAAAGAGACGAGGGGCATTTTGCAAAATGCCAGGGAACTTGCGGGGTTTCTTCTACAAAAGAGCTGTTAAGTGCAGGGTAGGGAACCCACCTAGATCCGAACCTTCCATCAGTGATCGGGCGGCCGAAGTTGTGAGTTGCACGGTTAACACCGTAAGCGAGAAGTAGATATGTTGCCAAACATCCAAAAGTATATATGTTTCATTTTACAGCTTAACCAGTTCAATAAATTCCTGAGCTTTTAGCCATAATGTAGTCATGTTCAATAAATTCCTAAGCTTTTAGCCATAATGTAGCCATGTTAAGGTTATGAAACATGATTAACACTCAAAATTGAGAATAGTGTTTTTGTTAAAAAATGTTATAATCTCAGTTCTAGGAAAGGGATGGCAGGATATGTTGCATAAATGAATTACAGCTGACAATTTATTGTGCTTTTCTTACAAGTTAGCTTCGCAAGCTTCTATTCTAGAGCTAGCTTATGGGAATTCCAAGGGAAATCCAAGCTAACCAAGCATGTCCTAATCATGGGTATAGCCTCATTAAGAATAACTGTGAACTTTACCCATGGAATGCTCCTCCTAGTAGGATCCATGTATAACCAATTTACTATAGTAACATACAAAGGAATCATGAAGAAATTGATCATGGTTTTTTATTAAAAAAGAAATAGAAAAAAGACAAACTTTGGAGGCTAATTGTTTTCTCTAAAGTAAGAATTACGAAGAAACTATGAACTAGGAAACCTTAGTGATCCTGTTTTATTTTAGGCTGCTGATGAACTTGGAATAATTAGCATGCCACTTTTTTTATGTATTGTCACATCTTCATACTCACATGGATTTTAACAATAAATGTCTAAGAATTTTCTCCTTACTTTTTTAACCAATCAAATATGACATACACATGCTACTAGCAAATCATTCCAACAGGTGACATGCCATAGCAACACATATATAGATGCCAGTTAAGATAGAACAAAGTTTCAAAAAGGGTAAAAAGCACAAATGCAAGAAGGGCGAAAGAGGAGCATACCTTGGGGAAAAATTCTTGATCGCCCAAATTTGATGCGGAGAGAGATAACTGTTTCAACACCGTTATATAGAGCCAAAGTCAAAATACCACACAACTAAACAGGCTCACTCAATTCAGTAACTGTAATTCTACTGCTACAAATGACAGATTAAGCAATAAACAAACGCCGCATAAAATTACACACATGTCACCACAGTCCTCACATGAAGCAAAATCGTAATACAGAGCCCTTGGACTTAAAACCAAATACCATTACATGACTAAAGCAGAAATATTTAATGCTAATTCCAAGTCATTCTGCTCAAGAAAGTGATATTAAATAACAAGTTATCACGGTTCAGGGGCATAGGTACAACATCCAGTATATTATAGATAAATATAACACAACTACAACAAACAACACAGCTTAACAGGAGGTATCAGAAAACTTATAACTCAAGTATCAACATGTAATAAGTCATAAGCATCTTTTACACTAGGTGCTCAATTGCAAGAGCCATACAATGACTATAGTACTAGGAACAACTTGTTAGTCGCTAGGGGCTTCGGTACAATATCCAGCGTGTCATAGACAAATATAAGACAACACCCAATAAAGATTGTAAACCCATCAATATGGGTATCACAAAACCATACAATGCAATTATCATAACCATCTTTTGAATTGCACTAGCTGCTCAATTGCGAGAACAAAGAAGCCGATAGCCGCAGCTATCAGAATTATCGGTGTTGCATCAAACCAAGGGGCGGCATGATCTAATTAGCTCGGCACCCAATCACCACAGCGTAATGAGCCGATACCCCGACCACATGGTCTCCCCCCCCCAAAAAAAAAAAGCGCTGCCTATAGATTGCATGAACCCAAACGGTGACATCTCAATCCACAGGAACCACACAGACCGCGCGCAATGCAGCGATCCCCAGCAGCAGCCGTACGAGATAGAGCCGCGGAGGCGTAGAAGGGTGTAGGGGTCCCGTACCACGATCTGCGTGGACGCGCCGGCGCCGCGGGAGCGGAGGAAGCGGTCGGCGGCGGCGGAGGCGGCGGCGGCGGGGCCGACTGAGTGGCGGCCGGCGGGGCCCACCTCATCGGAGCAGCAGTTCCCCATGGGGATGGCGTCGCCTCCCTCCTCCGCCGGCGAGGCGAGATCTATGTGCGTCTCGATCTACGGCCTACGGGAGAGGTGTGGGAATATTCGCGAGTAGCAACTGCAGCAAGTGGAGTCGTGGAGACGACACGGAGACTTGGACCCAACACAGCGAGAGAGAGAGGGAGGGAGGGAGACGGGGGAAGTAAACTGACGGGGAACGAGGCGGAAATTACGGCTTTGTCCCTGTTCCGCCGGGTGGTGCGGTGGGGCTCCTTCTCCCTCCCTGGCGGATTGGAGTTGGACGGCACGGCAGAGTAGAAAGAGAGTAGTAAAGTTTGACTTTGGCCTGTCTCGTTGCCTTTTTCATTTGACTGTTCCGTCCCGTTTGGAGGGCGGCTCGTTAGGGCTTTTTTATATATAAAAAGATATATTTTTTATTCTTTTTATATGGATAAAGAGTTTTATCTTTTTTTACAGAAAGAACCCACCGTAACGGAACCGTTACGCGAGTGGGGCCAATCACACGATGGCTACCTGATTTGCTGACGTGGCAATTTTAGTCCCGTAACAGTAGAGCATGTCGTAATGGGGCACCGCCAAGGACCCTATTCATTTCATACTTCAACACGATCTAGTGCGTATTATAGACGTGAACATGCGACGATGTGATGCTATATATGAATATACGATAATGGAGAATCAACTTTCCGTCAGTATCGAACGGGCAAATTCAACCTTCTTTTTTTCATTCGGGAAATGATGTGTGTTTAGTAATCTGACTTATGCCATCGTCTTGTTCTCCTAAGTTTCTATATTTTCATTACTACATGGTGGTAACACAACGTAAGTGCGATGCAGATAGATCATTCACTGCTTGGATAAAAAAAAAGCTATATGCAACCTCAAACACCGTACATCCCACGTCCCATCATTTTTTATCTCCACTTGTCTCCCAATTCATTCAGCTTAGCAAGTTGCTGCAAATTACAGCTCTGCTCGGATAAAAAAAAAAACCACCTCCACCTTTACAAGATACAATCTACCAATGATATGGTAGCCAGGGAGTGCTTTTTTTTTTTTGAAAAGGGGTGTAATGCAAACTCAACTAACCCATGGCAACCGTGTGGCTTCTGGCAAACTTGTTGCTTGAGAGGAGATAAGAGGATGAAGTTTAGTGACATTGATTAGACGATTTATGGATTGAAGTAGTAACAATACTACTTATACAAAGATAATCTATTTGTTCAATCAGATAACAGTCAGGACATAACATGAGGGGCTACTGGAGAATTTTTTTTATAAATAATCTAGTTTTTATTCGAAAATACATTAATAATACTATTTTTTTATTTTACAGAAATAATCATATGTTGCTCAACCGTTGAGCGAATAGCCTCCAAGTTACATGGTGCAAACTTAAATTTTCATTTTAAAATGGTACATATCGTAAATCACTGTTTCAATTATTAGGGGAAATGAACTTTCAGTGAAAAAAGGGGTGAGAAATCCATTTTATGAACCGACCAGGAGAAGCACTGCATCAAAAAAATTACAAATCCTACCGGATAAACAAAGGCACAAAAGAGGTGGGGACAGCTTGGCCATGTCGCCCTTTTTGTTCTGTCCGTTCGATTCTGCGGCGATGTCCTTTGCGTCGTCCATCCTTCGGTCATTGTGTTCCAACGTCCGGCTGCTTTCTTGGCCTGTACGATGCTTATCCTTTTCTTAGCACCGTTCGATTGAGTCGGCCGATGCGCTCGTGTGTTCTCCCTCCGTTTTGTCGCGTCTCTCTCTCTCTCTCTCTGCGCGTCTTGTCTTCTATCACTCCTCCGTGTTCAGCTCACCCGCTTACTCTCAATCCTATCGTCTCCCTTTAATGTACTTCGCTCGTTTAGGTTCTAGCGCTTCGTCTTCTCCGTGTTCATCGCTCCTGCCTTTTCTTTCTCCTTTCCATTGGTGCATGTGTGTTTCAGCTTTCTTCTTCACTCCTCTTAGTTTCTACGATCTTTTTTCGAGCCTCTCGTCTACGTACGCCTTCGTTTCTTGTTATTTTAGATGCGTCGGTAACTTCCTTTTTCAAGGTCTCCCTGCCTTACTTTCTTGGGTGTTCCTTGCTTTGCGTCTCCTTCGCGTAACTCTGCGGCATCCTCATAGATCTGCCTCGATTTTTTTCTCTGTTTCTATGTTGTCTTTTGGTTCTCGGAATTTTGATTCCTTCTGTGTTTCATGTTCTTCAGTGAACTTATGCGTTCGTGCTCCATTTGCGTACATCTAGATCTCTATCTCTGTCTTCTCCGTTGTGTTGTTGTCGACCGCTATTGTTACGCCATTCTTCCTCTTTCTCCCTTTTGTTCCCCGGTCCAGTACTTTCCAGCTTCTCTGTTTGTCTTGCTTATGATGTAGATCTACTTTTCGTTGTTCTTGGTTGCCTTTCTTCTGCCACCTTCTTGCGGTTTCGCTGGATCTGATTCGCTTTGTAGGATTTCCCTTTAGGTTTGCCATGCTGGTGTTCTGGTCCTATGAGCTTATATTTTTTACCCTATGGATTATCCTTCATGTATTTTTTTCGCCCCCGTTCGTGGTTCTTTTTGTTTTCATTCCCTTTCTGTTCAGTTAGGTTGGCTGTCTTTTTCATGCACGTCTGCCTAAGTTATGTGAGCTTCTTTTTCCTTACTGAACGGCAGTATTCGAAATACATACTCTTTTCATTCGCGCACCAGACGTGCACAGGCTGCTAGCTAGCACATAAAACGCTTGAACACCCGAGGCACATCCTCAAGCCTAAGCCCACCTCTACCTCCTTTGTTGTAATAAGCAGAATTATCTAAAGACCAACTACAAGACAAAAGAAAACCACACCAATGACACCACCTCCTTTTCCGCAGCTAACATGTCATGATTCATACCACCATTATAAATAACCACCTATCATTTCCTAAATTAACAGCCACACCCTTTGACCCATTTCTTCTCCACACCCTCGCATTAGCAGAATTATCAAGCTAGTCCTCAATGTTCTTTCCACTAAGTTTTTTCGCCACGATGGCAGCCGGTCCAGGAAATGACCAGGACAACCACATCCAAGAACCGGTCCATGGGCACGGGCAACGTGAGTCGACCTCCGCTGCTACCTTTGCTAGGGCGTTGGGCGCAGCGGCAGCCGAGGGCGGTGTTGATGTCTCTATGTGGCCACCTCCCCCTGCCATGCCCGTCGAGTGCCTCCAAGAACAGGCCTGTGAGCAACCCGGAGATGGAGGCGCCTCCGCCGAGGGATGGAGCTCCACCGCGGTGAGGGTTGATCGGAAGGGCAAGAAGGTTGCTGCCTGTAACATCACTATTTTCTGAGCTTTTTGAAAATTTTGAAAACTTTAAAAATTAACCATTTGGTTTTATTAATTCGCTAAAGCTTAATTTGTAATTTAGAATTTTAAAAGCAGTTTAATTTGACTTAATTAAAACTTGAACTAATTAAAGTTGGTTTAAGTTGAGTTTTGTTGGATCTTAAGTTGGTTTTTCCTTTTGCCTGATGTTAAAAATAATTAATTGCAAAAACTAAAAGCAATAGTTAAGCTGAAAATATTTTTACTAAGTTCTAAATAATTCAAGGGATTTCTGTGAATTTTTCTAGAATTTTTGGACAGCTTAAGCTATTTTCTAAAAATGCTTTTGCTTTTCGGGTATTTATTAAAATCAGAAAACCTTAGAAAATCCCCCTAAGCCTCTTGGGCCGATTTTCCCTCGGCCCATTCTTCGTTTTCCCATGCTACGGCCGCTTTGTCTAAGCTTCGTTCTGTGATCGCCTCCCATCGACACCGTCCGTCGAATCGGACGGCTCGCAATCGCCTTCGCGCCTTTCCCCGTTCCGCCTCTCTCTCTCTCTCGACTGCGGGTCTCGGCTGACCATGGGCCCGCCTGTCGACCATCGCCGCCCAGTGTCGTCGCCTACCTCCACCTCTCCTGCTTCGCCCTCCTCGCCAGCGTTCTCGCCGAGCCATGCCGCCTCATGAGACCTAGCCCCTATCTTGTCCCACTTCGGTCCACGCCTGTCCCGCCTCCGCGCCTGCCCGGTGCGCCCGCTTTCCCCATCTCCGTGCGGTCAAGCCAGACCCCCCGCCGCTCGCCATTAAGGCCGCCGCGACACCTCCTCCTCCTCCTCTAGGCCTCCCCGAGCCCTATTTAAGCGAGCACCGGGCTCGCCCTCTCCTCTCTCTTTCCCTCTCCTCCCTTCTCTCCCCGCTCTCTTTCGCATGATTTGAGTTTTCGCCGCCGCTTGCTGAAGTTTCGCTCCGCCGCACCCGCCGTTGCCGTCAAGTCTCCTCCGGCGTCGTCAACCCCATGCCAAGATCGCTAAGCCGGCGTACCTAATCTTGCACCTCCCTTCACCGAGCCCCGCCGCCATTGCTTTTTCCTCCTCGTCGGCGACCTTCTCGTCTTGCCAGTGTCGTCAAGATCAGGCGCACTGAATCGCCGTGAGCCCTCTTGCCGATGGTGGCCTTGTTGCCGGCAATGGCCTATTGCTTAAATCGGCGAAGCCATTGGGCGAGCGGCCATTCCGGTCTTGAGGTGGCGCCACCACCGTGGTGCCACGTCGACCCTCCAGCGACGTGTCACCCGATCGGCCAGACAGCATGGCCTTTCTCTGATTTTCCTGTTGAAAATTAATTCGAGAAAATCAGGAAATCCCTAAATTCATCATTTTATGTGTTTTTCCAACTTCCTTTGGCCATAACTTCCTCATTCGAACTCCGATTCGAGTGATTCAAATTTCTAAATTCATATAAATTCCTTATATTCCTATTAGTATTTATTTGGTATTTATTTGAATTTTATTGGGAGTTTATTTAGCTTTGTTTGCACGTGTAGATTCCAGCGTTTCGGAAGATTTCGCAGACCCGACGACCGAAGCACCTCTACTCTTCAACGAAGGCAAGTCGTAGACCTTTGATCATATTGAACCCATCTTTATAAAAGTATATTGTTTGATGTAAACATGCATTGCTAATTTTATAATAAATGGTTTCGGGATTAGTTAATTACCTAAATGCCATTATGCCTCCTTGATAAATTGTGAACGACATGTATCCTTGAATGACATAAATCCTTGGACACCCTAGGATGGTTAATTATTAGTTGGATATTATTGAAATACCAACATGGGTATCGTGTTATGCTTAGCCAATGCTTTAGTTATGCGATAGACTCTCGAGCACATACTCAAAGAATGATTGAACTTGACTAAAGGAATTATGGAACCGTGGCAGAGCCACTTTTGATAAAAGATGTTGTGCCATGACTAGGGTGGTCATTTGGCTGGGTTGAACGAAAATGATTTATGCTTAGACGAGTGGGTGGTGGTAAAAGGTGGGTGCCGTAACGCACACTTGGAATGTGGAAACGTCTCGTCTGAGCAACCAACTAAGGACTTAACCTTGAACCATTGATCTGGACCTCAACCGTACAACCACATGTCTAGACTGGGATAGACCTGGCTGACTAATTAACAATGTCTTGGTTCGGTTCTGTTTTGGTTGGGAACGGCGCAAGAGGGGGCCAGATAGAGGCGAAACCTTAGCAAACAGAACTGAGTCAAAACAGAACTTTGTAAAATCCTTGTCACGTGCTCTAGACTGCTTACCTAAGGTAGTGAGCGGTGGCATAGATATATGCTGAACAAACTAGAGAATTCGTGTCTTGTGGGTCAAGCTGTACAATCTCTGTAGAGTGTAAAACTATTCGAATAGCCATGTCCCCGGTTATGGACATGCCTGGTGATTTCACGCAAGGGGTAGAACTTTTATCGAAAATGATGGAATGGGTTGGTCGAATCCTATAGATGGTTGATGGTTGGGAAGTGAACTGGGTGTTCACTAGTTGTTTCAAAGAAAATTAATTACTTATGTATTAATCTTTTTAAATTGTGCTTTGCAATCTACTTACTGTATTTACTGTGAAATATTGCTTTCTGCAAAATAGCTATAAAGCTATCCTTGTCAAACCTTGCATGAATATTACTTGCATACATTTCTCTGCGACTTGCTGAGTACATTCAAAGTACTCACGGCTTTGTGCCCCCAGTTGTCGATCAATGAAGAAGAACACGGAAGCAACGAGTTCTACGAGGAAGACTTCTTCGAAGACTATGCGAATTAGGTCGCGTCCTTCACTCGATTGTCGGTGGGCATATTGGGTGACCTCCATCAAATGTTTGGTTTCCGCTGCAAGCTCTTTTGTTGCTTAGCCCTATGTGGCAAACGTTGTAAGACTTGACCATAAGGTCTCTTTTGCTTAATGTTATTAATTTGTCTGCTTCATCTTTTGTTTGGTTGTGTGGTTATGATTACACCAATGTTGCAACTGTGTGAGCTAGCTGCTGATCATGAGACTAGTTCAGAATACACAGAGGGTCCTGAGGTTGCATACCCGGGGTCCCGACACTGCCATTCCTTCTCCGACGACTCCCACGCCAATCTCCGCGAGCAGCAGCCCCTCCGCCCCCTTCGCTGCCGACGCCGCGGCCTCCGCGACGAGTGGTAAGAGGGTCACGTGGAGGCACCCGGTGGTGTCGAGGACCATGATAGCACCGAACATGGTGAGGCGGTGGTTCAAATGCGATGAGGTGTTCGAATTCTTGGAATCGGAGCAGGCTACGATAAAGGAGATGAAGGCGCAATGGGCCAAGGTGGAGGAGGAGGGGGAAAAGCAAGAGGAGAAGTAGGTGATGGACTAATGGTGCGTATCTTGGGTTTGTGCTGTCGCGGCGTACTGTGAGTTCTTGGAGTTTTGGGAATGCATTTTTGAGCATTTCTTGGTTTCTCCGCAGGCCAAGGTGACGCTCTGGAGCAAGGTTACATACTACTGCAAGAACAAGGTATGTCATGAATCTTGTGTTTCTTTCTTACTTGTGATTCTTGGCTGATCTGAGCATTCTTGTGCCATTTTTTGTGTTCGGGGTGTGGAGTTGGGATCTTGGCTTTCTTGTGAAATCTTGGGGATGATTTAGTGTAATAGAGGCGGAATCATTGGGCAAATGCTAGGGCCAATTTGGCTTTCTGTTACGTCTAGAGTAGACATTACCTGATTATTATTCAAAGTCAGAGGTCTTCTTGCGATCTGGTATGGAATTAAGAGACAAGCGACGATCTTGTTGTGATTTGTTGAAACCGTTGAATAATTATGTGTGCTCATGCTTGCATTAATTTGTTTTTCTATTTAGCATGATGGCATATTTTTTTTATTGCACTGTAAATGTGGGTAAATATTGAGGTCGTGTCTTGATCAGTGGTTAGTGTGATATTTTGGCAAGAAAGCGTGAAGCCAAATGTTACGAGCTTCTAGTGTAAATGAATGGTGTTATAGGGGAAGTTAATCAAAATGTTTAATTAATCTAGATCGTTGACCACGTGCATGCAATGTCATTGACTACTTACTCTGAAGTTTGGTCGAAAAGTTTCAGCCTTTGGTTGTCTGGTACCTAGAGTTGTTCAAACACCGGGATGGGCCGGGCTTTAGGTCGGGCTTGAAAAGCCTGGTCTCAAACAGACAGGCCCGAGCCTGGCCCAAAAATTGTTTTTTTATTTAAAAATATTATTTTAATCTTTTTTTATAATAAAAAAGTAATATTTAATTTATTTCCATAATTGAAAAATAGATCTTTATTTTTAAATTGGTTTCACTAGGCCTTCGGGCTGGATTTGCAGTCCCAAGCTCAGCCCGGACAGGGTCAGGCTCGGGCCGGGTTGCCCGTGAACAGGTGTACTAGTACCTAAAACTGGCTCGGAAGTCACAGAACAAAATTCATATAATTAATTGGAAAGAGTAAAGTATTGGATACCCCTAAGAATTCCATACTTTCCCTTTTCCCTTGTTTCCCAGTCCCCGAAATGTGTGATCTTGATTTAATTCTATGGAGTAGGTAAAACCACTGTAGGCCAAGGTAACACTCTGGCCTGGAAAAAAAGAAGTCGATTTGGAGCAAGGTCAAAGACGACTAGGTGTGGATAACGGCCCGGCTCGGCCAAACTCGTTAAGCAACTTGGCTCGGCTCAGCTCGCCTCGTTAAGCAAACAAGCAAAGAAAACATGCTCAACTCGGCTCGACAAAAGGGCTCAAGCTGGCTCGTTAGGCTCACGAGCTGAGCAGCCTTTCCTGTTCAATGTAGTGACCATTTTACATATACAACTCATATATTAGAAGGTTAATGCATCCAAATAAGAAAAAAAATAACCCATTAATTGTCAACCATAACAGATTGAAGTAACAAACCACCACATTAACATCACACGTTCATCACATCACATGCATACAAATGACAACAATATGCCAATACAGAATTTATATGCGTACGATATTTTAACTTACAATACTTTTATGATCAAGATTGAGAGCTGAAGCTTTTCGGATCAGAAGGCTTTCCTTCGTGTTCCGCGTGGGGCCAGAGCAAATCAAAAAGGGTCACGTGAGTTGTATGGGCGTCGTTCGAGAATTTATCGTATGTATAGCAGGGCTCATGCCAATATCACTTAAGGTTCCATTTGGACAATCCATGTGACACAAAAACTAAATAGTTCATGGAGACTTAGAGAGCTAATATGAACATCGGTCTTCAATTCAGTTGTTGACTCATTGACACAAAACAAAAGGCCTTGTACTCTTGTATGCAGGACGCAGCATTTTTCCAAACAAAAGGTCTTGTTTCCAACTTGTTAGCCACCCAATCAAGCCTACAAGAAGAACTTGGATCAGTATTATGCAATGAATTGATAAACACCAACAGAACTGAACTTACAAGTTTGTAAATAAATAGAGAATGGTTATTAGGCATGTGTGATTCATCTTAGAAATGGAGCTTCATATATTCAACGAGGAGGAGGCAGCAGCAGGAGTTGGAGTCGGTTTGCCAGAGCAAGGGGGCTTTGTAGCGCATGAGACGAGGTAGTGAGGAGTTGCATGCCGGTGTCGATGCAGAGTGAGAAGCGGAGGCAGACGACCTCTTCCCTCCCCAGTTCTTGGACTCCATGCTTGGTTGTTGCTCCATTGCTGGCGGAGGCCCAAAGTGGAAGGGACGGGAGGATGTTGAAGCACTGAAGTGGAGGAGGCAGCAAGATGCCAGAGGCGAAGGGGGCTGAAGCAGGTGGCGGCAGATGCGAATGGCGGCGTCGGCGTAGTCGATGGCCCCTTGTGAAGGTTGGGAGGCGACTATGGCTGCAGCTGCATGTGTGTGCGTGCATGTGTTAATGTTCGGGTTGCATTGTACATGGGTTATGGCCCATTGTAAGTGTAATACCCTGTTGGAGTAAATATCTAAACAAGAATTATAATGTGATCAAGAAGGAAAGATTTGGTGAGGAGATGAGGTACTGGGCCGGATTGGGCCTTTGTTGCCCTTAAGCAAAGAGAGGAAACCCTAGCCTCCCCAAGCCCCAAAACTCAGTCTTTCCTCCCTAATTTCTTTTCTTCCCCAATCTCTTACTCCACCCGAGCCGCCGCTTCCTCGTGACTGGTGCCGCTCCTCCCGCTCACTTGACGGCTCTTCTCTGGCGCCCATCTCGGCCGCCTCTTATTTTTCCCCTGGCGCCGCCTCCCGATGGCGCCACCGCCGGTCTGGGGCCCTGTTCTGCTTGCTCCTCTCCATGGCGCCGCATCCTCTATGCTCCCTCCTTGCCGCTGGCTCCACCTCTCCCCGATGTCGCCGATGTACGCCGACGCTGCTGCGGCCTCCTCAGGCGGGCGGAGGGCGGTGACGTTCACGGCGCTTAGCGTGTTCTGTCGCGAACACAGTGGCCTGAAGGTGTTCGACGCCTAATCCATCGCTCGCCTCACAACATGGAGGTCTTCCTCTGTCTTGAGCCCGGCCAAGACGGACCCCTCGACTTCCACGTCATCTCCTCCTCGCCACGAGAGGTTCGCGGATCTGAGGGCCAAAGGTTGCAAATTTGCTTGGACCACAGTGCATTCTTCCTTGTGCTAGGCTTCGGTGGTGGTCTTGCCCGCTCTATCATAGCCGTGAAGTGCGGCGACCGAGCCTTAGCATGGGTGCCGTGGGGTGATCGCCGCCAAGCCGGGGTCATCGGCGCGACTACACCATGAGGATCTTCAACATCAGCGGCGGTGAGCCGAGATGCATGGTAATGGAGTTCGTTGCTTTGCTCGGTTTATAGTTGAGCCTTAGGTTGTGTTTGTTTCATTGATTGGATGACATCAGTAGATGTCTTATGTGACATCCGCAATCTAGTTTGCGATGCTATTGATAGTGGTAAAAGTGAAGAGCATGGAGTTTGAAGTGGTGGTGGAAGTGCGATTGGGAATTAGGATCTTCCATTCCAAATTATTGTGAGATAGAACGAATGGCGACTTGACTTGGCCTACAACTCTACAAGGCGGAAATTGCATGTGTATGAGTAGTACCTGTAGTTCAACAAAGTTTGATATAAATTTATATCAAGAGGCGATTTGTAGTTATGGTAGTAATTTATTTCTTCGAGATGATGTCTGAAGAATTCTGACATTGAGCGTGTTCATAACATATTGATTAAATTTTTGAAGTAGCATTTATATACTAATCTCTCCAGATGGAGCGTATCTGACCAAGAGAGACTGAATTCAATTCTATCTTTGTAGCATGCCATATGCTCACGTTAACAACACATCATTTCAATCATCTACTTAAGAATTATAGGAACTCCCTTATACCCATATGGTAGAATACTCAATGTATTATGAACCTAGCATAGTAGTATAGTACAATGATCTCGACATCTTGATCTTGAACAAGGTTTTTGGTTTTTGGCATAACCATGTTCTAGGTGCGTGCTGGGCCTAGTTCCTTGTAGAAATGAACTTGGAGGTGGTTACATAGTTTGTGTTGGATGACGTGGATTTACTATCATAGTCAGAAAGGATATTTAAGTGTCCAGAATAGTTTGCTCCTATTCGTTGAACTACTTGTTTTTACTGATCCAAAGTTGAAATGGTACGAGCCACAATCCTACTTGGATCGGAATACTTCCTCCTTGCTTATGGACCTATTTATGCTTTATCAGCTGATGTGGTGGCAAACTTGGTTGCCTTGAGAAACAGCAGGGGGTGGCGAACGCCGGGGCTAGAGTTTTTCTGTCGTTGTCTTCCGTCTCACGGTTGAGGCAAGTGCAAGTATTATTAATGAGTTATTATATTATATACTTGATGAATGCCATGGTTGAGTGATGTTGATTATTGCTTGGTAATGTTGATGAGCCTAATACCATAGTTTAATGATGATGCTTACTCCTAGGAAATGTTTACATGACAATGCATGCTAATGTGTAAGTGATTACGCTTACATGGTGGTGTTTACATGAGAATGCTTACATGTCAATGTTTAAATGATGATGTTTACATGGTAAGGTTTCATGATTGATGGCAATATTGATGGGCCAAGGTGAGCAATGAGACTACCTTGTTAATAATGACAATGATGAGTTGGTATCGTGCTTTAAACTTTGCATCATGTCATTCATTTCTGAACCTTGGACTACGTGGAGCCAAGGGGTTGTTTCCTTGAGGTCCCCGTCAGGCATTGGATGGGCGTTAGATTCTCATCATGCATTGGACGGGCTTTGTTCCCCACACCCATGGAAAGTCATGTAACTAATCTGGTGAGGTCGGTGAGAACTGTTACATGACTTGGAGTGTGGGCTTTTGTTCCCTGTGCCTAGAGGGCACATGCTTTGAGTAGGTATCCACGGATACCCTACTCGGCATTACCGGTAATTGCTAAGAAGTGAAGAGATGCATTCATGACATGTTCATCGCAATTCTGCATAAGATTTGGATTTGGTTGTTCGGCATATAATATTGTTGTTCAAAGTGTGATTGTTTATTCCCTTTGAATGCTTTTGATTCTATCATAAGAGATGGATTTGTGGTATATAATGATGTTGTTCTTGATGTAATTGTTTTTTTTCCCTTTGACTACTAATGATGCTATGTTAGATTTCCTATTGCACTTTGCTGAGTCGTGGACTCACACTTGCTGTGTTGTGCTTGCTAGGTACCTCTCGAGGCAGCGACATGCATGGGAAGGGGTAGACTTGGTGCACGTCACCTAATCATTAACCACAACGAATAACCTAGTTCATTTAGCCACAATACCTATTCTTGATAATTGCTCTAGATTCAGATTGTGACCATCCTTCGTGGTGGTTGTTTTAATTGTGGTCATAGATGATCCATTTATGTTCTTATTCATTCGCTTGGTGAGTTCATTTAATTTTCGTTGTTGGGTTATATTGTCTGGTTGATGGTTTGTTGAGTTGTTGGAATTAATTGGTTCAGTAGAGTCTCAATAAATTGTAATAGGGTTGATTAGAATATTATGGATGTCCTTTTGATCATGCTATAGTTGTTTAGCTTATCTGGATGTCCTTTTGATGATTCGTTAAATTGGATGATTTGATTGTTGAATGATACTATATTAAAGCTGTTTGAACCTTGACATAGCCATCTATGCAAAGGAGGTTCTCACGATTTTAGAGAAATGTCTTAGTTCTATTTAGTTATCATATTGTTGTTTGAAAAATGGTTGAGGTTATTCCGTTTTGTCGTTGTAGGTTAGTCTTTTAGGTAGCATCTTGGCTTCCGCATAGCCAGGGTGTTACAGTAAGATCGAGGAGGCCGACTAGAGGGGGTGAATAGTCTTTTGTAAAAATCTCTAAGGCTAAAACTGATTTCTAATACGGAAGCGAAAGTCAATTCGGTTTTGCACAAATAAAACCTAAATATTCTAGTTTTCCTTAAGTACACCAACAACCTTAGTCTAAGTCAAGGTTTACAATTCTAGTTTGATATGCAATCAATTTAATTCTAGGAATATAAATTGCACAAAGTAAATAACAAGAGAGCAAACCATAATGGCACAAGGATGTTTTACCGTGGTGTTCGTAGACTTGTTGATCTCCCCTAATTAACGTTGAGGTAAGCCCAAATGAATTGGACTGGCTCCACGAATTAAGCCAACACTTTTGAGGTAAGCCCAAACGAATTGGACTAGTGTAACATCCCAATTTTCAGGGCTTTTTGAAAATTTTGAAAACTTTAAAAATTAACCATTTGGTTTTATTAAATTTGCTAAAGCTTAATTTGTAATTTAGAATTTTAAAAGCAGTTTAATTTGAATTAATTAAAACTTGAACTAATTGAAGTTGGTTTAAATTGAGTTTCATTGGATCTTAAAGTTGGTTTTTCCTTTTGCCTTATGTTAAAAATAATTAATTGCAAAAATTAAAAGTAATAGTTAAGCTGAAAATATTTTTATTAAGTTCTAAATAATTCAAGGGATTTCTGTGAATTTTCCTAGAATTTTTGGACGCTTTAAGCTATTTTCTAAAAATCCTTTTTCATTTCTGGTATTTATTTAATTGGAAACCTATTTAAAATCCTCCTAAGAGCTTTGGGCCGAATCTCTCCCTCTCGGCCCATTGCACCTCTCTCCGCCGGCCTAGCTTCGGCCAAGCCACGCCTCGGCCTCCTCCATGCGTCGGCGTCCTCCGCTTAAATCTGAATCGCCACGCCTTTCCTCTCGCCCCCACTACCTTGTGATGTGTGGGGCATACATCACCGCCCACCCCATGTCGTCTCCTACCTCCGGACCGAAGGCAGCGCCCGTCCTCGCCGCGAATCCCGCCGGCTCCCATCACCTCTCGCCATGCCGTCGACCATTGCTAGTTTCATCCTGCGTCGTGTCACCTCCGACCTCTGCCGCACCCGCTGCCGCCCTCGCCCACGCCCAGTCACCGCCCATGCCTCCTCCCCATGCCGTGCCGGGTCAAGCTGCCATTAATGGCCGAAGCGACCTCCATGCCGTCCTCCTCCTCCTCACCTCCCCGAGGCCTATAAATAGGAGCACTGGACGCGCCTCCCTCTCCTATAGCTTCTCCCCCCACTCACTCTCCCTCTCTCCCTCCGAGCTCGCCGGATTTGGAGCTCCAAGCGCCACCGACCGCGGAGCTTCAACCGCACCCGCCGCCGCCGTCAAGCCTCTCCAGCCGCCATCGCCTACACCACCGCACCGCCTCGTCATGGCACGACCCGGCGCACCTTCCTCGCCTCGAGCCCTCTGGGAGCCCGCCGCCTCGTTCAACCGCCGCCGTTTTCTCTCCTCGCCGACGACCTCCCCATGCCGCCGCGTCCTCAAACTCGTGAGCACCGTGTTCGCCGTGAGATCCTCTAGCCGCCAGTGCCCTCGCCACCGGCCATCTCCCAACCGTCACGGCGACGACCCTCGGCTCTGTCTTGCCGCCGGGCAAGATGCGCGGCGAGCCGAGGTGGCGCCACCTCACCCTTTCACGGCGTGTACGCCTCACACGCCCATCACGCCAAGACATTTCTCCAATTTTCCCGTTGAAAAATAATTCCGGAAAATCAGAAAATCCCTAAACCTATTATTTCATGTGTTTTTCCAACTTCCTTTGGCCATAACTTCTTCATTCGAACTCCGATTCGAGTGATTCAAATTTCTAAATTCATATAAATTCTTTATATTCCTATTAGTATTTATTTGGTATTTATTTGAATTTATTTGGAATTGTTTTATTTATTTAGCTTTGTTCACACGTATAGATTCCAGCGTTTCGGACGACTTCGCAGACCCGACGACCGAAGCACCTCTACTCTTCAATGAAGGCAAGTCGTAGATCTTTGATCATATTGAACCCATCTTTATAAAAGTATATTGTTTGATATAAACATGCATTGCTAATTTTATAATAAATGGTTTCGAGATTAGTTAATTACCTAATTGCCATTATACCTCCTTGATAAATTGTGAACGACATGTATCCTTGAATGACATAATCCTTGGACACCCTAGGATGGTTAATTATTAGTTGGACATTATTGAAATACCAACATGGGTATCGTGTTATGCTTAGCCAATGCTTTAGTTATGTAGGACCGGAAAGGCGACTAGAGGGGGGGGGGGTGAATAGACGCTTTCTCTATTTTCCACCTCGATCGAACTCAACACTACTTTCACTCCAATAGCTATAAAACCTATGAAGATCTGTATACAGGCACAGCGGATCCTGTGTTGAGTCTGATCAAACCCCGAAGTCAAAAGACGAAAACAACTCACAACTGCATGCACAAAATATCTAAGATGGCTTCTCGATTCAAGAGCACGACACAAGCAAAAACGTGTAGCCGCTAGGAATAAACAAATCTACACAAGAATTCTTCATCGCAAACATTCATTGGACCAAAACCTCACCAAAGAACCCGGTAGCAAATCTCCAAGTGAATCACCAAATGCACACGTAAAAACAAAGAACTAAGTAATTAACACCAAAGCCTCAACCCCTGGACTATTCTCACGTGAAGCCTTGCTCTGTTTGTCCGACGACGACACAAGACTCTAGAACCAAAAGCTCAATCGAGTTGCATTAATGAAAGCCGCCGCCACCCCCTTTTGCGAGACACACCCACACGCCATCGCCAGAGCATCGTAACTTCGGGAAGCAGTTCGGCACCAAAGAAAGACAAAAAGCGCAATCACTACTACTGCCACAGGCTCCAGTTTTTCAACCGGCCACAGAGCAATCAAAAAGATCTTCAGTCTCATCAAAGAGCTAGATTACAGATCGGCATTTCTCCTGGGCGCAACAGAGAATGGCAGACAATAAATCGACACAAATAAACACTGCTAGCAGCCGAAATGAAGAGCAGCTCAAGCAATAAAAAAAATACGATGCAGTCTCACGGCATCAAACAAAACCGAGTTGACAAGCTAGCACAAGGGAACTGGAAACACGCCGCCTTGGACTGTTTTTCTCCAGAGAAATCGGCCGGCGCAGGCTCTGGTTTGTGCGGACTCCATTTCTTTTTCAGGGGAGCAATCGGCACTACAAGTAGCCACAGGATGTGAGCGACAAAGCGATCCGAATACCAAGCAGCAGTTGTCGCCCAACCTTCGGTTTTGCCAACAAGAAAACCAAGAAAAACAAACTCAAAACAGCAAACTGTAGATCTTAATTTTCTGACCGAATCCAGTGGGAAGCTAATCAAAAAGAAGCAGCAATAAACAAGACAAACTGAATCGGTTTCATCAAGAGATCAGAACCAAACAGCAAAACGAAAAGATAAAACAGCAGCTGCTCAGATCCGGTTTTGCAGGCGTCTACAAGCCGCCGCCCTGGACTGCTTTTTCCTAAGCGCCAACATCAAGCACCCAACAGGAATCGGCAATACAATAAACTGAACAGATCGGCCACAGTAACAATCCAAATCAAATCAATCGGTGCTGGACCTCTTAGACGCATCATCCAAGAGAGATGGCAATAAACAAATCAAAAGCAAACCGATTCTAGATTTCTCTGCGGGATGCACAAACCGATGACAACCAAAGAAGTTACGATGCGAAAGCGAGCTCTTTCAACAACAAAAAAAACAGGTGCATCATTAATGCAAAAATAGATCAACCTGTGGCCAAACTTCTTACACAAAAATCGGCAATAAAAAGGGCGCCGCCTCCAGCTCTTTTCTTTCTACGGGACAACTGCACCGCTACAAGCTCCGCTTTCTCTCATCGGGAGCATCCCTACAGGCGCCGGCACACAGGCCTCCAAAGCGCCAGAGCCTCTGCTTTCACAGGGCAGAGAGGCCGCCGCTTCAATATCCTCTAATTCCCCCAGCGGCAGCAGCACTAAATGACTCATCTAGTGTTCCTTTTATAGGGCAACAACAAACCCTAAAAACCTTCTAGATGATTTACCCTAATGGGCTTCCGTTAGGGCCCAACATCAACGGAACACACACGCACGCATCTCAAAGCGCCGTCTTCATCGTCGATTGATCTAAACCGCTTCACCATGCGCCGACCCGTGCCGCGGCTTAGTCAAAAGGTCACCAAGATGGTATTTGGTAAAATTACCAAAATACCCCTTCTCGATCCTTTCCAAAAGGCCGAGTCCACAGAACATGAAGCAATCCCATGCTTCGCCACGTGTAGGTTGATCAACGGCTCCATGTCGTCAAGTCTCTCCCGTCCGATCCCACCGGCACCACTGAGCACTTGCAACAACTCCCGCGCCGCTTGATCCAACCAGCCGCACCGAACCGCCCGTTTGGTCATCCTCGTCCATTCTGCGCCATGCTTGAGTCACTTGACCTCACCCGGCATCCATGATCGTTATGGACCTCAGCTCTCCAAGCTTAGTCCCGATCCTCCTCGTCGTTGACCGTCATTGACCTGCAAGCCACCTGCACAGCAATAGACAAGCAAACACGAATCCGGGAACAAGTTCTTCACAACTTGACCCACGTTAGTGAAAACATGCAACATGCAACACATATGCATTAACGAATATGGATATGACCTATCCCAAAAACAATTCACCACTTAAATCAACATTCAGCACAAAAGCCGGTCAGTCCGTCGCTGACCTGACAGATTTGAAACTTTGTCGAAAACGCGTGAAACTTCAAACCAAAAGCCACATTGCCAATTGTTTCATCATCCTAAGACCATGGGCATATCCCCATGATATCCACAATCTCCCCCTTGATGAACACATTGGCAATCTCTCAGAAAATGTAAGTTTGTGGTTTGAAAAGTAAAGAACTCGCAGTTTTTGCACAAAGGCACAACTTGGTCCAAATGCAAGAAAAAGCAATGGAAATGACCAAGCTGGCTCTAGAATAGCACGGGCAAGTGAGATACAGCAAAAGAAAGCAAGAAAGCTTCCAATTCCAGAGAATCGACAAAAATCTCACTTAAGGTCCATATGAAAGAAAGAACAATTGTTCTATTTGACCTTAGATCATTGTGAGTCTTCAAGAATTGCAATTCAAATTCAGAAAAGGCAATAAGACCAAAAGAATGCAATATGAATGCTCCCCCTCACTATGATCATCAATTTAAAAGAGAGAATATGAAATTTCAATTACTCCATTTCTCCCACTTACAAATCTTCTCCCCCTTAACCAAAAAGCTCTTTATTAACATTACATTTTCGCTATATCTTCTCCCCCTTTGACAATGGATTCATCAAGGAATTATCCCTTCCTCTCATCCAGAGATGACAAATGCACAAGCAAGGAAGAAGCAAAAAAAAGAGCATGCATGAAATGCAATGGGTGGCTTCATTTTTGTTTTGATTTTTCAAATTTTAGGTAAAAGAAGCTTTGGAGATTACTCAATTGAACAGGCTAGCATTTCTACCATTACTCAAGACATATCAAGCCTGACAAAGCTAGCAAGATCATGTTAAGAAATATATAGCAAAGCTAGGCTAATGAGCTGAAGATACCACAAGTTGTTTGATTAAATTAAGCAACGCTTCAAAATTAGCAAGTTCAACAACAGGTATCCTAAAGTGATAATGGCCATATCAGAATGTCATTGTGAGATCTAGAAGCTAGCAAAGATCATCTTAGAGATAAAAAGTCCTGAATTGAATCATTTAGCTCAACTTTTGTCAAAAGCCCAAATTTCAACTGTTTCTCATTTGCAATGAATATTCAAGTTGATAAAAGGTCTATCTTAGTAAAGAAGATCATGGACTAGGAGCCATCCACAATCTCTTCCTAAGCTTCAACCACTTTTGACAAATTGCATTTTTAGCCATGTGCTAGATCTCAAGCCTTGCCACGACCATCTCAAGCACAAAAAGCTTAAAAGAGTGGTCTAGGTCATCCAAAACTCCCCCTGAGTTCATGCCTAGTACAATGGCAAGCCGTCTCATGAGAAAGAATTGGTGAGATCAGTTTTTTCACACAAAAGAGATCATTTTTCATTTTGCATAAGGGCTGTTTTTTATTCTTTAAAGAACTGAAAGCTCAAAGATGTTCAATACTAGATTCCAGAGCTAACAAAGCAATTTTGACAGGGCCAATGTCACAAAAAGATCACTAATTGTGCAACTAGCTAAAAGATCCACAAATTGCAATTTTCAGTTCAAGTTGTATTAAAGTTCTAGCTCATTTAGCAAAGACATTGCTGCACATGTGAAAACATGATAATTCTAGCAAGTCAAAGAACTAGACACGATCTTGAGTAAGAATTGAAATACTAAAGCTCAATAGGGTAATAAGCAAATCTTCATCAATTTAAAAGACAGAAGCAGTAAAGCTTATATTATAATGCATCTTTTTGGATTTTTCATATGTATGCAATATGATACAATGAGATGCACAAAAGACTTAAAAGCCTAAAAGGTTCACAAAAGAACTAAGAAAGTTCCGAAAAGAACCAACTCCCCCTCAAACCAACCCATAGGGATAAATTATCCCTAACTTGCTTCTCAAGGTAGCAAACCTTGTTGGGTCTAAAAAGCTTTGAGGGGATACCTCCCAAAAGTGCCAAGAACTCCACAAAAACTAGCACAAAAACTTCAAACACCACAAGATCTCTAGGGACAGCAACTCAAAAGCTAGGGAGCGAAACACCAACACTAAAAAGCCCTACAGGCAGCTCAAAACCTGCTAAGACAAGTGATTGGGACACAAGCTCGACCTAGACTGTGAGAAGAATGCATCCTAGCAAATCATGGGATAAGAAGAGTGCCTAGAAAAGACACGTGCTAGAACAGAGCCTCCTATCTACCCTGAACTCAACAAACCCAACACCTGACACGAACCAGATGCAATGCAAGGTAGACTAGGGATACCATACATAAAAGTAAGGTATAGAAGCTCGAACCTGAGTCGCACTGCTTGGCAGTGAGATGTAGTCATGATAGATGAAGATCCAATCCTTGAAGCTTCAGAAGGTAGTTGCGCTCACCCATCATCCTCATCTCAAATTTCTTCGTCTCCGAGAAGTGATAGTCATCATTGAAGACACAAAATGAAGAAGAACCAATTGTAGGACCATATGTTCTTCTTCTCAGCTGAAAGACTACACCAAAGAGACAGAAAAAGTCTATGCCTTGGTACTGGGTTAGTGAAACAATATCTAGGGAAACAGTACCAAGACATATGACTAGCAAGGATAGCAGCAAATGATCCAAAACTCATAAAAGCATATAATCAACAATTCAAGACATGAGCATGAAGATAGACAAATCAAACACAACACATGCTATCTAGGATATGATAAAGCTCAAACTATCCTTAATCCACAATAAGGCATAGGAGCAAGCAAACAAGCACATAGCATATCACCCATCATATATACAGTCGAAAGTAAAGCATGCTAGTGAAAGCTATGGCAAGACTCGTGCATCCACAATTAACAGTAAGGCACAATAACCATGTAAGCATAAAGCATGTTAAGAGCAAATCATGAATGATGTATGCTAACATGGATATCAAGTGAACAAGTGGATACATAAGACAAAAATCAACAAGAGCAAGATGATAACTGTATCAAATCAGTACAATCTCTTGATGACAAAACCAAGCTTATACACCCATGGAAATAAAGAGCAACAATAAGATACATGGATATACAAGCAAGATAAAAGAAAAGGCATGATGAAGGATATCATAAGAGTAATACATGCCAAAAAGGTACAAGTGAGCACAAAGATAAGCACAACATGCCAAGATTGAATAATCACGAAAGTAAATGCATGAAGGTATAAGATAGCTCACCAAACATGTGAAAGCACCAATCATGAAAGCACATGCCTCTTGGAGGCCATCGTTGATGTGGAGAACCATCAAGTGTACCGATCATGTGATGAAGCAAAAGATCGGAATCTTTAAGTCCATGTTCTCCAACCCGTGTTCTTGGTACCTACACATGAGAAAGGCAAGGTGTCCGAGTCTTGGGTCCCGAAGGGTTAGAGAGCAAATGCTTGGGAACCCAAACCTTGGACACTCCACCACCAGAAGCAGTCGAACCATTATGTGAGTTAGCATGATGCAAATGATGGTCCATGCAAGAAGATCCAATCTCATCCTTGGAGGCACGCCGCGAGTGGACAACTCGATGAGGAAAACGAGGTCCATCTCTAGGAAAGCGGCGATGTCCTTGCTTGAAAGCACCATGATGAGAACCAACAGAAGCATCAAAGAAACTCACACAACCTCGCCGTGGGTGTGTACCTCGATGAACAAAACGAGGTCCACCTCTTGGACAACGGCGGAAATCCTGCCTCGGGGCAGCTCGTGGACCAAAACCAAAACTATGCAAACTATGTCCACGGTGCTGTCCAACACCACTAGAAAAGGTGTCAAAGAAGCCATCAACAAAGCGAGTCCTCGTGCTTGGCTCTTTAGTGTGCATGTTATGAGAAAGACTATGCCCACTAGGAGACTTAGAAGCATGAGCTCAATGCAAATGTTTTGCACACCGGAAACAAAAGTCAGCAAGATGTCCATTCTTCCCACAAAATGAGCAATAGTGTAAAGGTCTACTAGTAGACACGGTCCGAGAGGACGAAGCACCATTGTCGCTCAAAGAAGAAGTTCTGGAAGAACTAGCATCATGACTCGTCCTCGTATCGACACTAGACCCACACATGCCATGAGAAAGGCTATGTGTGTTCCTAGAAAATCTGACGACGCACTTGACGCTCATGTTTCAAACGGCGAAAGCAAAACCCAAGAGTGTGTCCATTCTTCTTACAAAATGTGCAATGGTACTTCTTTTTTGAAGGTTTAGTACCATTTGAGAAAGAAGCACATTTGTCTTTTGAAATTCGTTGGACAACACAAGAAGAGTCCGAAAGAGTCGAACTCACCAAAGAAGAGCTATCCAAAGTGATGCCACAAAAACCAACATCAAGTGACTCACATTTAGCACAAAAAGACTTCAACTCCGAATGTAAAGAAGCAAGAGAGATCTTTAAAACATCAATCTCGGAGTGAAGGCAAATACAAGAGTCACATGACTTGGCGCTCATATCATCGCGCAAAGACTCAATCTCGCTCTTTAAAGAAATGCAAGATGTGCAAGAAATTAATGATGCATTTGAATTAAGCTTGCAGTTCAAAGCATCTATTTCAGTTTCTAGACAAGCACAATTCTTGCAAGAGACTAAACCATCCTTAAGCAAATTTTCATGTTCTAAGCACATGCTACAAGGCCTAGCTTCAATTTCAATAATCTCAGCCCTAGCATTTTCTAATTGCTCAAGGTGAAAGGTATTAGTCAATTTAAGCTTCTCAAAATCAGCAAGCATGCCTACACAAGAATCACAATTATTTCTAGCCATAGAACTAAGATTGCCTATTTCTAATTTAGCATTGTCAAGTTCATGATGTAAGGCAATACAAGAATCACAAGGCATAGAAATATTTGATTTCAAAATTTCATTTTCAGATTTTAGGCATGCAAGAGAGTTATTCAAGTTCTCCATGTCTACATGCAATGAATCATAGGCATTCATGGAGGTTTTCAATTCGGAGAGCTAATGTCGGGACCCGAAATTACAATTCAGGACCCTCAGGTTCAACGACTAGCCCAGATCACGCTAGTGCACACAAGGGTAACAAAAAGGTGAAATCGATCCATACAAGCTTAATAATAGCATAAGCGAATAACTTTGATTAATAAATAATGGTTTTGACCTTAAGGTCGAGTTTACATTTATTTAAGCCACGCAGGCTAACAGAGAATTAAAGCAATGAAACAAAAGCGGTGGCGGCACCCCATCGATTCACCACAGCAACCGATCGATCAAGACCTCGCGATCGGGCACCTTCGATAAACTCGTCCTCGAAAGTGGTGAAGACTCCTCCTCTTACCTTGATTCGTCAAAACAAGCGTGAGTACACACCGTGATCATAAGCCACACCACGTAAATGCAATATATACACATGCCGGCATTTTACAAGGGAAAGGCATTCGTGGTTCTTTTGCGAAAATGTAAGTTTGCAATTGAATACCGAAGAATAGATTGAAAACAGGTAAAACAAATAGATAACAATAATTTTAACATTTGATTTCACAAAGACACACACACTTAGACAATTTTATTCACATAGCCGGATGATTCAAACCACACACTCCTTCCCACACAGCTTTTAATAAAATCTACCCCTAGTGTGATATCCCAGAGCATTGTCCATGACCGCGGACGCGGCTATTCGAATAGATTAAATTACACTCTGCAGAGTTTGTACACTTTACCCACAAGATACAATTAGTGTAGCTAGCACTAATCATAACAAAGCATTTCAGATACCTTATCTTACTATGCTAGGCCCGTCTCAAAACAGACATGTGGTCGTGCAGGGGCTCGATTCAATGACGCACATGGTGAGGTCCTTAATTGACCGAGGCAAGACTTCCACATGCCAACTAAACCACACAGCCACACAGATTATTATTCACACAGATCACACAGATTCTTGTCCACACAGATCACACAGTTCACACAGTCCACCAATTCACACAGCCACCATGTCACACAGTTTCCACCACTTGCCTCAGTCCAAATCCTTTTACCACCCAGTTGATTTACGTGCAACACATGCCACAAAGACACATAGTACACACAGATTATTTAAGATTGCATATTCACTTAGTCAGATTAATAATTGCGCCTCACATGAATAAATGATTCGGGGCATGGCTAAGCAATCTACTCGTGCTAACCAACCCACGTTGGTGCTACAATATTTACCAACTAATAGCAACTAGGGTGACAAAGGATCAGGGCATAATAATTACACAAGGATGGCATAACAATTTGGGATTAACTATCGCACCCAAAACATTTAAATAAATACTTGAATTAAGATGCATAATTTGAATTAAAATACTTTTGTAAAACTGGAAGCAAAATGGTCAAGGGTATAGCTTGCCTTGGAATAAGTTTAGGTATCTGGTCCCGGTCTTGAAAGCTCCTTCTTCTTCAACTCTTCCAACAAATCAAGGTCTACTCGCAAACGAAGCACAAAAACAAAATAAATAAATAACAGAGGCAAAACAACTAAAAAAAAATTAAAAATCTCCATTAGGTAGATCTTGATTTTAGATGAATTTAGAAATTTGAATGGGCTGATTTGGAGTTAGGATGCAAAAGATATGGGGTTTCAAAGTTTAAATCTAAAGAAAACCCTAAAATTGGATTTTCTCGAATTCCGAATTATTTCTTAACGTAAAAATCAGAATATTGCGTCAAGATGACATCGATATGACGTCAGCCCAGGAATTTCGGAAAAGGAATAATAAAAAAAAATCGACATGTGGGACCCACATGTCGCTTAGCACGGCTCACGCATGGACCAAGTCCACCGAGCCTCTGATCGGCTGGTGAAATGGCGCACCTGCGATACTGCGTCATGTTGACGCTGGCGCCACGTGGTCGCCACGCTGCGTGCCGCAGGCGATGGCGATGAGGCGGAGGTGACGTGGGCGGCGGCGAGGCGGCGGCAAGATCGACCCAATGGTCCCGTGAACGGCGGCGATCTAGTGGCGGTGGGTGGTACCAAAGGGTAGAGGCGTTATTGCGAACCTCATCGGTGCGGCTCGGGTGGTCGGGGTGACGGTGGTGGCCGGCCATGAGGTTCAAGCGGCGAAGAGCTTCGGGTTTTGTCGGTAGGGCTCGATGTAGCTCCGTGACGGCGAGGTTTCTCGGGTAGCTCAAGGCGAGGAAGGCAAGGTGCACTCCCGGAGGCAATCGTCACCGACGGCGAGAGGATCGGAGTTTTAGGGTTCGGTGATCGGCGCCCAAAACTCCGATTCTTGGCGCATGGGCTCGAGAGGGCAATTGGTTTGGGGTTTTTGGAAGGGGTCATGGCGATCCTCGAGGTGCTACTTATAGGGTCTAGGCGGCCTCGGGCGACGCGTCTTGCGCGAGGTTGAAACCACCCGAGAAGGGCTCATGGAGATAAAGGAGATAGAGCGAATTTGAATTTCAATTTTGTTTGAGCGAGTCCGGGAGGATAGGGCTTCTAAAGCGATCATCCGCGCACAAAATCGGGTCAAGGCGATATTATCGGATGGAGCTTAGCAGTGGCAATGGCGACGGGGCCAAGGCTGGTGAGAGAGACTGTCGGAGACAGCGACCTACAGCTGCCCCACGCGTCGAGAGCGAGGCTTGCGTGCGGGCGAGATCTGAGCGTCTAGTCTGATCCAACCATGAGGAATGAGTGGGCCGAGTGGGTTTGGCGCAGGAGAAAGGAGTTGGGCCGAGAGATTCGCCCACACTATTTGGAGATTTAACTACCTTTTTCTTTTTAAGAAAATAGCGAAATTCAAATAAGCAATAGAAAATAGCAAATGAACTTGGAAAAATTCCAGAAAATTCTAGAAAATATATCCAAGCTCATAGAATCCAAATAAAATAGTTTTGACCATTGTTCATGTTGACTTTAATCATATTAAATTGTTTTGTTACTCATAGTCCAATATTAAGCTTTTAAATTAAAATCAAATAAATCCAAATGGTGAATTTTCCCACTACAACTTATTTAAAAGATTTTTAAAAGCTCTGAAAATTGGGATGTTACAGCTAATGAGACAAATCATTATTTTCTCTTTTTAGCAATTTCATTTTCTTCCTAAGAGCTTGTAATTTATATTCATATGAAATCAAGCCATCAATAAGTTTTTCTTTGCTCACCTTGTTTAGCTTGAGTAGGGGATCGTCCTCATAAGAGTCATCACTATCATCAAAAGGCTCATCATCAAAAACCTCTCCATCATGTTCATCCTCAAAAGCTGCTGTGCGTATGCCACTGGGCTTCTTCTTCTCGGGCTCTAAAAGTGACTCATCCCTGAAACTAGGACAATCAAAACAAAATGATTTGCCACAGATATCACAGGAGACTTCCTCCTCCATCGCCATTACACTTATCATACATTCAAATATCTTGTTACGGCCAACACCATTGGTAAAAGAACCACGACAAGACGCAAAGAACCGCTCACAAGTCCTCATATCTGTCGCCATGCTCAAAGATTAGTAAAGATCACAAAAGAGCAAACTTGGCTCTGATACCAATTGTAGGACCAGAAAGGCGACTAGAGGGGGGGGGTGAATAGACGCTTTCTCTATTTTCCACCTCGATCGAACTCAACACTACTTTCACTCCAATAGCTATAAAAGCTATGAAGATCTGTATACAGGCACAGCGGATCCTGTGTTGAGTCTGATCAAACCCCGAAGTCAAAAGACAAAAACAACTCACAACTGCATGCACAAAATATCTGAGATGGCTTCTCGATTCAAGAGCACGACACAAGCAAAAACGGTGTAGCCGCTAGGAATAAACAAATCTACACAAGAATTCTTCACTGCAAACATTCACTGGACCAAAACCTCACCAAAGAACCCAGCTAGCAAATCTCCAAGTGAATCACCAAATGCACACAGAAAAACAGCAGCCTAAGTAATTAACACCAAAGCCTCAACCCCCTGGACTATTCTCATGTGAAGCCTTGCTCTGTTTGTGCCGACGCACGCACAGCACCTAGAACCAAAAGCTCAATCGAGTTGCATTAATGAAAGCCTGACAGCCACATTCTTTGCGAACACACCCACACGCCACAAGCACAGATGTCGGACCGGAGCGAAGATCCGAACCCTCGTGTTCATACACCATCCAGATTTCCGGTGTACACAGCTTACAAAAATGATAACATAACCAAGTCTCGCATTGCATTAATAGTAAATCGAGTTCGATACAATTGGGCATGAAGCCAAATAAAAGAGTAAATAACACAATGAAGTAAAAGATAGTAGTAGGCGGCGATCGATCCGCCACAGTAATCGTCTGGGCGTAGTTTCAGCGTCGGTGTCCTCACCGCCTACGATAATAGTCTTCTCACGAAATTTTGTTGCATAAAGCAAGCATGAGCACAACTACTGCGGCTCGCAAGTTACACCCAATATGGAATTGTAATGCATGCATAGGGTAAACAAAGGACAATGGCAGGGTTATTTTGCGTAAAGCAGCAGTTTGAATTTAAATAGTCATAATAGATTGCAAGGCCATTTTCATACAGATTTAAAATCATAATTTTAATGACAAATGTATAATGTGGATAACCTCCAACAAAGGTGATGGATATCCTCCAATCACAATGGCTAACCGCCTAATTTTCCCACAGACTAACCATCCTGAAAACATCCGTTGAATTCATTTTAAAACCAAAAACAAGTCTAACTCAAAGTGGCTTTGCTAGCATGTCCATAATCATGACGCGGCTATTCAATAGTTTCTACTCTGCGAGTTTGTACAGCTTTACCCACACGAGATAATTTGCTCCTTGTGTCGGCCAATCCACGCTTCCTAAGGCGTGTGACAAAGCAATTATCACGAGGCCGTTATAATGGTCTACCCCAAAGAACTCATGCCCGCTAAGGTTTCGCTTCCATTGACTATCCATCCTCCCGGAGCCCCTCTTGCGCCAAAGTGGGACTCTTGTCTAACCAACACCCACTCATACAAAATGGCACGAATATCTACGAGGTGTCCCAAATTATTAAGCCAAGTCTTGCCCAGACAAGACGAGTGGTGGTACTGATAGGGCATAGCAAGATCGGCTCCAAGACCGGTCCTTAATCGACTTGGGCGTCGTTCAAAATCAAACCACAGGTGTTAATCCTAACCAGATTAAACCCGTGCATAAACCTCGCACCCACCATTCATCTGCTTTACCAAGTCCAAACCAATTTAGTTTTTATCTTAGTGTAAACCACCTTTACAAACTCTCTATGGTAAAACAATACCATAGATTTGATTTTAAACAAGTTGTAATGATTTGGCTAAATCCTCCCAAATTCAAAATCATGGTCTAAACATTTGCTAAGCATTTCCAAACAATTTTACCTATGGTGATAAGGGATGGCATTTCAATATACAAAATTGGCCATACAATAACAATTGGAATAGCTAAGCATTAAACAGGGTATTAAAATAGTTGACTAAACATATGCATGCAATAATAATTCTAAAAACTGAATTAAATAACTTTAAAATAGTAGGTGCAACATGGTCAAAGTGTAACTTGCCTTCACTGAAGTCTTGGAAATCTAAATCTTCTAAGAATCAAATTCCCGGAATAAATCAGTAGTCTAAACGTGAAAACACGACAAATGAATCGAATTTCAAATAAATTCAAAAGACAAATTATACTAAATCCAAATAAAATAATTTTATTTTATTTAGCTAGAACATAATTTCCTAAGATTTTAGCAACTGGAATCATCCAATTTAGAATTATAGTTCAAAAGTTATGAATTCTACAAGTTTAATTCCTAAATTAGTAGTTTAAATTATTTCAAATTCAAACAGACAGTTTAAACCTACTCCAATTCAAATTTTTATATTGTATTTGGCTAGATATTAATTTTATAAAATTTTAGAAATTGGAATCACCTAATTTGGAGTTAAAAATCAAAAGATATGAATTTTATAAACTTAAAACCTAAATCTGCAATTTAATCCATTTTCTGATTTATTTTTCTAAAGAAAAACTAATTATTGCGCAATGCTGACGTCAGCGCACGGAATTCTCTGATTTAAAAAAATTCTGACGTGTGGGGCCTTGTGTCAGTGACTAGGTCCACATGGACTTGGTCCACGGGCTTGGCTCACGAGTGAGGTGGCGCGTGTGTGTGACGTGGCTGCCACGTAGGCCGCCACGTTGGTCCCTGGGCTGAGGTGGCGCCGCGTTGGCGCCTGCGTGGCATGGCCACGCGTCGGTCTTGGACGGGCGGCGCCGGGGACCCTAGGAACCGTGAACGGCGGCGAAGTTGGCTCCAGCGAGGCACGAGGAGGAAGAGGGATTGCGAGGATCACAATGCACACTGATTGGTCACCCGAGGTGGCGGTGATAGCCGTGACGAGGTGAAGAGCGGCGACAGACGGGCTCGGCGGCGACGAGACGTTCCGGTGGCGCTCCGGCGAGAGGAGGTGTGCTCGGGTTCGCAGCGACGCGAGAAGACGATGGTGTGGTCGACGGTGGCGGGCGGCCAAGGCGGCGTGTCAAGCTTCAAGCCGGGGCCGTGGCGGAATTCCCAATTCCGGCGAAACCATGAGAGAGAGAGGGTGAGTGGCGGCGAGCGGTGAGAGGAGGGCTACCCGGTGCCTTTATAGGGCCGGTGGACCGAGGCGGCGTGGTGACGTGGAGGTTGTGGGCGGCGGTTCGGCTCGTGGCGAACCGCCATGAGACGGGAGAGGAGATGGGAACGTGGCAGAGGTTGGTGCGAGTCGTCGCGACCTCGCGGAGAAGGCGGGGCGGTTGGGGATCCGTTCGGAGCTTCACGCCCGCGTCAATGGCGGTTAGTAGCGGTGGCTCTGTGAGAAGAACGCGACGAAGACGATGATCTTGGGCCGTTGGATCTTGTTTCGATGGTGCGGAGAAGAGGTGAGAGCGGGTGGGTGGCTGGCGGGCCATGGTGGGCAGCGAGGAGATGGGCCGGATCAAGCAGTCAGCTTTCAGCCCAAAAAGGTATTATAGGATTTTAAATTGTTTTCCTAATTTAAATAAGTGATTAATTAAAATATGCTTTAGAATATAGTAATTAAATTCCAAAAATCCTAGAAAAATTCACATAAACCCCTAGCATTGTTCTAAACTTAAATAAAATGATTCCAATCTAAAGTTGATAATAGATTTTGAATTTAAAATTGTTTTAGCCTTGAACAATTTAAAGAAAAGCTTTTAAAAATTCGTAAAATTCACCAAATTCAAATAAGTTTTAAACTTTAACCAAATTTGAAATTTTGGGCTGTTACAACAGAGCATCTCAGAACTCGAGAAACAGTAAGACTAGCAAAGACAAAAGCGCAATCACTATCTGCGCCACGGTGCTCTAGTTTTTCAACCGCCACAGAGCAATCAAAAGATCTTCGATCTCATCAAAGAGCTAGATTACGGATCGGCATTTCTCCTGGGTGCAACAGAGAATGGCAGACAATAAATCGACACAAATAAACATCGCTAGCGGTACCAAATGAAGAGTAGCTCAAGCAATAAAAAAAATACGATCGATCTCACGGCATCAAACAAAACCGAGTTGACAAGCTAGCACAAGGAACTGAAACACGCCGCCTTGGACTGTTTTTTCTCGGAGAAATCGGTAGTAGCAGCTCTGGTTGTGCGGACTCCATTTCTTTTTCGAGAGCAATCGGACTACAAGTAGCCACAGATGATGTGAAGAAAAAGCGATCCGAATAGCCCAAGCACAAAGCCGCCCAACCTTCGGTTTTGCCAACAAGAAAACCAAGAAAAACAAACTCAAAATAGCAAATCAGAGATCTTAATTTTCGGCCGAATCCAAAGGGAAGCTAATCAAAAGAAGCAAAGAATAAACAAGACAAATCAATCGGTTTCATCAGAGATCGTAACCAAACAAAGAAAAGCGAAAAGATAAAACAATGACCGCTCCAGATCTGGTTTTGCGGCGTCTTACAAGCCGCCGCTGGATCGCTTTCTAGGCGCCAACATCAAGCACCCAACAGAATCGGCAATACAATAAACCAAGCAGATCGCCACAAGAATAATCCAAATCAAATCAATCGGTGCTGGACCTCTTAGACGCATCATCCAATAGAGATGGCAATAAACAAATCAAAGGCAAACCGATTCTAGATTTCTCTGCGGGATGCACAAACCGATGACAACCAGGAAGCTACAGTCGCCGAGTAGGCTCTTTCAATACCAAAAAAAACAGGTGCATCATTAATGCAAAAACAGATCAAACTGTGGCCAAACTTCTTACACAAAAATCGGCAATAAAAAAGCGCCGCCTCGGCTCTTTTCTTTCTCTGGGACAATCAAGGCCGCTACAAGCTCCGCTTTCTCTCATCGGGAGCATCCCTAGGCGCCGCCACACAGGCCTCCAAAGCGCCAGAGCCTCTGCTTTCACAGGGCAGAGAGGCCGCCGCCTCAATATCCTCTAATTCCCCCAGCGGCAGCAGCACTAAATGACTCATCTTGTGTTCCTTTTATAGGGCAACAACAAACCCTAAAAACCTTCTAGATGATTTACCCTAATGAGCTCCGTTAGGGCCCAACATCAACTAAACACACACGCACGCATCTCAAAGCGCCCGCCTTCATCGCCGATTGATCTAAACCGCTTCACCATGCGCCGACCAGCGCCGCAGCCTTAGTCAAAGGTCACCAAGATGGTATTTGGTAAAATTACCAAAATACCCCTTCTCGATCCTTTCCAAAAGACCGAGTCCACAGATCATGAAGCAATCCCATGCTTCGCCACGTGTAGGTTGATCAACGGCTCCATGTCATCAAGTCTCTCCGTCCGGATCCCACCGCACCACCGAGCACTTGTAACGACTCAGGCCGCTTGATCCAACCAACAAGATCAACCGCCTGCTCGGTCATCCTCGCCCATTCGGCCATGCTTGAGTCACTTGACCTTACCCGCATCCATGATCATTCGGACCTCGGCTTCCAAGCTTAGTCCCGATCCTCCTCGCCGTTGACCGTCATTGACCTACAAGCCACCTGCACAGCAATAGACAAGCAAACACGAATCCGGGAACAAGTTCTTCACAACTTGACCCACGTTAGTGAAAACATACAACATGCAACACATATGCATTAACGAATATGGATATGACCTATCCCAAAAACAATTCACCACTTAAATCAACATTCAGCACAAAAGCCGGTCAGACCGCCGCTGACCTGACAGATCTGAAACTTTGTCGAAAACGCGTGAAACTTCAAACCAAAAGCCACATTGCCAATTGTTTCATCATCCTAAGATCATGGGCATATCCCCATGATATCCACAAGTTATACAATAGACTCATGATCTCATACTCAAGGAATGAATGAATTTGACTAAAGGAAATTATGGAACCGTGGCGGAGCCACTTTTGATAAAAGATATTGTGCCATGACTAGGGTGGCCATTTGGCTGGGTTGAACAAAAATGATTTATGCTTGGACGACTGGGTGGTGGTAAAAGGTGGGTGCCGTAACGCACACTTGGAATGTGGAAACGTCTCGTCTGAGCAACCAACTAAGGACTTAACCTTGAACCATTGATCTGGGTTTTAACCGTACAACCACATGTCTAGACCGATAGACCCAGTCGACTAATTAGCAAAGTTTTGATTCAGATTACAAGGGTTGATAAGCGGCGCAAGAGGGGCCTGAATGGCGAAACCTCGTGAGCGGATCCGAGTTAAAATGGAGCTTTGTAAAACACGTCACGTACTTAGATCGCTTACCTAAGGTAGTGAGCGGTGGTATAGATATATGCCGAACAAACTAGAGAAATTCGTGTCTTGTTGGTCAAGCTGTACAACCTCTGTAGAGTGTAAAACTATTCGAATAGCTGTGTCCCCGGTTATAGATATGCCTGGTGATTTCACGCAAGGGGTAGAACTTTTATTGAAAATGATGGAATGGGTTGGTCGAATCCTGTAGATGGTTGATGGTTGGGAAGTGAACTGGGTGTTCACTAGTTGTTTCAAAGAAAATTGATTACTTTTGTATTAATCTTTTTAAATTGTGCTTTGCAATCTACTTACTGTATTTAATGTCAAATATTGCTTTCTGCAAAATAGCCATAAAGCTATCCTTGTCAAACCTTGCATGAATATTACTTGCATACATTTCTCTACGACTTGCTGAGTACATTCAAAATACTCACGGCTTTATGCCCTCTGGTTAATCAGTCACTGAAGAAGAACCTGGAAGCAACGAGTTCTATGAAGAAGACTACTTTGAAGATTATGCGAATTAGGTTGCGTCCTCCACTCGATTGCCTGTGGGCATGTCGGATGGCTTCCACCAGATGTTTTGTTCTCCGCTGCAAGTTTACTCTGTTATCTTTAGCCCTGTGTGGCAAACCTTTGTAAGACTTGACCATAAGGTCCTTTTGCTAAATATTATTAATTTGTCTACTTCATCTATAGTTTGTTGTATGGATATGATTACATCAATGTTGAAACTGTGTGAGCTAGCTACTGATCTGGGACTAGTTTAGAATACACAAAGGGTCCTGAGGTTGCATACTCGGGGTCCCGACAGAGATGGTATCAGAGCCATATCGACTGTAGGACGTAACCATAGTTAGCATGGTCGTTTAGTCCAGACTTCAAAATTTTATTTTATAAATCAAACCAATAATTAACTTGAATAGTATTATTCTCTCATCTTACTCTATTTCTCCTCATCTTATGCTAATCTCTCCTCGTTCCATTCTCAAGATCTGACTTCTTATCTTTTCTAAACCTTGTTCCTGAATGTAAAGTGACCCTCTTATCTCGATAATCTCTATAGGATCGAGCTTTGCTTGAAGTCGCCCACCCACATAAGATAGATTAGTAGTGCTGTTACCCTTTAAATTTCAGTATCGTTTGATCCGATAGATAGGATCCTCAGCTTGAGTTTTGTTGCCTCTTATAGCTTTCCGGCTATTGTTCGTTGGGTTAAACCGAATTTCCCCAATTAGGTTGTCCCATCTTTCTCCCTTGTCTTGCTCGTCTTTGCGCTTTTCCCTCTTTCCTATTGTGCTTTCTTCCTCTCATCTATTAAATCTGAGAAGATCTGTGCAGATGGTTCAGACCCGCAACTCGGCAAGTCAGGATGAACCAGTGAACCCCTTTACGCCACCACCCCTAGCCGCAACAACAGATCAGGGTTTGGGACAGTTCATGGCAAAGACAGCGCAGCTTGATGAATGCAATGATGCGTAACATGAACCAGATGATGACTCAACAGAATCGACAAATTGCCGCTCTACTCACCGTCTTCAACTGTAACAACCAAGCAAATGCCATGCCACCTCCACCCCACCGGCTTTTCCTCACCAAAGTGGTAGAATTTATGAGGACCCATCCACCTACCTTCACCACTCCTCCGAGCCTTTGATGTAGATGATATTTCGCTCTATATAAAAAGAAGCTTGCCATTACCCAAAGGTGATGACCGTGAGAAAGTTCTCAGATGCTACACACCACCGAAGGCACCGCCAGAGAATGGTGGGAGAACTATCACACGCCCATGAAAACCACGAACATCACTTGACTGAATTTTCAGAAGCCTTCCGCCTCTCTCATATCCCCGACGGAAAGGTAGAAATGAAGAAAAATGAGTTTCGTGAGTTGAAACAAGGGAACCTATCAGTAAGTGAATACCTCAACAAGTTCACTCAACTCTCTCGTTATGCCCAAGAGGATGTTGCCACCGATGATGCTCGTCAGAAGCGTTTCAAGCGAGGACTCAACCCTAGTTTGAAGGTTCAAGTCGTTGGCAACGACTATGCCAATTTTCAGCAACTAGTAAACAAGGCCATGCTCATCGAAGAATCACGTCGCGAACTGGCGGAATCTCATAAAAGGAAGATGATGCAACATGGTACTCATCAAGGTCATTCGCAGAGGGCCAGAACAAATGCACAACCCCCAGCTCGTTCTGTTCCTCCTGTCACCTTCAGACCCTCAAGCAATAAAGACTCACCGGCCGCCCCAGATTCCGCAGCTTCACCAACAACACCAACAACCAGCAGCCAAGAAACAACAATCTTGCCGCAGGAATCACCTGTTTCAATTGTCAGCAATTGGGACACTACGCCAGCAATTGCCCGCAGAAGCAAGGTCCATCGCCAGTCAGATTCAACCTGGGAGCTACCCCGACCAGAACTCCCATGCCAGGAGTAGGACGTGGAGCACCTCAGATTCCAACAAGACCAGCCAAGACCCTCGGACTTTGGGAGGGGTCAGAACCATGTCACGATGGAGGAAGCCCAAATAGCCCCTGACGTCAGGCTTTGGGTAAGTTCCTAGTAAATTCAAAGACTGCTGCTTTTGTTTGATTCTCGAGCTACCCATTCATTTGTTTCTCGGAGTTTTGTTGCAAAGCATCAGCTAAAGGTTCTAACTCTTAAAAATGCTATGTTAATTCGTTCACCTAGTTTGGAGTTGAGTACGAACCAAGGCTGCCCTAAGGTTAAAGTAACCATAGAAGGGGTAGAATTTCTAGCCAACCTCATAATCATCAATGCCAAGTCCCTTGATGTGATCTTGGGTATGGATTGGCTTGCTAATCACCAAGCAATTTTGGATTATGGTAGTAGAAGCATCACTCTGGTCAGCCCAGATGGAACCAAAGTAAAATTTGAAGCCTCTATGGAAAAACATGATGGAGCATTAGTCTGCAGTGTCAGTGCTGTATCTTTGGAAGAGGTGCCAGTGGTCAGAGAATTTCCGGATGTCTTTCCTAATGATCTACCTGGAATGCCACCAGACAGGGACCTAGAGTTTGTCATTAACCTGGTTCCGGGAACCGCACCCATTTCCAAGAGACCCTACCGTTTGTCGGTTGACGATTTAGTTGAGCTGAAGAAGCAGATCGAGGAAATGCAAGACAAAGGATTTGTCCGACCAGGTTCTTCGCCTTGGGGAGCTCTAGTGATCTTTGTCCCTAAGAAGGATGGTACCCAGCAGATGTGTGTGGATTACCGCTCTCTCAATGAAGTCACCATCAAGAACAAGTACCCTCTGCCCAGGATCGACGATTTGTTTGACCAGTTAAAAGGAGCCGGAGTGTTCTCCAAGATAGATTTGAGGTCAGGATACCATCAGTTGAAGATTCGCCAAGAAGATATTCCCAAGACAGCTTTCTCAACCCGATATGGACTGTATGAGTATACGGTCATGTCTTTTGGATTAACCAATGCACCGGCTTACTTTATGAATAAAGTATTCATGGAGTATCTGGATAAGTTCGTCATTATCTTTATTGACGATATCCTAGTTTACTCTAAGAGTGAAGAAGAGCACCTTCGCTTGGTCTTGAATAAGCTTAGAGATCATCAACTCTATGCTGAATTCGACAAGTGTGAGTTTTGGATGAAGAAAGTTACCTTTTTGGGACACGTCATGTCTGCAGAAGGAGTCGCCGTCAACCCTAGCAAAGTCAATGATGTGCTCAACTGGGAGTCACCAAAGTCACTACCTCAAATCAGAAGTTTTCTTGGAATGGCAGGTTACTACCGCCGGTTTATAGAAGGATTTTCAAGAATAGCAAGACCCCTTACCCAATTGTTGAAAAAGGAAAAGAAATTTTCCTGGACGCCAGAATGTGAGCAGAGTTTTCAAGAATTAAAGAAGCGTTTGACCACCGCCCCAGTGCTGATTTTACCTGATGTTCGAAAGGATTTTGAGATTTTCTGTGACGCATCACGTCAAGGTCTCGGTTGTGTTCTAATGCAAGAAAGGAAGGTAGTAGCATATGCTTCACGCCAATTGAAGCCTCATGAAGCTAATTACCCCACTTATGACTTAGAATTGGCTGTCGTAGTGTATGCTTTAAAGATATAGCGCCATTACCTTATCGGTAATCGTTGTGAAGTTTACACTAACCATAAGAGCTTAAAGTACATCTTCACTCAAGCTGATCTGAACATGAGACAACGAAGATGGTTGGAGTTGATCAAGGATTACAACATGGGAATTCATTGTCACCCAGGCAAAGCAAATGTTGTAGCAGAAGCTTTAAGTAGAAAGGTCTACTGCAATACTCTTATGATCAAAGAAAATAGCCAGCACTGCACGAAGAATTTTAAAAGCTCAAGCTCGAGTTAGTTGAAGAAGGTTACTTAGATGCCCTGGAAGTACAACCGACTCTTCAGGATCAGATCAAGAAAGCTCAAGAAGAAGATACAAATGTCAAGGAGATCAAGAGAAACATGAAGCAGGGTAAATCCTTAAGATTTTCAGAAGATGAGCAAGGCATCATATGGTTTGATAAGCGTATTTGTGTGCCGTATCAGAAGGAACTGAAGCAATTAATACTCAAGGAAGCTCATAAAACCTTGTACTCCATTCACCCCGGAAGCACTAAGATGTATCAAGATCTCAAGGATTTTATTGGTGGCCTAGCATGAAGCGTGAAATTGCTGAGTATATTGCACAAATGCGACGTTTGCCAGCGAGTTAAAGCTGAGCATCAGAGACCTACTGGACTCTTGCAACCTTTAGGCATACTTGAATGGAAATGAGAAGAAATTGGCATGGATTTTATCACCGGTCTGCCAAGAACTAAAGCTGGATATGATTCTATCTGGGTAATTGTCGATCGCCTAACCAAGGTGGCTCATTTCATCCCAGTCAAGACCACCTACTCAGGAGACAGACTAGCAGAATTATACATGGCCAAGATAGTGTGCCAGCATGGTGTACCCAAGAAGATCGTGTCAGATCGTGGAACCCAGTTCACCTCAAGATTCTCGCGGTTACACAATGCTTTTGGGCACTAATTTGAATTTCAAGATGACCTACCACCCTCGCATGATGGTCGACCGAAAGAGTAAATCAAATCTTAGAAGATATGTTGAGAGCCTGTGCTCTAGAGAACCAAACCAGCTGGGATCAAATGCTACCTTATGCAGAGTTTTCTTACAACAACAGTCATTAATCAAGTCTGCAGATGTCCCCGTTTGAAGCCCTTTACGGAAGAAAGTGTAGAACACCTTTGTATTGGACTAAGTCAGGCGAAGGGCAAGTACTTGGACCAGATATTTTGAAGGAGGCCGAAGATCAAGTTAGGTCAATCAGAGAAAAGCTGAAAACAGCGCAGACTCGACAGAAAAGTTATGCTGATAACCGTCGCCGGGAATTAGCTTTTGCACCTAGAGATCATGTGTACTTGAAGGTCTCACCTCTCAAGGGAATGCACCAATTTCGAGTAAGCGGGAAGCTCGCACCAAGATACATCGGACCCTTTCCAATCTTAGCCAGAAGAGGAGAAGTTGCTTACAAGTTGGAGCTCCCGCCTCAGTTGTCAGATGTGCATGATGTCTTTCATGTGTCTCAATTGAAGAAGTGCTTACGTGTGCCAGAAGAACAAATGCCGTTAGAAGCAGTTGACTTGCAAGAAGATCTAACCTACAAGGAGCAGCCCATCAAGATCTTGGAAGTGTCTGAGCGTGTGACAAGAAGCAAGATCCTCCGTTTCTACAAAGTTCAGTGGAGAAATCACACCGAAGAATAAGCCACCTGGGAGCGTGAAGAGGATCTGAAGGCCGAGTTCCCGCACCTATTCTCTAGCCAGCTTGAATCTCAGGGTCGAGATTCCCTTTAAGGGGTATAGGTTTGTAACATCCCAATTTTTAGGGCTTTTTGAAAATTTTGAAAACTTTAAAAATTAACCATTTGGTTTTATTAAATTCGCTAAAGCTTAATTTGTAATTTAGAATTTTAAAAGTAGTTTAATTTGAATTAATTAAAACTTGAACTAATTGAAGTTGGTTTAAGTTGAGTTTCGTTGGATCTTAAAGTTGGTTTTTCCTTTTGCCTTATGTTAAAATAATTAATTGCAAAAATTAAAAGCAATAGTTAAGCTGAAAATATTTTTATTAAGTTCTAAATAATTCAAGGGATTTCTATGAATTTTCCTAGAATTTTTGGACGGCTTAAGCTATTTTCTGAAAATCCTTTTTCGTGTCTGGTATTTATTTAATTGGAAACCTATTTAAAATCCTCCTAAGAGCTTTGGGCCGAATCTCTCCCTCTCGGCCCATTCCACCTCTCTCTCGCTGCCCGGCTCTGACACCGCTTTCCTCGGCCTGCTCCCGCGTCCGCCCCTCGCTCACCGTCCGATTGAAATCGGATGGCTCGCAATCGCCGCGCCTTTCCCTCTCGTGCCCCGCTTCTGCCGCTGATGTGTGCGGCCGCCCTGTCAACCGCCCACCCCCATGTCGTCTCCTACCTCCGGACCGAAGGCAGCGCCCGTCCTCGCCGTGAATCCCGCCGGCTCCCATCACCTCTCGCCATGCCGTCACCTATTCCCGTCCTGCCCCACGCCGTCACCTCCGCCCCACCGCACCCGCCGCCCCGCCCACGCCTGCCACCGCCGCCTCCCTCCCCCTGCCGTCTTGGTCAAGCCGCCATTAATGGCCGAAGCGACCTCCATGTTGTCCTCCTCCTCCGGACCTCCCCGAGGCCTATAAATAGGAGCACCGGGCGCGCCTCCCTCTCCTCTAGCTTCTCCCCCCACTCCCTCTCCCTCTCTCCCTCCGAGCTCGCCGGATTTGGAGCTCCAAGCGTCACCGGCCGTGGAGCATCAACCGCACCCGCCGCCGCCGTCAAGCCTCTCCGGCCGCCATCGCCTACACCACCGGCGCCGCCTCGTCGCGGCGCACCCGTCTTGCGCCTCTCCCCTCGGAGTTTCATCGAGCGCCGCCTCGCTCAACCACCATTGTTTTCTCTCGCCGACGACCTCCCGTCTTTGTTGCATCCTCAAACTCATGAGCACCTGTGTTCGCCGTGAGCTCCTCTAGCCGCCGGTGCCCTCGCCACGGCCATCTCCCAAATTGCTCACGGCGACCCTCGGCCTGTCTTGCGCTGCCGGCGCAAGACGTGGCGAGCCGAGGTGGCGCCACCTCCGTGCAGCGTGGTGCCACGCCACCCTTTCACGACGTGTTCCGCCCGTCACGCCTGCACAACGGTCACAAGAAGATTTCTTCAATTTTCCCGTTGAAAAATAATTCCGGAAAATCAGAAAATCCCTAAATCTATCATTTCATGTGTTTTTCCAACTTCCTTTGGCCATAACTTCTTCATTCGAACTCCGATTCGAGTGATTCAAATTTATAAATTCATATAAATTCTTTATATTCCTAATAGTATTTATTTGGTATTTATTTGGAGTTGTTTTATTTATTTAGCTTTGTTCACACGTATAGATTCCGGCGTTTCGGACGATTTCGCAGAATTCGATTTAATCAAGCACCTCTACTCTTCAACAAAGGTAAGTCGTAGATCTTTGATCATATTGAACCCATCTTTATAAAAGTATATTGTTTGATATAAACATGCATTGCTAATTTTATAATAAATGGTTTCAGGATTAGTTAATTACCTAATTGCCATTATACCTCCTTGATAAATTGTGAACGACATGTATCCTTGAATGACATAATCCTTGGACACCCTAGGATGGTTAATTATTAGTTGGATATTATTGAAATATCAACATGGGTATCGTGTTATGCTTAGCCAATGCTTTAGTTATACGATAGACTCATGATCTCATACTCAAGGAATGAAGGAATTTGACTAAAGGAAATTATGGAACCGTGGCGGAGCCACTTTTGATAAAAGATGTTGTGCCATGACTAGGGTGGTCATTTGGTTGGGTTGAACGAAAATGATTTATACTTGGATGAGTGGGTGGTGGTAAAAGGTGGGTGCCGTAACGCATACTTGGATTGTGGAAACGTCTCGTTTGAGCAACCAACTAAGGACTTAACCTTGAACCATTGATCTGGGCTTTAACCGTACAACCACATGTCTAGACTGGGATAGACCTGGTCGACTAATTAGCAAAGTTTTGATTTGGTTCTATCAAGGGTTGATAAGCGGCGCAAGAGGGGGCCCAGAATGACGAAACCTCAGCGGGCAAATCCGAGTTAAAATGAAGCTTTGTAAAAAACTGGTCACATACTTTAGACTGCTTACCTAAAGTAGTGAGCGGTGGCATAGATATATACCGAACAAACTAGAGAAATTCGTGTCTTGTTGGTCAAGCTGTACAACCTCTGCAGAGCGTAAAACTATTTGAATAGCCGTGTCCCCGGTTATGGACATGCTTGGTGATTTCACGCAAGGGGTAGAACTTTATCGAAAATGATGGAATGGGTTGGTCGAATCCTGTAGATGGTTGATGGTTGGGAAGTGAACTGGGTGTTCACTAGTTGTTTCAAAGAAAATTGATTACTTATGTATTAATCTTTTTAAATTGTGCTTTGCAATCTACTTACTGTATTTAATGTCAAATATTGATTTCTGCAAAATAGCCATAAAGCTATCCTTGTCAAACCTTGCATGAATATTACTTGCATATATTTCTCTGCGACTTGCTGAGTACATTCAATGTACTCACGGCTTTGTGCCCTCTGGTTAATCAGTCACTGAAGAAGAACCTAGAAGCAACGAGTTCTATGAAGAAGACTACTTTGAAGACTATGCGAATTAGGTCGTGTCCTCCACTCGATTGCCTGTGGGCATGTCGGATGGCTTCCACCAGATATTTTGTTCTCCGCTGCAAGTTTACTCTGTTATCTTTAGCCCTGTGTGGCAAACCTTTGTAAGACTTGATCATAAGGTCCTTTTGCTAAATATTATTAATTTGTCTGCTTCATCTATAGTTTGTTGTGTGGATATGATTACATCAATGTTGAAACTGTGTGAGCTAGCTACTGATTTGGGACTAGTTCAAAATACACAGAGGGTCCTGAGGTTGCATACTCGGGGTCCCGACAACTAGCTCACAACTTAAACCAACACCTCGATCCATTCGGGGTTGCTCTTCCTCTATTCCGGAGATGGCGAGCATCAAACCACTCACAACACGCCGGATCTTCTCACAAGCTTCTTGAGAAGATCACTAGACCACAACACCTCCACGCCGTCTAGGTGTCAGCAAACACCAAGAGTAATAAACCATAACCCTTGTTTGAAGGTTACCAAGTGCCAAAAAAATCAATAAATGATGCAAATGCACTTCAATGCTCTTAACTAGCTCAAAATGTGAAATATGAGCAAATGAGTAGTAGAGAGTGCACCAATTGCTCTAATGTATTCAATGAGTTTAGAACCAACCGAGCTTGGTGCTGTTAAGGAGGTATTTATAGCCCCCAACCATAAAAATGACCGTTTGAATAAGTTCCCTAAAAAATTCAGTAGTAAACCATTTGAAGAAGTTCCCTAAAAAATTTAGCAAGTGCAGTACTATCGTCATTGATCGGCCGGTACTACCGCACCTACTGTTCAACGGTCATATGGGGTTCATGAAATGCTTCTGAACTAGTCGTTACGATTTGATGCGATACTACCGCGCTCACATGGTCTGGTACTACCGCACAATGGTAGTACCGCTTGGCTCTATCGGTACTAACGATTTTCAGAGGAGGAAAAACTCTCATAAACATGCTTTCTGGAAATAACGTGCCGCCAACTAGAAATCGGATCTACCACACTGCGGTAGTACCAAACTTCACGTGCGGTTATACCGCATGGTGGTAGTACCGTAGTTATACTTGCGGCCATACCAGTTTTACTGACAACTATTTTTCAGATGCAGTTCAAGATGCATGCATGCCTTAGTTGATCAAGATGGCACAAAATATGTCCTCGGGCTACTAACCATGATCCCTCTTTATAGTATGGCATCTAGCCTATTAATCTGGTCTTTTCACGAATCACCGAGACCGGTAAAAACTATAAAAGAGTCCTTGGGCTACAAAATACCTTTGTCTTGAGCCATGTCGATCTTTTGTCATCTTTGCATGCCTTTTCTATGTCGCCATCCAAAATCTGGGACTAAACCTTTAAAACATCTTAGCACACATATTAGTTAAATCAAGAAGCACAACTCCAAAGAGCCAACACGTCACCTAAGTCCAAGAAAAGAGCAACAAGCAATCTTAGACTATGCCAAGGAATGATGCATGAACTTCAATAATTTGCAAAACACATTTGCAAACTTTAGTATCATGCCACAAGAGGTAGGTGCATGGATTTCAACCATTTGTAAAACACATTTGCAAATTATAGTTTCAAGCTACAAAAAATTAATGCATGAGTTTCAACTATTTGCAAACACACATTCGCAAACAATAGCATCATGCCTAGAAGAGCTAGAGCAAGCGGGATTGAGCTATCAATATAAGATGAGACTCAAGCTACTAGACAATATCCCTCTTAATAGTACGACAACCTATACTAGCAATTTGGTCTTCCAACCAAACACCGAGATTAGTAAAAGACTAGGAGCACATTCTTAGCCTATGCTAGTCATACATTTGTCTTGAGCATCTATCATGGAGTGATTTACTTGATGACGAACACCTCCACTCCAAGTCTAGGTTCTTGACTTGATAATCATCAACAAATGATGATTTCCTTTGCTCCAAGTTCTTAATTTGAATATCATCAACACATGATGATCTTCTTCACTTCAGGATCTTGTCTTGAATATCATCAACACATGATTTTCTTCATCCCGGATCTTGACTTATCACGATGCCACCTAAAGTCTCTATCATCATGGGACTCAACCTGTTACACCAACTTATGGAAAATGTTAGTCCACGTGACGATTGTCATTAATTACCAAAATACTCCATTACTCATAATGGCGGGTCTAGATTCTTCACCCATGGGCTTTTTTTGTTGCTGGGTCATTGTCGTCTAGGTTTTAATTTCACCGAGCTTAACGAGCCAAGTCGTGAGTTACGAGCCTTACTCGTAACTCACGACTCAGCTCATTAAGCTAACGAGCAAAACATGCTACTCGGCTTGGCCCGCTTATGGCATGAGTTCGAACCGAGTTGGCTCGCGAGTTTCAAGCTTTTTTCCCACACCGTAAAGACGACCTCAAGAACAAGGTATGGATTGAAGGTTGTCTACCTTGCTTACTTGTGGTTCTTGGCTCGAATGAGCATTCTTGTGCCAATTTTTGTGTATGGGGTGTGGAATTAGGATATTGGTGTTCTCGATTTATTTTTGTTCATGTGATTTTTTTTGGATGATTTAGTGTAATTGAGGCAAGAAAACTTGGCCGGAAAATCGGAATGGTGTGGCATCCTAGAGTAGAGGTGAAATCTCGGGACAACTGTTAGGGGCAGTTCAACTTTGTGTTTTGTGTAGAGTAGACACTTTCTGATTACTCGTGGTTTTTTTTTCAATCTGGTGTGGAATTTTGAGACAAGTGACATGTTAGAAAGATAAGATTAGGGTTTACTACTCACAACTCTGCATCTTATTCTTGAATGGAGGGGATATATATAGATATTGTTACATGGACCTCATGGGCTACAAGGGCCATATGGGCCAAGAGAGAGAGAGAGAATGTAGAATATACAATACTCTTAACACTCCCTTTGAAGCTCAAGGTGGATTAGGAGGATCTGATGCACTGAGTTTGAGTAGATAAAGTCGATGATATTCTCGAGTCTAAGGTTTAGTGAAGAAATCTGCAACTTGAAACTCTGAGGGAACATACTTGAGGGCGATGGTCAACTTCTAACAATGAGATCATGTGAAGGATGCATCAACACCAATGTGTTTTGTCAGCTCATGCTTGACTGGATCACTGGCAATTTGAATAGCACTGTATTGTCACAAAAGAGAGGTGTAGGATTGTCACAATGGACACTAAGATCAATCAAGAGCCATTGAAGCCAAATGATCTCTGATGTTGTAGCGACAAAAGCTTGAAGCTCAGCCTCTGCACTAGAGCGTGACACTACAATCTGCTTCTTGGACTTCCAGGCAATGAGCGAAGTACCAAGAGAGATACAGTAGCCAGTGACAGATCGGTGATCAGCAGGATCACTCGCCCAAGTGGAGTCAGAGTAAGCGTAGAGCTACAGCTGACTCGAACTGGCATAGAACAGACGTCTGGGCGCAGTTCCTCTCAAGTATCTCAGCATACGAAGAACATGATCATAGTGAACTGAGGTGGGAGCACTGACAAACTGGTTGAGCACATGAACATCATGAGTAATGTCTGGCCTGGTGGCAGTGAGATAGACAAGGCTCCCAACAAGCTGACAATAGCGGGAAGGATCTGTCAGGGGTACACCATCTGTAGGTCGAAGCTGCAAGTGAAGTTCCATGGGTGTGGCAGCAGTACGAGTATCAGTCATCCCAGAGCGAGCAAGCAGATCCTGAATATAGTGATGCTGAGAAAGATAGTAGCCATCACCATCAGAATGAACTTCAATTCCTAGAAAATAGCTCAATGGTCCTAAATCGGACATCATAAACTGTTCACTCAATTTCTTCTTGACAAAAACCACATAGTCTATGTCATCTCCTGTGATCAGCATATCATCTACATACAACAGAAGCAAAATATGACCCCACTGAGAAGTGTGAATAAACAAGACAGGGTCATCCTCACTCGGAGTGAAACCAACAGCTCGAATCACAAAACTGAAATGCTCGAACCAAGCACGAGGATCCTGCTTGAGACCATATAGAGCACGCCTAAGGCGACAAACATAGCACGTAGGAGCCTCAACACCCGGGGGTGGCTGCATATAGACCTCCTCATGTAGATCACTATGAAGAAAAGCATTCTTGACATCCATCTGAGATATAGTCCATGTGCGTACTGCTGCAACTGCAATAAGAGTACGGACTGTGGTCATATGAGCAACTAGAGCAAAAGTCTCATCGTAATCTCGACCATAAGCCTGCTAAAAATCTCTTGCAACAAGACGAGTCTTGTATCGCTCTACTGACCCATCTGACTTGTTCTTTATTTTGTACACCCACTTACAGATGATAGGAACAACTCCAGATGGTAGCGGAACAAGATCCCAAGTGCATGTACACTCTAATGCTTTGATCTACTCTGTCATAGCCAACTGCCACTCAGGTACACTGACAGCCTCCTGATAGGTACTCGGCTCAGCTACTGCACCTGCATGAGAAAAACCACATCTCTCTAGTGCCTGAATAGAAGAACGATCACATAGGGCATATCATGATGTAACAGAACGATCGTCAGAGTTGGTGGTACTAGCCGGAGGATCAAGTGGAGGAGAGGAGGACTGAGGATCAAAAGGAACTCTTTGTCGACGACTATAGTGAAAGGGAAAAAGTAGAAGTGTCAGAAACTAGTGGAGCTGGTGGAGAAACTGGTGGAGCTGGTGGAGGAGGCACACTAGAAGGTGAAACTAGTGGAAAAGTATATCTGGAGAAGGCAGGTCTGATGAAGGAATGAGAGGTAGACACAAAAAGGAAGTGAAATCTATGGAAGGAGAAGTGGGATGTGTAGAAGGATGATAAAAAAATGTCGTCCCTCATCAAAAGTCACATGACGAGAGGTGCAAATGCGACGTGCAGAAGGATCATAGCAACGATAGCCCTTATGCTCAGGACTATAACCTAGAAAAACACACTCAACTGACTGAGGGCTTAGCTTTGTACGCCCACGAGGTGCTAGAAGGACATAACAGACACAACCAAAAACACGAAGATGAGCATAGTGAGCAGGTGCTCTGTACAGGACCTCACCAGGACACTTGCCCTGAAGCTTGGAAAAGGGCTAACGGTTAATAAGATAGAATGTTGTAGAGACTGCTTCCACCCAAAAGTGAGAGTGAACAAAGGATGAAATAAGAAGAGTATGAGCAGTCTCAATGATATGACGGTGCTTGCGCTCAGCAACACCATTCTAAGCATGACCACCAGGGCACGAGAGCTGAAGAAGAGTACCCTCAGAAGAAAGGAACTAACGAAAGGCCGATGAAAGATACTCTCCCCCAGAGACAGAACGGAAAACACGAATGGAAGAAGAAAACTGTGTATGAACCATCTTAGCAAAAGACTGATAAATGGAAATCAACTGAGAGCGATGTTTCATAAAATAGATCCAAGTATATCGAGAGTGATCATCAACAAATATGACATAATAACTATGACCACCCGTCGAAGCAAAAGGAGATAGACCCCATACATCTGAATACACCAAATCAAAAGGACCAGAAGACTGAGAGGCACTACTGGAATATGGAAGTTATAGCTGTTTTCTCAGCTTACAACCAGTACAATGAAAACTAGACTCAATAGAGATATGACCTAAGGAACCCCAGTGAACTAGAGTAGTGAGGCGAGCACCACAAAGATGATCAAGTCTATGATGCCACTTGCTAAAGGAAGACCCAACATGAGACTGAGATCATGACATAGAAGAAGACACTAAGGCCTTCGACGTACTAGTGGAAGGAAGATGTAAGATATCCAAGACATAGAGACTAGGAGAGCCTCTACAGCAATGGACATAACCAATCACTCTTCTGCTCTGACGTTCCTGAATGAAACAAGAAGAATCATCAAATCCAATGAAACAGTTCATATTAGTGAGTTGACCAACAGAAAGAAGGTTCATAGATAGTTGAGGAGCAAAAGACACATCAGAAACAGAGAAGCAAGATATAGAGAGAATGCCCTGATGGGTAATAGAGTAAGGTGTACCATTAGCAGTGTGAACATATGCAGCATCGGTCACGGGCCTATAGGTAACAAGCTGAGAGTTGTCCAATGTAACATGAAAATAAGCATCCGAGTCTAGAACCCAAGGATGAGCAGCGCTAGGAGCAGAAGGTGCAACTGAGGTCATAGCAGACACTGATTTAGAAGTCATAGTAGATGTGGGTGTGGCAGCAGTGACTGCTCCAGTAAGTGCTCTTTGGAGGCCCAATAGGTGCTCCACGATGATGATCAGATAGATGTCTAGCACGATAATCAACAAGTTGATCTGTAACTTGAAGCACTTGTCAACATGATGACCAGTCCTTTTGCAATGGGAACATACCAACACTCCTGTGGGTGTCACTCTGGTAGATCCAGACCGCTGTGAGAGACTCAGGACAACATGTGGTGAGGATCCTGAAGTAGGCATAAGGGAATGAAGACAACTCTCCTTTGCAATCAAACTAGAGAGCACCTCAGTCAAGGTCGGTAGAGTGGGATAGTTGAGCAGTTGAGTACGAACAAGCTCAAACTCTGATCGAAGCCCCATCACAAACTAATACATGAGTGTCTACTGAGCATACTCATCTTTGGCAGCACAAGACTGACAAGCAACAGCAACCCTTGGTGTCATAGACTCTAGAGGGCCAGTGATATGAGTGAATGCATATAATACTCCTCCACTGAGTGATCCTGCTGCTACTGAATACTATGAAGGTTCTTGAGTAATGTGAAGTGAAGAGCACCACTGGACTGAACATATCTCTTCTCAAAGTATGTCCACATCTGCTTGGCTGAAGTATGATACTCAAGACTCATCCTCAAAGAGACATCAACACTCAGAACAAGACCAGTCATGACACGATTATCCTCTTTCTGTCAAGCCTTTACTACCTCAACATCAACCTTCTTCGGATCAGGAGGATCATCGGTCAGATGAGAGGCCAAATCATAACCCCTAAGAGTAGTCTTGACTGAGAAAGTCCATGCTCGGTAGTTCAACTTATCTAGTTTGATGTTCGTGAACACGAGTGTTGAACTTCCCCCAAACATTGAGTCAGATTTTGCCATCTTGATGGACCTCGACCGCACAACAGTACTAAGCACAACAGCAGTACAACATCAACAATACTAAGCAGGAGCAGTATAGTCGAGCATGGAAGATCAAGCATAGAAGATCCGTACAGCATCAACAACATAACAACAGTAAAGCATGAGCAGAGCAGATGTCACCACAAAGGAAGCACAGAGGAAGCTGCCGGAAGATCTGTGGTGGAGGGAAGATCTGCGGTGGAGGACGATTCCGCTGGAGCTTAGGATGATCCCGACGGATCCGTGGTAGAGCAGAGGAGGCGGTGCAAGAGGACAATTCCGCTGGCGCTGGTGATCCCGCCAGATCCATGGTGGAGCAGAGGAGACGACGTTAGGGGATGATCCCACCGGCACTGAAGAGGTAGGAGTTGGCATCAAGAAGGAAGGTGAGGCGGGTGAGGCGCGGGAGTCGAGGTCGATCCAGCGCGATGAAGGTGAGGTGTGAGCTCCGAGCTCGATCCGGATCTGGCGCGTCGACGAGGAAGAGGATCCGGTGCGTCGAGTGCAAGATCCAGGCGGAGGGTAGCGTGGCCTCCAGGCGGCGCAAGAACAACGAGCGGTGCAAGATCTAGGTGGAGGAGAACCCACAGGCGGAGGACCTCCAGGCGGCGCCGACACTGAAGAGGCCAGATCCGTGGTGAAGAGGTCGGATCCTTGCTGAGGAGAGCAGCTCAGGCCCTCCGCCCCGAGCAAAAGCTCCCTGCTGGCAGAAGCCGGCGACGGTGGAACTAGGGGCTAGGGTTGAATGGCTCTAATACCATGTTAGAAAGATAAGATTAGGGTTTGCTATTCACAACTCTGCATCTTATTTCCCACTCGAAGTCATAGGTCCACTCCTACACAGAGTCTTTCATGTACCACTATAAATTCAGTCATGTAGTACACAGGGTAAGAGTAAAAGCTTCATTATAAACATCTTCTCCTATAGTGATATCATCTTCATGTATCTGTATTTTTTTCTACACGGATTTTCTACGTAAAATCCATGTTCCCGTTTTTATTTTTTGGTACATTATTTACAACAAGTGATATTAAAGCTTTGGATTCGAAACACGAGCCGGGAGAAGCTATCTCCACTCGCGGGGCAGCCATCGCGCGGCATCAAGCACCGCACCCGCGCATCATCAACCACGACATCATGTCTCATCATAGGCAACACCCGTGCGATATCATCCCGGTGGTATCCACGCAAAAACGAATCGACGTCGTGTTCCATCTCGTTGGATCCGTAGCAAAAGCGGACTCGTCGAGTACTTTCGACTCGGAAAGCAGCAAATCCTCAATTTCCGACTCCAAAAAATTAAGAAGCCTTTAGTTTGTGACTGAAGCAAATAGCAGTCAACGTCACAACCGAGAAAAGAAAAAAAAATCGAGGAGCAGCGCCTCATGAGTCATGACTTCACCCATGTAGAAGTGGAATTGTCCTCAGGTGCTACGGACACCCAATCAACGTACCAGGAGATCGCATATTTCTGCTAGGTGCACACCCAAAATCCCAAGCTTGCTTTGCTAAGCACACACACAGAATCCTAAGAAGAGATTTCAGCAACCTCAACTTGACGATTTTGACTAGCCTCGACTCCGTTCCGTGCATTGACTCTATCTCGACGTCGACCCTTGTTCTACCTCGATGACTACTCCAATGCTGGTTCCGCCATCACCATCGCTCGTGCTGCCCAATGCCATGCCCTAGTGTCGTCCTGCACCATCTTCGTTGATGATCTTTTGCCCCAGTCGATCGTCGCTTTCCATCAAGAGACTGTGATGTCAGCTCTGCATATTTTTTTTATTGGTGGTGGAGATCATTGCAATGTAGGCCGTTGTGCCTATTATTGGTGGCATCTATGCGGGATTAATCATTGGTGTTTTCTTTGATGATCTGTTATCTTCTATGGGTTATTGCGGTAATATTCGCACATAGTCCAAGGTGGAGGTTTGCAGGTATCAAGGTTTTGAGGTATTAAAAATTTTAAAAACATCTTCCAATTCGGGAAGTTATGCAGTACATGCATGTTTAGATTCAGCTGAGGGAACAACTGATTTGATGTTTCGTTCACCGTTCGACGGCACCCCTGATGGTAGCTAGCATAATACTCTCTAGAGTTTTTGCTGTTATTCATTTGTGAAGGTTACGCTCCAAATTTCAGTTCGAGATGAAGGATTTAAGTGCAAGAAAGGTTTTTTTATGTGTGGATACTACAACGTTTGTTTAGTTGTCATAACTCGATATGAGGGGTCTACTACAATTTCTACTCCATTGACAACATATTGAGTTCCTTTCATCTGAGCAGTTTTGATCATATTATGGATTTAAGTTATCTTTGAAGTCGACAGTTTGATGCACGTGATGACCACGTGTGCAAGTGGCTCTTCAGCAATCATTGTTTGTTGAGTTTTGTGTTTCAGGTGGAGCATGTCAAATATCCATGAGATGAGTTCTTTGCTATCTATCTAGTGTCACAGGTGATGTCTTGGCTTATGTCCTTAAATGATTGAGCATTTGATTGCTCAAGCCAAATGTATGAACTTTCAGTGTAACTGAATGTTGTTATAGGCGAAGTTAATCTGTTGGTATGTTTATTCGGGATTGCATAACTGGAAGTAATTTCTGTAAATCGTTGGCTATTTACATGCAAAATCACTAACACTTAAACTGCAATTTGTTCGAAAAGTTTCAGCATCTGGTTGGTTGGTACCTGAAACTGGAGCAGAAACCTCAAAAACTTAATTCATGTAAAAAATTGGTAAGAGTAGATAAGTTTCTGAAGCACCAGTTTTGTGGTCTTGCTATTACGTTGTTTAAAAACTTCGTACATTTCCTATTCCCTTGTTTCCTATTCTGAAATGTTTGATCTTGATGTTAATTCGTACAATTTCTGCTAAGTCTGCCATGACATGAATTTTAACCCGTTTTCTTGTCAAATAGTTTTGGGATAGAAAAGGAAGGTGAATACGTTTCTCCAAAGCGACCTCACGTCGACTACCAGGTTTGACTCCTTTTAGCCTTTGATAATGTTGAAAGTTGAAGTGCATGAAATGTCAGGATCGAAATCCTAGATCACATGGTAGTGTGGATACTCGTGATTCCTGTACAACTAACTGTTCAGAGGGAATATGTTTTATTGTATGGATACTGAGTCGTAGGTTTAACTCTGTATATACTAGTTATATGTCACTTGTAAGTTGTAACTGACAGGATTGGATTGTGATGGAACCTGAGTCGGCCTTGTACTGTTGTTGAGTTTATGAAACGCTGTATATCTTTTTTTGACTGAAAAACAGTCAATCAATATCAACTAAGGGATTATATTTATTAGTGATTTCATGTATTTTCAGAGAAGATGGAAACCTCAAAACTGCAAGCAAAACAAATTTTCCACTCATTTTAGATCTGTTATTTCCTGGTTCAGATCATTGTCGTTTGAATTCCCTTCTTTGTGTGTGTGGCAGACAATTCCCATGGCTGAAGCCAGTAATCGTTATTCCGATTAGCTTGATATGGGACAAAGGAGCAGTTCCTTCGAATGTGCAGGACCTTTCTCATGCTTATTCGGAAGTTAGACCTGTCAAAGAGATGGGGATTGTTTCTACAGGAGCTTCATATTTTCCTACCTGGTGATTGTTCTCCTCTCTGTTCCTTTGCATATGATGTTTGTTTGGTGATTTAACTCTTTTTGTTCATGCCGATGTACAACAGGAGCAAGTTCTTGATAGGCAGGACACAGATGAGGAACATGGTCTCCTTGCTGCTGTTAAAAGAGTGGCTATGCAACATGCACATCTCGGATGGACCTCTGAATTTTCCAGGAACCACAAAGTAAGCTCTCGACAACTGAGCGCTGGCTCAGTGGAAGCTCTGCTGCTGTGCAGGCTTCCCACCCGGGTTCGAGCCTTGCTCAGCTCGTGTGTCTCACGAGGAGCATTGTGCTGGGGCACAGTGTCTCGCAGAGGGGGGTTTGCTTTCTTCTTTAATATGGACTAGAGGAGTTATCCTGGACATCTAAAACAAAGTAAGCTCTCGCCTTCTCCATAATTTTTTTCTGAGATAAATATACTTGTAAGGGTCATTTGCAGGGGTGCACCATTGTTTCACAGTAGTGGTGTGCCATCACATTTTTACACCCTGTTGACGTAAACTCGTATTAGAAGTTTATTGTAAAGTTAACAATCTAAGAAGAGGCAGAGGTCGATCAAGACTGACATGTGAGGAAACAGTTAAAAGAGATTTGAGGGATTGGAATATAGCTAAAGAATTAGCTTTTGATAGGAGCGTATGAAAATTAGCGATCCACGTACTAGAACCATAAGAAGGTTTAGGGGCGGTGTTTTAGATTCTCGGTTCAGATGACAGGATGTACGGCTTAAGGTTTTAGCCTTGTAGGTTTTTTTTAATAAGGTTCTCGTTTCTTTGACTTCGAGGGGGTTTCATTTCTAGCCTACTCTAACTTGTTTGGGATCAAAGTTGTTGTTGTTGAACAATCTAATTGTAAAAAAAAATGCACCTTCAACGGAACACTACTAACGAGAGGATAGAATTGTATGCTTCTTTGAACACAGAAATGCTCCGCGCATGCTGCTTCTGTATGGTGCAGCCATCTGATCCCAAATCAGAAAAGTTTTCTTTCTCACTACTCTCTTACCAATATTTTCTTTATTAACTATTATCTTCATAGTAGATGTTTAATGACTGAAGGTTCTCAGGCAAGTTATCCTAGTCAATTTTTGCTCGTATCTTGTTATTGATGATCAGTATTCTGTAAGCATCATTGTAACATAAGGTATAGGATGCCAGTTAAACTCCTTTCTGGGTGCAAAATGCCAGCTGTATGTAATTAGTATCAAATGTGATTTATTGAGTCACTGGTTCTTTCAGGCATTTAAGAAGTTGATAAAGGAAGTAATGAGATACAAAGCAGATGGAACGGCGTAGCATCAACTAACAGGTTTTTTTTTTTTAAAAAAAAATTGTTTGGTTTTCTGCAATTCCAGCAAAATGTTGCTGCCGAATGAATCCCAACTCACTAATACTAAAAAAAGATCCCGTGACTCCCGTGTCGCTCGTCTTGGACGACCCGGGAGGCGACACCGAGAACCCTGAGAGCCCCCGCGTCTAGCCCCCCTGCCGGCCGCCCGGCGACGGCCCCCCCATCCACCCTCCCAAGCCTCCCCACCTCCCCCCTCTTCATGTTCTCACTGAGGGAGTGCGTCGGCGACGTCCCGTCTATCCGCTGAGGTCGCGGCGAGCGCCGGTGGAGCCCCAGAGACACGGTGCTGCCCCCCTGGTTGGAGGCCACGGGTCGCCGGCGCCCCCCCTGGAGGACAGATCTAGATCTGCCCCCCCATCACCGAAGCTCTTGGGCCGCCAGCACCCTCGATCGCTGGTTGACACGCCGCTGACCCGCCCAGGGGTGACCACCACCTGCTGACGCAGCGTCCGGCTGCGCCCGCGGGGGTACCGACGTCGAGGAGTCCGCCATACGGGGAGCTGTCATCTTCACTCGCGTCGGGAGGAGTTCCGTTGCTCAAGGGAGCCGCCGCCTCATCCTTGGGGCCGTCGTCGTCTTCGCACGCGCCGGGTGGACCTCGGTGCTCCACGCCAGGGAGGCTCACCCGCTGCTGATGATGTCTTCAGTCGGTCGGCGTGGCCGCAGCGGCCGTGGGCCCAAGACGAGCGGTGTGACCGCGGTGGCGACCGCGACGGTCTGCGTCGTGCGTTCCGTGCTCGCCACCTGTAGGATCAAGGATAACCGACTAGAGGGGGGTGAGTAGGAGGTTTTTAAACTTTTTTAACAAATTAACAATTTAAGCCAACTAATAACATAGTCTAAATAAGTTACACTTCTAGCTAAGCAATTCAACACAAGAAATAAGCTAGAAATGTAAATGCGAAAATAGTAAAGAGTAGGAATAACCACAATGAAACAAAGATGTTTTTCCCGTGGTATCAAAGACTTGCCGGTCTTCACTAGTCCACGTTGAGGAAGCCTGACAACTTAAGTCGGCTCCACGAATTAAGCCTTCCCTCGATCACTATGGTTGTTCTTCCTCCGCTCCGGAGATGACGGACACCAAACCACTCACAAGCTTACACCGGGCCTCTTCACAATCTTCTTGAAGAGATCACTGTGCTCCACCGCCAAGGCCGTCTAGGAGTTTGGCAAAACTCCAAGAGTAACAAATCGATGACCTTCGCTTGACGGCGCTCAAGTGCAATAGGATCAACTAGGATGAATGAATGCACTTAAATGAACTCAACCACCTCACAATGAATGCACAAAGGAATTTTAGTGTTGAGTGAATGTTCAAGGCTCTCAAGGCTCTATAGATGTTAAATAAACACTGGCACTACGTCCTTGAGCAGGTGAGGGGGTATTTATACCTCCACCAACAAATACTAGCCGTTGGGACAAAAATCCCCAAATTTCAGCGAATTACTAGATTATCACGGCTAAGGGCCCAGATTACCGCACCCTTGTCGATTTCAGAATGATATAACAGAGGCATTAAAACGTTCGACATAGCCGTTGAAATCGCGACGCAGTACTACCGCTTAACCGTCATCTTGGTACTATCATAAAGCCGATCGTCTCGCTCCTAAGTCTTGGTACTACCGCTTTCAAGTAAATTCAATCTCAACTGAAAAAAACACTTCTCTGGAAAACATATACCGCTCCATTAAAAACAGAATAACCGTAGTGCGGTAGTACCGTTCAAACAATGCTGGTACTACCGTTCTCAGGGTTTTGCAAATCTAGCCAAAATGGAGCTTCTCTGCAGTTTTTATACCACCACAAAACAATCGGAACAACCGAGGAACGGTATTTCCGCTCAATACTTGCGGTACTACCGCTACGCAGTAGCGACTAGAGAACTTAGCAATTTCTAACTAGACACGTGGATTGCTCAGATCAATTGGGCCGTTCGGACCACCTTTTTTACCATTCAATCAAGGACGGTCCGAATAGCCCACGGTATTACCACCAAGAAACATGCGGTACTACCGCTCAACGGTAGTTCTGATTAAAACGCCGGTATTATCGTACATCGAAAATGTACCAAGTCCAAAAACATGTCTTACTGGTTTTTATGTACCGCCTTTAAATAAAAGGAATTACCGCAGAGCGGTACTTCCGCTTTAACTTACGGTACTACCGCAACACAGAGAAATTTAGACAGCGCACTGAAATGAACTAGCCACGTGGACGGCTCAGATCAATTAGGCAGTTCGGACCACCTTTTTAACCATTCGATCAAGGACGGTCCGAACAGCCCATGGTAGTACCGCCAACAAATATGCGATCATACCGCTCAGCGGTAGGTCCGCCATTAAGCCTCCGGTACTACCGTTTGTGCTGTCAATTTTCATAACAACTTTCCAATTCAAATCCAAAATCAAATTCAAATGCATGCATGATCCTAAATTGATCCATAAGGCACAAGAACATGCTACCAAGCTACTAGTCATGATCCCTCTTAATAGTACGGCATTTAACCTATAATCTGGCCTTCCAACAAAATCTCCTAAGACCGGTAAAATACAAAAGGATCCTAGACTACTTGTACCTTGACCTTGAGTCATTTTGATCTTCATGTAGTCCTTCAGCATGCATCTTTATGTCATCAAACTCACCAATGGGACTTAACCTTGTAAATACTCAATAAACACGTTAATCCCATATTCACATATTATCATTAATTACCAAAACAATTTTTAGGGGCCTAGATGCTTTCAATCCCCCCTTTTTGGTAATTGATGACAACACAACTAATATATGAGAAAGATTGTTTCGAATATACCATTTGTTTTGAAACAAGTGTATATTCTTTTGATGATTTTAGCAACAAAATAATTTTTGCAATGAGCTCAAATGAATTTAGAGAATTATTTTCTTGTTAGAACCAAAATAAAGAAAACTCCCCCTAAACATGTGCATATAAATGAAGGAACATTTTTGCAAACACATGTAGAGATTTTTGGCGGAGTTTCTTTTGCATGAAAGAACTTGAGAGATAAAAATTGCAATGAACAAAATAAAGATCGCATTGCATAAGCATATCATAAAACATCAAGTTCAACAAGATAGCAATAAACCATAACAGAGTGATAAGCTATTATAAGCACATTTCCAAAGGCACAAAATACATCACATATGCTATATATAACAGTCTAGCTCCCACTAAATCTTTCTTCTCTTCTTCTTCTTCTTCTTCTCCCCCTTTGGCATCAAAGTACCAAAGCAAATAAATGTCGGGACCCAAAAATACAATTCTGGACCCTCTGTATATAATGCACTAGTCCAGGATCACGCTAGTGCACACAGAGTCAACAAAGATGGATATCGATCCACACAAGCGAATAATAACATAAACGAGTAATTTGATTAATAAATAATGGTTTGACCTTACGGTCGAGTTTACATTTATTGAGCCACGCAGGGCTAACAGAGAAATAAAGCAGCGGAAATAGAAACAGAAATGGCAGCGGCATCCCATCGATTCACCACAGGCAACCGACTAGGATCGAGACCCCACGATCAGGCACCTTCGACGAACTCCTCCTCAAATGCTGGCGAAGACTCCTCCTCTTCTGCTTGATTCGTCAAAGCAAGCGTGAGTACACAACCGTACTCGCAAGCCACACCATAGAAATGCAATTATACATGCAGGCTTACTACAAGGGAATGGCACTTTGTGGTTCTTTTGCAGAAATGCAACATTTGCAGTTGAATACAAATAATAGATTGAAAGCGAGTAAAACAAATAGACAATAATAATTTAATAGTTTGATTTGACAAAGACACACACAGCCTAAACAGATTATTCACATAGCCATATGATTTAGATCACACAGCTCTCTTCCCACACAGTTTATGAAGATCTACCCCTCGTGTGAAATCCCCGAGCATTGTCCATGACCAAGGACGCGGCTATTTGAATAGATTGTTTACACTCTGCAGAGTTTGTACACTTTACCCACAAGATACAACCAGTGTTGCAAGCACTAATCGTAACAAAGCATTTCAGAAACTTCATCTTAACATTGATTCTCCCGATGTGCTTACGTCATACCAAATCATACACAGTGTATGGTACAACACACACCGTTGGACAGGGAAGCGGTGAACCGTCCCGCGATGCGACTACATGGTAGCACACACCTCCACCCTTTTCACATAGCCTAACCTACTGCCTGAGTAATCAATGCCAAGAATTCATATCTTACTATGCTAGGCCCGTCCCATAACAGGCATGTGGTCGTACGGAAGGGCTCGGTTCAATGACGCACAAAGTTCAGCCTTAAATGACCGAGGCAAGACTTCCAAATTCTAACTAAGGCACACAGATTAATTTGACACACAGATTCACATTCCCATATCACATAGCCACCATGTCACACAGTTCCCACCACTTGCCTCAGTCCAAACCTTTTACCACCAAATTGATTTAAGTGCAACACATGCCACAAAGACACATAGTACACACAGATTTTTACAAAGTTACATAGTCACTTAGTCAAGTTAATAATTACAACTTTACATGAATAGATGATTCATGGCATGGCTAAGAAACCTAATCGCATCTAACCAACCCACGTTGGTGCTACAATATTACCAACTAAAATATCAACTAGGGTGACAAAGGATCAAGGCATATCAATTATACAAGGAAGGCATAACAGGTTTGATGAGGATTAAAACCTCTATGTATTAATTTAAATACATAGAAAGACCATACGTCTCCATGGTCGTAACCCATAAAACTAGCGACCCCACTGGTCGTAAGTATTTCAGAGGTTACACGATGGGTATCCTGGTCGGACTAGGTTCCGACCGGTGGTCGCCGTAAATATTATGAACAGTACCAATAACCGTATGATGAATGGAACACGTGCTAAATATCCCATAACTTACGATGACATACAAGACTCGACGATAAATCACCTTGCGGTTAAATGTCTCACAAATACTTAACCGCAAGGCACTTAGCACATTGTTAACTACCTTGAACCTCCAACCGCTTGTAACGCTTTCATCGAGACGCCTTCTCGAGGGTAATCGCCGTTCTTCGGGAGTTATTTAATGGTGAAGCGCAGAAGACGGAGACAACAAAGAAAAACAAAGAAAGAATGTAAGGCAACACGAGGCAAGCAAGAGTATTCAAGACATTCAAGTAAATTGGAGATAGTTCCTAGTCAAGTCTTGTAAACCCAGTTCATATAAATAAAGAGCAGCCCCCATTCTCTTCGAAGATACTCTACGTCATTTTCCTCCTTTTATTTTCATAAGATCGGCGATTTGATCGTCGACAAGGTTGGATTTAATAGCTAATCCCAAAAGTATTTAAATAATTACTTGAATTAGAATGCAATACTTTGAATTAAAATAACATTTAGAAAACTGGGATTCAATCATGGTCAAAGCATGACTTGCCTTAGAACAGGCCTAGAAATTGATCTTGGTCTTGTTGTGCTCTTTCTTCTTCAAATCTTCCAGAAGTGTCGAAGTCTACTCGCAAATGAAGCAAACAAACAAACTAAATAAATAACAGAGGCAAAACAACTAAAAAAAATCTCCATTAAACAGATCTTGAATTTATAGGAATTTAGAAATTTGAATGGACTGATTTGGAGTTCGGATGCAAAAGTTATGGGCTTTGGAAGTTTGAATCTAAAGAAAAACCATAAAATTGGAATTATACGAATTTCCCGAATTATTTCTCAATAGAAAAATCGGAATATTGCGCACTACTGACGTCAGCGAAGGATTTTCGGAAAAAGATAAATAAAAAGGAAAATCTGACGTGTGGGACCCACACGTCAGTGACATGGCTCACGATAGACTAGGTCTACTAAGCCTCTGGATCTGGATTGGGGCTGGCGTGGCGCACTGTCACATGTGTGGCGCTGACGCGGCGCCACCTAGGATGACACGTGCGCACGGCGCTGAGGTGGCAGCCGACGTGGACGGCGGCGGTGCACGGGAACCGATGGTTCCGGCGAACGGCGGCGAATCGATGACGGTGGGTGGTACAGGTGCGAAGAGGAAGCAAAGGCGAACTCAAAGAGGGGCTGGCGACGATTGGAGATGAACCACAGTGGCCGGCGGTGAGGTTTTGGCAGAGAAGGATGTACGGGCTCGACGGCGACGGTGCTAGAGGGCTTCTCCGATGAAACGAAGGTGATCTCGGGGTTCCTCTTGCACGTGCGATGCCGACGGTGCAGATGTCGAGGCTCCAGCGGCTTCGGGTGCGACGGAATCGCTCGTCGGAGAAAGCGGTGGCGGAGATCCTCCTTCGGGCTCCTGCGGCGGCTAGGGTTAGGCGCTGTGGCTCTGGCGGCGACGGAAAGGAAGCGGAGGGCGAGGGCTTGCCTCCCTTTTATAGGCGGCGACTCGGGAGAGTCCAGGGCACAGACACCCACAAACGGCCAAGTGGCGACGCAACAAAACTCCCCGACGGAATAGGAGATAGGAACGAGTTCGAAGTTCAAATTCAAACCGAGCCGGTGCGGGAGGGATTGGGCTTCTAGAAGGTGGGGTCCGCGCGAAGAATCGGGGCCGTTTCCCCTTTTGTCGGACGAGCTCGAGAAGGAGTCCATGGCGGTGTCGGACGCGCGCGGGTGGAGAAGAAAGCGGCTCGGAGACGACAACCTCGGTGGGCCCACCGGTCAGAGACATGGCGCACGGGTCCACCTGGCAGGGGGCGAGGCAAGGCACGCGCGCGCGGTGAAGATCCGAGCGTCCCACCATGATCGGACGGCTACGGGAGAATGGGCCGGGGTGATCAGGAATGGGCCGAAGAGGAGGATTCGGCCCGAACACTGTTAGGAGATTTTAAATAGCTTTTCTATTTTAGAAAATACCAGAAATTCCAAATGGCAATAGAAATTAGCAAATGAACTTGGAAAAATTTTAGAAAAATCTAGAAAATATATCCAAGCACATAGAATCCAAATAAAATAGTTTTGACCATTGTTCAAGTTGACTTTAGTCATATTAAATTGTTTTGTTACTCAAGGTCTATATTTAAGTTTTTGAATTAAATTCAAATAAATCCAAATGGTGAATTTTCTCACTACAACTATTCAAAGGATTTTTTTAAAGCTCAGAAAATTGGAATGTTACAATCAAGCTGCTGGATTCTAAGGGGGGAAGAGGTGCATCCCAAGGAGCTAAAACTGGAGCTGGAGCTGAAGAGACTAGAGCAGGAGCAGAAGGGACTGAAGCAGGAGCTGATGAAGTAGATGCCAGCCTAGATAGAGGAGGACAATGAGTGTAGCGCTGAGGAGTAGTCATTAACTTCTCCATATAGTCAATAGTCTCTGCCATGGCAGCCATCCTATTAAGGGTCTCATCCTGGAAATCATGTTGAATTGACTCCATGTCAGCAAGCTTGTTGTGCGTCTCATTTTGAAAACCAATCTGGGCTGTCTTCATTTCTTGCAAAGTGTTGAGAATCAATTGTTGATTTTGAAGAATCTGTGCAAGTGTCGCTTGATTTTGAGCACCAACTTCAGTTGCCTCCTTTGGAGCATCTTCTTCTTGCAATTCTCTGCGAATTGGAGGACCGTCCCTAGGCTTATATGGCTTGTGAGAAGAACCCAAACCTCCATGATACTCAAACTTGCTAAGTATCAAAGCCATAATGTAGGGAGCATGGTAAATCCTCTTGACTCTATCATTCTTTGAGTTAGCTATGCCCTGAATGATGACATCTGTCACATCAAATTTCCTTCCATTCATAATATTATCAATAATATTCCATGCATGCCCTCTTACTGCATCAAAGTTCCCACTCTTGGGATAGAAGGTATGATTAATAATCCTATTAATCAAACTTGGAATGAGCTTGAGACCATTGATCTTTCCTGGAGTATACCTAACATTGGGATCATAAAAGTTTGTCCATGCTGGAGCTAGCAATGCAGGCCTATCAAATAGTTTCTCCCGTTGGCCAGACTGTTGTGTTCTCGAGACCATCTCAAAATCTGCTTTGGTGCACTCCAAGAGGGTTGTGACTGTCATCCACTTCATCTTTGTAAAATCTGGATCGACATGAACTGTAGCATAGAACTGTCTTATAATATCCTCATCATAATTATTTCGCAGTTCTACAAGATCATGAAGACCAACCCTTTGAAACAACCTGTACACACCATTATATTTCTCCAAAGAATTGATGTGCTCCCAATTGATCCACTTGTGGTCTGCAAATTTTCTATGATGACTGTACAGCTGATCATACACTTGCTCTTGAAACTTTGTATGAAATCTTGGATTGACGGAGTTTGAAGTGAAATGGTACTGATTTAAGTGACGCCTAATTGCAAACTCATCCGCTGTAATCAGCCTTAAATCAGTTGGAACTTCTTCAGGATCTCCCATTTCTTCATCTGAGACAATTGGGACATCTGATTCTGTCTCATGCTCAGACTCATCTTGAGAAAGGTTGTCCTCAATTTCTGGATCATCTGCTGCTGGACCCTTCCGTCTATCTTGAATAGCCTTTCGACGGACTTCTGGAACTTGGGATGAAGAGGATTGGCCTCTACCATCGCCGATGGTCTTGCGAGAGGTGCCTCTGGTTCTTGGCATCTTTTCAAAGAGAGGATAAGTTACAAGAGGTTCAAAAGATGAAGCAAATAGAATCAATTTTGAAAGGAATGATTTTTACATTTACATCAAAAATCGGTACTACCGCCGCTTTCAATGCTTGATGACGATCAAGATTAAGGTGATACCGTGTTCAAGTAACGGTAGTTCTGGTTTTTCAGACTGAATCCTAGGGCATGAAGATTAATGAAATTCTTGATGTTTCTTTTGGATTGAATCCACAAGATAGATGTATAAACATCATAAAACATCAATTCAACCACATTTGCCCAAAGGAAACACATAGAATCATTCACATTCTAAATTAACCCTAAAAGTGACCTAGGGTTTCAAATCCGGGTAAAACAAGAATTAAAAGAGATTTTACCTTGAGGATTGAAGGAGTGAAACCCAAATATGCAAGGAAATCAACAGGAATGAGACGAAATCCAAAGAACTATGCAGATTTTCGAGAGGAATTGGGGTTCTTTGGTGAGAAGAGAGAGGCCGAGAGAAGTGAAGCGGTAGAGTTTTGTGGTAGAACCGTCGGGCGCAGTAAAGACACGAGTTGAAATAGTAACCGCAAGGAGTTACTACCCATTTTTCAAACCGACGTGGTATTATCACTCTTTTATCGTCGGTAGTACCGCACTGTGGTCATACCATGGTTACAACACCGGTTGTACCGCTCTGCGGTCAGACCGCGCTTAACCCGCCTGTAGTTCCGATTTTCCTGGAACTTTAGGATTTTTCTCTAGATCTTTGAGAATTATGCAAATGATTCTTAGTTTTGCACACAAATAAATATCATTTAGGATCATTATGCATTGAATAAACTAATGTCTATATAAGAACATAATTTTTATGATCATACTTATCTTTATTAAAAGTTTTTTTAAAATTCATAAAATAGTCAAATAACATCAAATGAAGCACAATACATGAGCCAAGAGTTCAAACAACATTTGAATAGTTTATGACATTTAACTCATTCCTCAATTTGCAAAAGCGGCCTTCATCTAATGACTTGGTGAAAATATCTGCTAATTGGTCTTCAGTTCGTATGTGGCTAATCTCAATATCTCCCTTGCTCACATGATCTCTCCAGAAATGGTGGTGAATATCTATATGCTTGGTTCTTGAGTGTTGGACAGAATTATTGGCTATTTTCATTGTACTATCATTGTCACACAAAAGAGGTATTTTATCTAATTTAATTTCATAATCCATCAATGTTTGCCTCATCCATAGCAATTGAGCACAACAACTTCCCGCGGAAACATACTCGGCTTTGGCGATGGATAAAGCTACGAAGTTTTGTTTCTTGGAAGACCATGATACTAAAGATCTTTCTAAGAATTGACAACTACCCGATGTGCTTTTTCTATCCACTTTACAACCCGCATAATCGGAATCCGAATATCCAATTAAATCAAATTTAACACCTTTAGGGAACCATATGCCAATGCTAGAGGAAAGTTTTAAATATCTTAGTATTCTTTTAAGGGCCTTTAAATGGCACTCTTTTGGTGTTGCTTGAAAACGTGCACACATGCAAACACTAAACATGATATCGGATCTAGATACGGTAAGATAAAGCAAGCTACCAATCATGGATCTATAAAGCTTTAAATCTACCGGTTTACCTCCCTCATTTAGGTCGAGATGACGGTTAGTTTCCGTGGGAGTCTTGATGGGTTTTGCATCCTTCATGCCAAATTTCTTGATCAAATCTTTTGCATACTTGGTTTGGCTCACGAATGTTCCATCTTTGAGTTGCTTGATTTGAAGTACAAGAAAATAGCTCAATTCTTCAATCATAGACATTTTAAATTCCCTAGACATTATATCACCAAATTCTTCGCAAAAATCTTGGTTAGTAGACCCGAATATGATATCATCAACATAAATTTGACAAACAAAGAAATCATCATCTATAACTTTAGTAAATAAAGTTGAATCAATTTTTCCGATTTTGAATCCTTTTGAGACTAGAAAATCTCTAAGGCATTCATACCATTCTCTAGGAGCTTGTTTAAAACCATAGAGCGCCTTGGAGAGTTTATAGACATTATTTGGATTCTTTGGATCTTCAAAACCGGGAGGTTGTTCAACAAAGACAAGTTCGGATATTTTTCCATTTAAGAAAGCACTTTTGACATCCATTTGAAATAACTTAATATCAAAGCATGATGCAAAAGCAAGCAATATCGGAATTGACTCAAGCCTAGCTACGGGAGCAAAGGTTTCACCAAAATCCAAACCTTCGACTTGTGAATAACCTTGAGCGACCTACCTTGCTTTGTTTCTTACAACCAAACCATTCTCATCTTGCTTGTTCCGAAAAACCCATTTAGTACCAATTACATTGTGTTCTTTGGGTCGATCCACCAATGTCCAAACTTCGTTTCGGGTGAAGTTGTTAAGTTCTTCATGCATCGCATTCACCCAATTCAGCTCATCAAGCGTTTCTTCTATATGCTTTGGCTCAATAGAAGAGACAAAAGAGTAATGTTCACAAAAAGTAGCGACACGAGAGCGAGTTTGAACACCCTTACTTACGTCACCCAATATTTGATCTATTGGATGATCTTTCGCAATAGCGTTGTGGATTCTTGGTGGTAGGTTGGATGGTGGATCATCATCCTTGTTCTCCTCTTCATCAATTTGTATTTGATTTGTAGTGGAAGAAGATGGTTCAACTTGAGTAGAGGATGAAGGATTGTCTTCGGGCTTGATGTCGCCTATTTGCATATGCTCCATTGCTCTTCTCAAGGCTTCATTACCTACATCATCCAAATTCTCATGCTCTTCTTGAGAGCCATTAGTCTCATCAAATTGCACATCATGTCTTTCTTCAACTAAATCGGAGTTTTGGTTAAAGACACGATATGCTTTGCTATTAGAAGAACAACCAAGCAAGAAACCAATATCGCAACGGCTATCAAATTTTGAAAGACGAACACCCTTGTTTAAAATGTAACACTTGCAACCAAAAACTAAAAAAATAAGAGATGTTCAGTTTTCTTTCTACAAGAAGCTCATAAGAAGTCTTTTTCAAAAGACGATGCAAATAAAGCCGATTTATGGCATGACAAGCGGTGTTAATTGCTTCCGCCCAAAAGCTATCGGAAGTATTATACTCATCAAGCATTGTCCTAGCCATTTCAATTAATGTATGATTTTTCCTTTCTACAACTCCGTTTTGCTCTGGAGTGTAGGTTGTGGAAAGTTCGTGCTTTATTCCAAGTTCATCACAAAAGTCTTCCACTTTAGTTTTTTTGAACTCGGAACCATTATCACTACGAATTTTCTTTATTTTGAAATCAAATTCATTGTGAGCCCTTTTTGCAAAACTTTTGAAAATACCAAAGGTTTCACCCTTGTCATCTAGGAAGAATACCCATGTGTATCTAGAGTAATCATCGACAATGACTAAACAATAGCTATTACCCTGATACTCTTATAGGTTGTTGGCCCAAACGAATCCATATGTAAGAGTTCCAATGGTCTAGAAGTTGGCATGATACTTTTGGAAGGATGAGCATTAGCAACTTGTTTTCCGGCTTGACAAGCACTACAAAGTCTATTTTTCTCAAACTTCATATTTTTCAAGCCAACAACTAAATCATGTTTGAAAAGCTTTTTGAGTTGAATCATTCCAACATGAGCTAGCCTTCTATGCCAAAGCCAACCCGATGAGATTTTTTACCATTAAACAAGTTTTTAAATAAGATTCACTAGAACTAAAATCAACCAAATAAAGATTTCCAAATCTAAAGCCTTTGAAAATTAAAGAATTATCTTTAACATTTGAGATTGTAACACCTTCACTAGAGAAAGAGCAAATTAGTCCAAGATCATATATTTGAGCAACGGATAGCAAGTTAAAATTTAATGATTCTACTAAAGATACATTGGAAATAAAAATGTCATTTGAGATAGCAATTTTACCCAATCCTATTACCTTTCGTTTGCTATTATCGCCAAATGTGATCTTGTCTACTCCTTTTCCATTCTCGAATGTGGTGAACATCTTTCTATCACCGGTCATGTGTTGAGTGCATCCACTATCAAGCACCCAATATTTTCCACCGGTTTTATAGTTCACCTACAAAATAAGAATCAAGTTCTTTTAGGTACCCAAATTTGTTTGGGTCTTTGGAGGTTAGTAACCAAGGATTTAGGCACCCAAATAGCATTCTTTTTAGCGCCTAGAATTGAAGTGCCAATAAATTTAGCAATTACTTTACCATCCTTAGTCTTTCTAAGCATATAGCATGAATCATATATACCAAGAGATGGAGTCTTATCCTTAGGATAATTTTGTTGCACATGTCCTATTTCCTGGCACTTATGGCAATACTTACCATTTTGCCTCACAAACCTTGTGGGCTTGTTTGCCGGCTTCTTACCTTTCTTAGGCACATACCCAAGACCTTCCTTATTGAACGAGCACATTTGCTCACTAAAAGCTTGTCAAGAGTGGCCTTACCCTTGAAACACATTTCCAAGCTTTTGCTTAGCTTGGTCACTTGCTCTTTTAGCTCATTGTTCTCAACAATAAGGTTAGCATCATTTTGCTCAACATTAACATGATTAGCATTAATACTAGAGCAACATGGTATAGTAATAGGATCATTACATGAAATAGATGCACTAATTTTAGCAATTTCTATACTAGGCATATCATCAATAATAATACATGTAATTCCTATACTAGAGCAAGACTTGCTTGAATATTCTTGGATAAGCAAGTCATGAGCTTCCTTTAGCCCCTCATAGGAATCTCTTAGAGAAATATGTTCTCTATTCAAAACCTTATATTTTGACTTTTCTTTTCCAAGATATTCACTTAATTCATCAAGCATATCCATTAATTCATCATAAGTTGGTTCATCACTATCAATAGATTTTACCTTATCTCCTTTTGCCATGAGGCAAGTAGGAGTGGAGAATAGCGACAAAGCTTCCTTGATGGCGATGCCAATGAGTCCCTTCTTCTTGGGAGACTCATCCTCATCGAAATCGGAGTCACTTGATTCATTATTTGAATCCCACTCTCCAATATAGGCTTCATGCTTGCCATCTTTTGTGTAGCTTCTTGAAAAGCTTCTTCTTGCCACTATACTCCTTCTTCTTGAATGACTTGCCCTTGTCATCCTTATTTGCGGGGCAACGCGAAGCAATGTGCCCCTTCTCTTCACAATTATAGCACCGAATGTTGCTATAACGATTTTTGTCACTTGAGGATTGCCCTTTCTTGTACTTATCAAAGTTGAAGCTTCTATTAGGGCGTATATTCATGAACTTCTTCATTCTTCTTACAAGAAGTGCATATTCCTCGTCGGAGTTTTCTTCTTCATCCTCATCATCGCTTGATTCTGCTTTGGCCTTGAAAGCAGTAATCTTCTTCTTTGAGGAAGATGTCTCCAAGAGCTCTTCCTTGTCCTTCTTGAACAACTCATTGGTGATGAGGATACCCAAAAATCCCGTTGGCGTCATTCTTGGCAACTCAGGAGAGTTGAGAAATAGCGTCACCAACGTCTCATATTTGTTTGGAAGAGCCCTAAGAATCTTGTGCACAATGTCAACATTAAGAAGGTTAGTCCCAAGGCCTTTGAGCTCATTCACAATGTTGTTGAGTCTTGAATACATCTCACTGATGTTTTCATGAGGCAACATTATGAAGTTCTCATATTTGATCCGAAGCCTATGCAATTTTGCTTCTTTGACCGTGGATGTTCCCTCATGGATTTCCGAGAGGGTGGTCCAAATATTGTGAGCGGTTTCCAAATTGCTCACTCTATTGAACTCATCCGCGTTTAAAGCGCCAAAGAGAGCGTTCATAGCTTGGGCATCTAAATGAGCATTACGCGCCCCTTGATCCGTGGGAATTAGTGGTTTAAGGGGCATGATGTAACCCTCATTTACGATTTTCCAAATGTTTGGACTCACGGCCTTTAAATAAATTGACATTCTAATTTTCTAATAAGCATAATTACAGCCGTCAAATAAAGGAGTCTTTCCTATAGCAATTCCCTCACTAGCCATCCTTTTCTCTCTTAGACGGTTAAGTCTAAATCAATAAGAGACCAAGCTCTGATACCAATTGTAGGATCAAGGATAACAGACTAGAGGGCGGTGAATAGGAGGTTTTTAAACTTTTTAATAAATTAACAATTTAAGCCAATTAATAACTTAGTCTAAACAAGTTACACTTCTAGCTAAGCAATTCAACACAAGAAATAAGCTAGAAATGTAAATACGGAAATAGTAAATACTAGGAATAACCACAATGAGACAAAGATATTTTTCCCGTGGTATCGAAGACTTGTCGGTCTTCACTAGTCCACGTTGAGGAAGCTTGACAACTCAAGCCGGCTTCACGAATTAAGCCTTCCCTCGATCACTATGGTTGTTCTTCCTCCGCTTCGGAGATGGCGAACATTAAACCACTCACAAGCTTGCACCGGGCCTCTTCACAATCTTCTTGAAGAGATCACCATGCTCCACCGCCAAGGCCATCTAGGAGTTTGGCAAAACTCCAAGAGTAACAAATCGATGACCTTCACTTGACGGCGCTCAATTGCACTAGGATCAACTAGGATGAATGAATGCACTTGAATGAACTCAACCACCTCACAATGAATGCGCAAAGGAATTTTGGTGTTGAGTGAATGCTCAAGGCTCTCAAGGCTCTATAGATGTTAAATGAATACTGGCACTACGTCCTTGAGCAGGTGAGGGGGTATTTATACCCCCCACCAACAAATACTAGCCGTTGGGACAGAAATCCCCAAATTTCAGCAAATTGCGGTACTACCGCCGGCTAAGGGTCGGTACTACCTCACCCTTGTCAGAGTTCTGTAACGGATATAACAGAGGCATTAAAACGTTCTGACATAGCCGTTGAAATCGCGGCACGGTACTACCGCCAACTGTCATGCGGTACTATTGCTAAAGCCGGTCGTACCGCTCCTAAGTGCGGTACTACCGTTTCAAGTAAATTCAATCTCAGCTGAAAAACACACTTATCTGGAAAACATATACCACTCCATTAAAAACGGAATAACCGTAGTGTGGTAGTACCGTTTAAACAACGCCGGTACTACCGTTCTCAGGGTTTTGCAAATCTAGCCAAAATGGAGCTTCTCTGTAGTTTTTATATCGCCACAAAATAATCGGAACAACCGAGGAACGGTAGTTCCGCTCAATATTTGCGGTACTACCACTACGCAGTAGTGACCAGAGAACTTAGCAATTTCAAACTAGACACGTGGACGGCTCAGATCAGTTGGGCCGTTCGGACCACCTTTTTAACCATTCGATTAAGGACGGTCCGAACAGCCCATGGTGTTACTACCAAGAAACATGTGGTACTACCGCTCAACGGTAGTTCTGCTTAAAACGCCAGTATTACCGTGCCACTGGAAAATAGCCAAGTCCAAAAACGTGTCTTACTAGTTTTTATGTACGCCTTTAAATAAAAGGAATTACCGCGGAGCGGTTCTTCTGCTTTAACTTGTGGTACTACCGCAATACAGAGAAATTTAGACAGCGCACTGAAATGAACTGGCCACGTGGACGGCTCAGATCAATTGGGCCGTTCGGACCACCTTTTTAACCATTATATTAAGGACGGTCTGAACCGCCCACGGTAGTACCGCCAACAAATATGCGGTCATACCGCTCAGCCGTAGTTCCGCCATTAAGCCTCCGGTACTACCGTTTGTGCTGTCAATTTTCAGAACAACTTTCCAATTCAAATCCAAAATCAAATTCAAATGCATGCATGATCCTAAATTGATCCATAGGGCACAAGAACATGCTATCAAGCTACTAGTCATGATCCCTCTTAATAGTACGGCATTTAACCTATAATCCGGTCTTGCAACAAAATCTCCTAAGACCGGTAAAATACAAAAGGATCCTAGACTACTTGTACCTTGACCTTGAGTCATTTTGATCTTCATGTAGTCCTTCAGCATGCATCTTTATATCATCAAACTCACCAATGGGACTTAACCTTGTAAATACTCAATAAACACGTTAATCCCATATTCACATATTATCATTAATTACCAAAACAATTTTTAGGGGCCTAGATGCTTTCACCACCATCGACAAGTTCATCCGGAGTTCCATCTGGCCATAGCCAAAGAAAGCCAGAGAAGTCTCCTCACCTCGGCCCCAGAAACCCCTCGCCCCTCGTTGTGTGCTCGCCGATCCGCGCGAGACTGAGAGGAGAAGGTCGACTTTCCATGCTGCTATGTCGGGGGCACCCCGTGTGTAGGCCATCGTCTTGAGAAGTTGCAGGCCGGCCGTCGGTAGAGCCCGGGTAGGGGGTTGTTGCCAATGGAAGAGCCTGAGTAACAGGCTGTTGTCGTTGAAGGGTCGTCTCGAGGCGCAAGAGGCACAAGACGACTGTCCCGGAGGTTCTGTTTCGTAGCAGCTGGTCTAGTTCACCTTGATTGAGCCGCGTGGGTGGAGGGGGAGAGGAGGCGAAGTTGTCGTCATTCGTTTCTGTGTCATCCACTATTATCACTGAGAGAAAGAACTGCATCCTCACCCAATTCATGCGAAGCTCCTCTCCGGTGGCCCTGTTAGCGTGCGAATCAACTTGCAGCTGCTTCTTCTTCTCTCTCAACTCAGTGCTAGGGCGATCTTCTACGCTGTCCGGTTCTACCAGTTCGAAGCTCTTGTGGGTTGGTTTGGGAGGTGTTGTCTTTCCCTTAGCTTTGATGTGTTTGTGCGACAGAGCTGGTTAGGGTGTGTTAAGAGTTGGCTAGTTGGCGTCTATAGCTCTGGTGTTGTTGTCGCAAGGCGTGACTCTGTTGTGGCTTTCCTCCTACCGGGGTTTCTTCCCTATCGAACTATATCTTTTTATTTTACCTGTTTTCTCCTACTTTATCAATTCAAAGGGCAGTGCTCCTGCCTCTTCATTCAAAAAGAATCCCAACTCACTGACTGAACATGCACCTTTTTCAGCTACCGTAAGCGGAAACTTCTTGAGTTCTTTAACACTTACGATACGACGGAAGACAAAAAAAACACCCTTGAACCTAACGTTCCTTTAGTTCATCCTAATGCATGGTTCTGACACATTTTGTTGGTTAGTTTTTGTTTTCCTCATTAGTTACAGCTATGTGGATATGCTTGTACAGAGAGGATTATGAACAGCTTATAACTTGGCTCAGAGAAGATTACAGTTTGAAAGATGTCGGTACATACGAACTAGTGATGCCTAGATGAGCTCCATCTGTTGGGCTAATCTTTCATGGAGTGCACTGGAGTCTTGCATATCCTGTACTTCCTCGGTTCGGTCTGGTTCCCACGATGGCTTTCATCTATGTCGTTTCGGAAGTGCCGTGTCTGCCAGCGTCCCTCCCCAGTTTGTTTTCAACGCTATTTCCGAGGACCATTTCACCAGCTACGACCAAAGATCACTATAGTTTATATCCACGTCATACAAGTTGAACTAAGCGCTCCATGTCACAAATAGATGGAGCACGTCGTAGTATTTGGAGATGTACGGCTAGATATCGGCTTTACTTGTATGCACACCCTGTAAGGAGCAAGCATGCTTTCTATCCCCTTGCCATGACTATTCACATATTTTTGTTTAGTCAAATCTTGTACTTCCTTCCCAGGCCATCAATCACCCGGATGTTGTGCGTACGAGCTTTCTGCATCTTCTTGTCTCTGTACCTCCGCATGTTTTTTTACGAGGATCCTCTGCATGTTCTCGAACCACTGTTTTCTTTCATTCAGCTGTCACTTCGCTATGGTGTCTCTATTGATGAAGTGACCAATTGTGCGAGTTCAGGTCTCGTCAACAATCGCGGTGATAGGGAGTCACGGCACACCTTTCAGCACACAGTTGTACATCTCGGACTTATTGGTTGTCATAATGCCATACCTCACACTGTCGGTGGCGTACAGCTTTGACCATTTCTCCAACTCAGGAGCATGCAAATTTATCCACTCAGAGAAGCTGATGGGGCTCCTAGATGCCCCTTGTGCGCCCTGTTGTCCCTCATGTGGCTCCGGATGGGACTCCCTGCTATGCTCCGTATAGGGGTGGATAACGAGCTAGCTCGACTCAACTCAGCTTGGCTTGGCTCGGTAAAGCTCGTTAAGAAAACGAGCTCGGCTCATTAAGCTAACGAGCAGAATAGCAGACTCGACTCGGCTTGTTAGGCTTGTTATTGAATTGATGCTAATGAACTGAATTTGCACGGCTTTGAGGAGATGGACATCCAGAATTAATTCATTCTTCCATGCATGCACATGTATTTACCATTGTAGTGGCATATGTAGCTAGGTACACTCATGCAGATCAATAAACATCCATGCAGATCACAAGTTCACAATCATCAAGAAAAAGTCCATAATATCACTTGAATGAACTAGTCCAAGCAGATCAATAAAATGTCTTCCTGTGATCAATAATATCAAGTCCATAATATCAAGAAAAAATTCATAACTAGTCCATGCAGATCAATAAAGGGCTCATAGACAACACAAGTTTGCATTCTCAGAAGAACACAAAAGGGCATCCTGCCATGAGTATTAAATAAAATGTTAATAATTGTAGACGCTGAAAATCATGGGAGCTAGAGGCTGGAACCCAGAGCCCAAAGGAGGGAGCGGGCAGCAGCGGGTGGGAGGTGGGTGAAGTGGAGGCCTAGGGGGTGGACACAGAGGCCGAGCGCAAGGAGGGAGCGGGCGATAGCGGGCATGTGGTGGGCGAAGTGGAGCGGGCATACACAACTTATTGAAGGTCTTCATTAGATCCTTACTGCGGAACCGGCTAAAGAAGCTTGATGCAAGATGCCGCATGCATCACCAGGTTTCCACATCATTCCATTGGAAGGAGGTTGCGTCCCATTCTTCATGGTGTTGAGTACGGACAACAACTATTCATTGCAGTCTATGATAAGGCAGACATTAGGCCAGTCTCCCACAACGGCCCACTTGATATTTGCAAGGAACCACATCCAACTGTCTGTGTTCTCACTCTCTACAATGGCAAAGGCAACCGGAAGAAACTAGTCCTTTGCATTTGCTGCCACCGCAGTGAGTACGGTGCCCTTGTACCTCCTGGTAAGAAAAGTGTCATCCATTGTAAGCACTAGACGATCGAACTTGAAGCCCTCTATGGCCAGATCGAATGCCTAGAACACACAGTCCAATATGTGGCAGTTAGGGCCTCCATCGGGATCTATTTTGTCCATCTTATTTATGTATGTGCCAGGGTTTGGTTCAACAATATGATGAATCATCCTTGGCACAAGGTTGTACGTCTCGTCATACATCATGCACATGGACTCGATCACCTTCTACTTGGCTCATCGTACCTTGTTGTAGCTGACTGGATAACCAATCAGATTGGCAACATCTGACACCATCATCTTCGGGGAGACGGACACATTATCCGCAACTAGGTGGCTGATGAAGCTTGCCACATATGCGGAAGTAACATTCCGATACTACTACAACAGGTCACTCGGCTCGCAAGTGTGGTCGATCAGCACAGTGACCGTGAAGTTTGTGCCATGGCCCTTCGCCTTCTACGCACAAACCTTGCTAGGGCAGCCTTGTGTAAGGAGCCGGGTTAGACCTTCACCGTGTAAGGAGTTGGGTTAGACATGTGCACCTAGTACACACGGCTGATGGACACAGCATATCATGTTATAGCTTGCTGCATGACCACCTTGTTTGGGAAGTGCTGCCTAACTAACAAGGTGTCATCATCAAACCCTCATTGCGACTCATGGTCCTGTGGCAATACAAGTAATTGCACTACAAGATCATCCAGTCTGGATGACATGTAGGACACCTCCATTGAAACAATTCCGCCCACCAGACCATCACCCCCTACACCATTTCGTGTGTCCTCTTCGCTACCATTCGAGCCTAGGTCGGCGTCCTCATCAGACTCTGACTCATTCGGCTAGTTCGGTAGAAACTCATGGCAGTCAATGTGAGCTGACCACCATTCTCTCGCCCCCTCATTTTCAGTAAAATTCTCAACATGCCTTCTATCATAGTCTTTTTCCAAATCAGCACATTTTGTGCTTCCGTCTTCATTCACTGTCCGTGCTTCCCCGCTCCCACTGGTACCAGCATCATCAATGTTTTCTCGCACCCTATGTATGAACTACACATACACCATCGGTCTCCCGTATATCGCTGCCTCAGGATTCATACCAATCTGCATGTACTAGCCCCATGCAACACTACCCTTCACCTTGTGTAACTCTCATACACCTTGCCCTCGCCTATTCGTGCAGGTTACCACCTCGATGACAAGCTTCTTCCTTCTTGTATCCATGTCGAACTCCTTCCGGATGTAGTTCATCAACTCGTCAATACTAATCTCATTCAGCTACTCCACTTGGATCACCTTGAACTGACATCTTGACATGTCCAACCCAACCAGTCCACCCCGTACGAGATCATTACCGAAAAATACAAGCAAGTCTTGCATGTTCGACATTACCCACGATCACAATAACCCAACACACTTAATATCCATGTTTCCAGTAATTCACCGTTTTTACTACCTACGAATTACATTAGCTTCCCAGTAATTCACATATTTTTCCTACATAGCCAACTATCGTGTTAAACAACATTTACCTGAAATTTTTTTCATACACACTACACCATTATTTTTACACAATATGTGCTAAACATTTTACTCGTAGACAATGGCCTAAATAGTTCACACTACTAAGTCTAGATTTTTCTACATCGCCGAAGCAACTAAACTTTGGTAATACTGACATAATTACGTTACCTAATCAGTGCATAACTAACATACTAGTAAATTTCTGCACAATATGTGCTAAACATTTTATTTGTAAACAATCACCTGAATAGTTCGCACTACTTAATCTATATTTTCCTACATCGCCCAATCAACTAAACTTTGGTAATCCAGATCTAATTAAGTTAACTAATAAGTACATAATTAACATACTAGTAAATTATTATCGACTATCTTCCTAATCATGCACGCCAAAAAATGCCATAACCATCAACGACCATGTTTAAATACTATACCTACTGATGTGGACATCCCTACGACCACTGTTTCAAGTGCGCATGAGATTGAAGTACCAACCGGTCCAATGACTAGAGCCCGAGCCAAGCTGTTAAACCAACAGATGCTTTTGTTTCTTAATGAGTTTACTCTTGATTTTAATGAGAATGGGCTACTACCTAATGCATCTATCTTATGTGTTCTCCGGTTTGACAAGGAAGCTGCATGAGAGACTAAGGGGGACAAGAGAGCAGGAGCCAAAGCAATGGATGAGAACCATGGTAGCTCAAGTCAAGTCTACGACCAGTCCCAGAAGGCCTACGACCAATTCTAGAAGGTCTACGACTGGTCCCAGCAGGTCTACGACCAGTCCCAGAAGGTCTACTACTAGTTCCCAAGATCTATGACCAATTTTCCAAGGTCTACGACCAGGTCTATTGCTATGACCAGGTCTACGACCAGTTCCACGACTAGGTCCATTGCTACGACCAGGTCTTGAACAGTACTCGGCAGGGGTTGTACTTGGCAGAAGTAGCACTCGGCATGAACAATATTCGGCATGAACAATACTCGGCATGAACAGTATGCGACATGAATAGTACTCACCATGAACAGTACTTGCCATGAATAGTGCTTGGTGTGAATAGTACTCGATGTGAATAGTAACCGGGCACAATGTTTCAATTAAGAGTTACATTCGGAATCCGTTGGCCGAATCAATTAAGCGCCGGCCCTAAGCCTTGGTGCGTGTGTTAGGAGGACACTATAAATACTACCGTGACCTCGGATGTATTGTTGGGACCACTTTTATTTGAGAAATACAAACTACACAAGTTGAATATACTCAAAGGGTATATGAGCATATATGAACTACACAAGTCTCATATACTCATATGAATATATTAACTACACAAGTTATATATACTCAAGGATATGTTTCAAAGTAAAGATCCTTAAAGTATGTGGACAAAGGAATATGGATCAATACTAATGAAACCACAAAACATAGAGTGAACTCCCCCTAGTTGTGTGCATACATGAATGTGTAATGGGAACATATGCACATATTCAAGTTGGACAGTTTGTGGAGTTCAACCTATATTTTGGATTTGAGGAATGCAACAAGATATAAGATTATGATGTCGAATGCATACCTCTTTGATTTTCACCTTTTTATCCAACTGAGACTAAGCAATAAGTATATCAATGAAAGTGTTAGTCTTACAAATAGATTTATCATTATGAATGCATACCTGTTTGGATTTTTCCTTTTATATCCAAGCTGAGACTAAACATGGTATAACAATAAAAGTGTTAGTCTCACAAGTAGATTTGTCATTAATAACCAAAACTCCATTAACACATAATGGCGAGTCTAGATTCTTCAATCTCCCCCTTTTTAGTGATTGATGATAAATCCTTTATTAATAACAACATTTAGATAAATCAACATAAGATAATAATTTAAGGTATTTGACTATTTGCATGCATGACACAAAGCTACCTATGCATGTAAATAAGGTGAAATCATCCAAATGATCTCCAAAACATTCTCCCCCTTTTGGCATTAAACACCAAAAATCCAAAATAAAACGAAGCCAAAGGAAGTGAGTGCAAAAAAAAGAGCTTGGCAATTGAATTCATTTTATTTTCATCATATAGCATTATCCTTTTGCCATTTCTTCATCACAGTGGTCGATCACGCTTCGCCAATCGAATCCGCTGTAATGGTCGGTCGATCGCTAGGTTCTTGCCGGTCAGACCGCTAGTGACCAAAGAACAGTCTTAATCATATATATTTTCCTTTTTGATCAAAACCATTTGCAGAAACTCTTCTTCTATGGCCAAAAAGAGTAAATCAAGTTGAAAAGAGGCTATCTTGGAGTTTAAATAGAAGAAATGATATTTGAAACATATTCAAATAAACTTGTCTTTAGAAGATATTTCAGGTTTTTAGAAACATTTAGGCTTCAAAGCATGGCCTCATTCTTGTTGAGACTTGGACTCCTTCTTGCTTTGTTTGTTTATTTTAGGTGATCGTTGATGATGGCTCTATTGGGAGGGAGTAGACACGCACTATTCGTTCACTTCACCATATTTCATTTCAATAATAGGACTTGGTTCTATCCTTCATTCGTTAATTGATGAACTGTAATAAGTAAAGTTAGATGTGGTTGATAACCCTCTCTATGTTATGGTTGATTAACTACTGCTTGTGATCTTCGATCACCCTTTTGATACTTGCTTGAATTCAGACTATACTCATGCCATGGTTCTATTAAATATTGATCTCTTTATGTCATTAGATGATATATTATTCAAATTCTTCCGCATTATGGTTGTATGTTAGATTATTTAGGTGACATCTTGGCTTCCGAATAGCCAGGGTGTTACAGGAGGAGCGTCTAACGACGATGAAGGATGATCTCCCTGCTGAGTGAAAAAAGGAGGGCGCTGACCATGTCCGAACCTCTAATAGGCTAGTGGCACTCGCTGCTGCTGATACTCAATCAGTCGCTCATCCATGTGAGTCACCCTCACATTCAGATTCTCTATCAAAGCTCTAGTCTCTGCATGCCTCTGAATATTCTCTGTTTGCATGTGATCTATACTGGATTGAAGACGAGTAAGGGCTGCCAAGACTGCATCTTACTCCGGAGGAGCCTGCTGCACTGGATGACTCTGAGAGGATGATCCCTGTCCCTGAGACTGAAGCAGAGGTGGAGGAGGCACCTGAGGTGGAGGATCTCTGGGTCTATACTCCTTATGCTCCATGTCAAGAGGGAGGTCAAAAGTAGTCGTTCTCTTAATGAGCTTCATAATGTAGGGAGCAAAATAAATGCTCTTGTTCTTATCTCCCTTGGAAGTGGCAATCTCCCTGATGATCAGATCCATAACATCAAACTTAGTACCATCCATAATGCACTTTACCACATTCCACGCTCTCCCATGTATCTCATCATTATTCCTACTTCTAGGGAAGAAGGAAGCTCTCATGATCCTATTAACGATACTGGGGAGAGGGAGAAGTCCCATTACCTTCCCAAGCACATAAGGATAGTTCTGATCATAATACTCATCCGCTTGAGTGAGAGCTAAGCATTCTTGAACATGTATCTTGATCCCATCTGAATTCTTCAAATTTAAAGCTATCATAAAATCATCCTTGGAGGCTTCAAACTTTTCTTGTCCCGTCATCCAAATGAGATGATCATGGTCAAGGGATACATAAACTGTTGCATAGAATTGTTTGATGGCCTTGGCATGAAAGTTGTTGTTCAAGGTAACCAAAGAATCCAAACCCACATTTTTGAATAAACGATATAGACCATCATAGGCTTGATTGTGTCCAAGGTAACTCCACTTCACAAAGCGATGATTAGCAAATTTCTTCTTTGCATAGATAATATGATAGACGTCTTATGAAACATTGTATGGAATATACCCATGGTAGCATCCTTTAGAAATCTAAACTGATTAATGTGTCTCAAAATGGTATACCTTTCACTTTTGATTTTAGACACATCAAGTCCAATGAAAGGGGTTTGATCTCGAGCCACATTCTCATCATCTTCTTCATATTCTTCATAGTTTGTGTTGCTCTCACCGCTGTCACTGTTACCACTCGCTGTCCCTTCCTCTTCAACATCTTGCATTTGTTCATCTGCTTCTTCTTCAGGATGGTCCTTAATAGGTGATTTCCCTTTAGGAGAAGGAGGAGGAAGAGCCGATCGATTAACGGTAATCTTGCACAGCATCGTCGCTGAAAAGATTGCAAGGATTGTCAAAGGTAAGATCATGGAATGAATGAACAAAACATTCAACATGCCATTTCGCCATTCCTCTGTCACAGGCGGTCAGACCGCTGCTCTGGCCGGTCGAACCACCAGAATGGCCGGTCAGACCGCCAGGTTGCAGCCGGTCAGACCGCCAGTGACAAAGAAACAAACTAATTTTGGGAAGAACCCAAAATTTGCTATGTAGGTGCAATGGCATAGTGAATACATGTTATTACATCCCTACTCTACTTGAATGACAAAGATTTCCACCAATTTGGAAGAGATAGGGCACATTCAAGTTGAACCCTAGAATTTGGGGAAAATCTACAATGAGAGTAGAATGCAAGTAGGAATTTGAGGGATTACCTGCTTAATGAAGTGGGGAATCCAAGGATATGAAACCTTGAAACAAATAGGGATCAAAATAGCCGGATTTTTGAAAGTTCTTCCTCACCTAGGGTTTCACGGTTTGGAGAGATAAGTCAATCAAGACACAAACCATTTGGAGGAAAGATGAGAGGGGTGAGGGAGAACCCTAGGTTACCTTTGGGCACCAAGGAGATGGCCGGAGGAGAGGATCCGGGCCGGAGAAGAGAGAGGCGGTCGGGAGGATGAGAGAGGACCAAGCCTTCGGTTTGAGGGAGGAGATGAAGAGAATACCTGTGAGGACCCCGACTTATTTGGCTTGTAATGCTTAGTCATCCATTGACCCTAGCATCACAAACAAAATAACCCGTGTCTTCGAGATATGCATACTTCCCAGAAATGCAGTATACACACCCCTTTACAAAATCTTGCATCAATTTCATACAAGACATAGAACCAAAGCACGAACTAGATCAAACCAAAGACATACATAATAGCGAGTTATTACAAAAGGGGCCGACCGGCCAAATAACAACTAAGAAAGATAAATAACAGTGGAAGCAAAAGCCATAAGATGACGATAAACAAAAGCCATACGGTTTGCCTAAAGCCCACAAGGCAACCGACCGGACCGCCAAGCTAGTCGTCCCAACCACCGCACATCTCACAAAAGTAGGGCCCTTGGGGCTCCACCTCCTCTGCAACAAAGTTATTAAGCAAAGCAAATGAGTACAAAAATGTACTCGCAAGACTGACGTGTAGTGTAACAGACATATACATATGCTACATGCAAGCTTATTTAAGTGGAGGATGTATGTTGTTTTCAGCAAAAAGCAAGTTTTCATTTGCAATATTTAAATAGATTCAAAGCAGTTTTACAATTCATTTTTAATTTGTAATTAACAACGAGACGATAACAATATAACAATAGATAGATGACAACAACAATCCTGGAAGTGACTAACCCAATAGTCACCACAACAATAGCATGAATTACCCATTCATACCACCCATGTCAAGTTTTAATTAAAGGTTATAGTCTAACTCTCGAAAGACCTCCCCAGCGTGTCCATAACCTAGACAAGGCTATTCAATAGTTTGAACCTGCGCAGGGTGTACCAATGTACCCACACGCCGACCGCCTTTTAGCCAAGCTATTTAGCACACTTCCTTTGGTATGCCGGCACGGCTAAGTCCTACGAGGTATTTCCAATGAATGATGCTAATTAAGAGTCGCGACAACCCGAAGGGTAGGATACACCTACCACCTAAGCAAGCAATGCGGGTGCTCTTCCCCTTATAAAAACAGTTTTAACCACCTGTGACCCATAATTAACACCTCCCAAAGTACTTAGCCAAGAGGGGTTCCCAATACCCTCATGTGGTTAGCTTGCAAAATTGCTTGGTTTAGTGTAACAAGATGTTCGGTCCTTGTTGACTTAGGCACCATTCCACACACCAACAGATCACACCATCATTCATTGTGCCCAAGTCCAAATAGTTTTCATTTTCAGTTTTGTTTTGACTTTACAAATTAACAAAGCACAAGTGCTGGACATAATGGAATAATAATTAGATTTGTGTGATCAAAGTTATCGACTTAGTCGATAACTGCCCATTTCTACAGTTATCTAAGCATTTCTAAGCATTACCAACGTAAACTACTAAGTGACAAGAGTCCATCCATCGAACTCTAAATCACAGCAAGATAATCCTAGGCTTAGTAGTAGAGAATGAACATTTTCCTACAGAGTATGCATCTATAGGGTCAACTAATCGATAATTTAACACAAAGTAAGCATGCATACATATAAGTGAACACAAAGTATTAGACTTTAAAGTAATGGGATTGAATAAATATGATCAAACTGCTTGCCTTGCTGGAGCAGCTCACTATGCTGCAAAAGGTCACTCACGGGATCAACACACTCGTCGGCACCTAACGAAAAAGCGAAAAAGAACCAATAAGAACGAGGAAAACCGAAAAGACTCCACAGAAAAATTTCACCAAATGCTCTGAAATTTTTACAGCAGCAAGAGAATGATTTTTAAAGAATTCAGCAACAAGAACCAATTGATTTGGATTCTCAATGCAAAAGTTATGGCCAAAACAAATCTGCTCAGCTTGGAAAATGCTGGAAAAAATTTAAATCGGTTACTGTTCATCCGAATTAAATTCTGAAGCACAATTTTCCAAAGAGGTGTTGCACCTGGGATTTTTATGGTAAATCAAGCACCTCATGAGATGAATAACACAATTGAGTTCACCTCATTTGGAGCTATGATGCATGTTTTATGATTTTTCAAAGACATGTAAAAGAGCACAAATAAAGTGCACCCACAATTCTTTTGAAAATAGTGACATGTCTAAATCCTATTCTACCATTTAGTATACTAATAGAGGAAGCCAACACAATTGGATTCACTAAAAAAGGATCTATAGAGGATTACTTATGCATTTTACAAGTTAATTGCAAATTTTGGAGCAACATTTAAAGTTAATTTTGAAACCAATTTACCAATCCATTTTCTGGAGCTGAACTAAACTTGCAACCATCTTCAGATTAAATTTTAGTTCAAACCAGAGCTACCAAAATTTGAATCAACTCAAAAGGAGCTAAATTGAAATAGATATGCATTTTTCAAGTTTATTACCTTTTTTAGTTCACAAATAAAACCTTCGGGAAATCCTAAAATCATGACGACGTGGAAAAGTCTGGGCCGTTGATCTTGGATCCAACGGCCCAAGACGAACTCGACGTCATGGCCTTGCCATGCGAGCTCAAGAGTCGAACCGCTGATCGTGGATCCAACGGCTCACAAGCACCGAGTCGACGCTTTCGAACGCTACATAAGAACGCCATAATCTCAGCCGTCGATTTTGAAATGGACGGCTCAGACAGATATTGCGCGGCGCACGCACAGCGGCGGTTTAAAGGGCACGGGACCCACTCGTCAGCGACTCATTAAGCCTCTTAAGTACACATTAATTACTAACTAATGATTAACACGATGATTAGCCATTAATGGGGGGGTTTGTCCTAAATGATGACGGCACAGTGCCGCCCGTCCAACAAAACTCCCGCCGGCAAAGAAATGGTCACCGCTGGAGGAACCACTGGAGCACCGAGGAGGAAGAAGCTTGCTTGCGGCCTCCAATGGTGATTTTTGGGTTTCAACAAATTGAGCTCCACCAAGCACCGAGGAGCAAGGTGAAGCTTAGGAGGTGTTTAAAGGAAGCCAAGGAGGAACAAGGGGGACCTTTTATAACCGGGGAGCAGAGACAATGAGCTAGGGTTAAGCTCCATGGCGAGCTTAGCCCACAGCTCGGTCCATGGCTCAACAAGGACGCGGAGGGGATGGGGGGCAGTTCTGAACATGACTTTGGGGGTGGAAGGCTGACCCGCATTTAATGCTTGCAGCAAAAGAGCTGTTGAGAGGTAACAAGGCACTGCCCTCCCTCTGCCATGGCGCACGCGCGCGAGACCGAGGAAGGAGAAGAATAGGTGCGGCGCAGGCCCACCAGTCAGAGGAAGAGAAAGGGCATGGTTCGAGCCGGAACAGACATGGATAGGTCGCGCCCAACCCATAGTCATGAGTGGGCTGATTACAGCCGTTAGATATTTAAAGGGGGAGGTCGTGACCATTAGATCTGAACCGGGGTGGTCCGAAAAAGAAACGGGAGGTCGTGACCGCTAGATCTTCATCGCACGGTTCCGACAAGAAAAGGGGAGGTCGCAGCCGTTAGATTCACATCGGACGGTTGCGAAACGAAAAGGGAGGTCACACGCTGAAAGGTGAGAGGAGGTCGTGGCCGTTGGATTTGCATCCAATGGTGATCAACAGAGGCGGGAGGTCCTGGCCGTTGCGCACGACGCGATGGGAGGTCGTGGCCGTTAGATTTACATCCAAGGACGCACAACAGCGAGGGGAGGTCGTGACCATTGCGCACGACGCGATGGGAGGTCGTGGCCGTTGGATTTCGATCCAATGGCTCACAACAGAGATGGGAGGTCGTGGCCATTGCGCACGACGTGATGGGAGGTCGTGGCCATTGGATTTTGATCCAATGACGCACAACAGAGATGAGAGGTCGTGGCCATTGCGCATGACGCGATGGGAGGTCATGGCCGTTAGATCTTGATCTGACAGCGACAAAAGGAGAGGGGAGGTCGTGGCCGTTGCGCACGACGCCGAAAAGAGGTGGGAGGTCGTGGCTGCTAGATCTTGATCTGACGGCGACGAAAGGATAGGGGAGATCGTGGCCGTTGCGCACGACGCCGAAAAGAGGTGGGAGGTCGTGGCCGCTAGATCTTGATCTGACGGCGACGAAAGGATAGGGGTGGTCGTGGCTGTGGATTTTGATCCAACGGTGCACAATGGTCGCGCGAGGGAGGGGCTCAGGCTGAGCTGGGATGCGGTTGGGTTCGACCAATTGAAGGTGACTCGGACCCAAGGAACAGTGCTCCAGATTTGAGTTTAAATTTGAAGGCTGAGTTTGGAGGAATTTTTAGAGGTAGCAAACTAACTCCAAAAATTCTGAATTTTGACTGGAGCTTCCTCACTCCAGGATTAACCTTACATAAAATTTCCAGAGATTTTTATGCACTGCATTTTTCTCAAGAAATTCATTAAGGGTTGTTCTAGGGTTTGACCAAAGGTCAAACTGGTTTGACTTATCTCCAAAAATTATCAAATAATTTCTAAAAATTATAAAATTTTTCAGAGGGGTCACACATCATCCCTAGAACCAAGGAAAAATATTTCCAAAGGTTGAATACCAGATTCTTGCCAAAGTTGATTAAGGGGTTGACTTTAGTCAACAGGAGGTTTAGGTTTTTGAATTCCACAACTCTTGACAAAAATTATAGAAATGTTCAAGAGTTTCAAGATGTGAGAAAAGTTTTAATTTCTACTGATTTAATTACATTTCAAACAAACACCCATATTAGGTTACATTTGAACACAACCTATATTTGGGATGTTACAAAATCTCCCCCCCCCCTTACAGAAATCTCGTCCCGAGATTTGGCTCACTCGGAAAAGAAAGATAGGTAGTGCGCACACAGACGATCTTCCCTTTCCCAAGTAGCTTCATCCTCGGAATGATTCGACCACTGAACTTTAAGGAACTTGATGGAATGATTCCTCGTTCTTCGTTCAGCCTCTTCAAGGATGCGAACAGGGTGCTCGCGATAGGTCAAATCTTCTTGGACATCAAGAGTTTCCAACGGAGCTTCCTCAGTTGGAACACGAAGACACTTCTTTAACTGGGACACATGGAACACATCATGTACCCCCTCAAGTGCAGCAAGCAATTCCAACTTATAGGCAACAACTCCTTTCTTCTCGATGATGCGGTAGGGACATACCGACGAGCTAACTTGCCCTTGGCGCCGAAACGTTGATGACCCTTCAAAGGAGAGACTTTGAGATAAACAAAGTCATTAGACTCAAAGCTCAACTCACGACGACGGCGATCTGCATAGCTCTTTTACCTGGATTGAGCTATGTGTAAACGCTCATGAATAAGCTGGACTTGACTCTCGGCCTCATTGATCGAGTCCGGGCCAAAGAAAGGTCTTTCGCCGGTCTCAGACCAGTTCAACGGGGTTCTGCACTTTCTCCCGTATATGGCCTCGAAGGGTGCCATGCCGAGACTGGCTTGGAAGCTGTTGTTGTAAGAAAGCTCGGCGAATGGTAAGCATTTCTCCCAATGCTTCCCGTAGGAAAGAACACAAGCACGCAGCATGTCTTCCAAAACTTGGTTGACCCTCTCGGTCTGACCATCAGTTTGGGGATGATATGTTCTGCTGAAGGAAAGGCGAGTTCCCATAGCCTCTTGCAAACTATGCCAAAATCGAGAAGTGAACAGAGAACCACGATCAGAAATGATCGTCTTAGGTATCCCATGCAAACTTACGATTCTGGAAACATAGAGCTCGGCTAAGAGACCCACACAAAGTTGAGTCTTGACAGGAATGAAATGAGCCACTTTAGTCAATCGATCGATGATAACCAAAATGGCATCATTTCCCTTGGGAGACCTAGGCAGACCGGTGATAAAATTCATCCCGATCGAATCCCACTTCCACTCAGGCACTGGCAAGGGCTGAAGCAGGCCTGCGGGACGTTGATGCTCGGCCTTGACACAATGACACATGTCACACTCGGCAACGAACTTCGCAATCTCCCTCTTCATTCGGGTCCACCAAAATCCCTAGCGGAGATCTTGATACATCTTTGTGGCCCCGGGATGAATGGACAAAGGCGAATCATGGGCTTTGCGGAGGATCAAATTCCGCAACTCCATGTCCTTTGGAACCACAAGGCGTTGCCCGAACCTCACAACACCAAGCTCATCTTCAGAGAAGCACTTGGCTGTTCCGTTCTTGACATTTTGCCTGATGCGGTTCACTCCTGCGTCCGATTGCTGAGCGGACTTGATCCGATCCACCAAGGTTGGTTGCACAACCAAGGTAGCGAGGAAACCATGCTCAACCAAACCCAAGTTGAGACGCTAAAATTCCTCCAGAAGGGTGGGCTGATGCTCCTGGAGGAACAATGCATTGCAATGCACTTTGCGACTAAGTGCATCGGCAACGACATTAGCCTTACCCGAATGGTAGTGAATACCCACATCATAGTCTTTGATCAATTCCAACCATCTCCTTTGCCTGAGGTTCAGATCTGGTTGGGTGAACAAATACTTCAAGCTTTTATGATCCGAATACACTTCACAACGATTACCGATAAGGTAATGTCGCCAAATCTTAAGTGCATGAATCACAGCAGCTAGCTCCAAGTCATGGGTAGGATAGTTGAGTTCATGAGGTCTCAATTGCCTTGATGCATAGGCCACTACCTTGCCTTCTTGCATAAGGATGTAACTGAGGCCTCGACGAGAAGCATCGCAAAAGATATCGAAGCTCCGATGAACATCGGGAAGAACGAGAACGGGAGCGGTGGTCAAACGCTTCTTGAGTACTTGAAAACTTTCCTCACAATCAGTGGACCACACGAACTTCTTGTCCTTCTTGAGCAACTCAGTCATCGGCTTCGCGATCGTGGAGAAGTTCTCGATAAAGCGACGATAATATCCCGCTAAACCGAGAAAACTCCGCGACTTTTCTATCGAGTGGTGACTCAGAAAGCACATCGCTGACCTTGCTAGGATCAACGGCTACGCCCCCTACTAAAAGAACATGGCCCAAGAACACCACTTCCTTCAACCAGAACGCGTATTTACTGAACTTCGCATACAACTGGTGCTCTCGAAGCTTGCCTAAAACAAGCTTCAGATGCTCGGCGTGTTCCTCATCGTTCTTGGAGTAGATAAGAATATCATCGATGAAGACCATGACAAACGTATCCAAATACTCCATGAAGACTGAATTCATGAGGTTCATGAATAAGGCAGGAGCATTGGTCAATCCGAAAGACATGACGGTATACTCGTACAAACCATAACGAGTAGAGAAAGCCGTCTTGGGAATATCCTCAGGTCGGATCCGAACTTGATGATATCCCACTCTCAAATCAATCTTGGAGAATACTTGAGCTCCAGATAATTGATCAAAGAGATCGTCGATACGGGGCAAAGAATACTTGTTCTTTACTGTTACTTCATTAAGCGGGCGGTAATCGACGCACATGTGCCAAGTATTGTCCTTCTTCTTTACAAAGATTGCTGGACAACCCCACGGAGATGAGCTAGGGCGGATGAAACCCTTCTCTTGAAGCTCACTGAGTTGCTTCTTCAACTCCACCAACTCATTCGGTGACATCCGGTAAGGCCTCTTTGAGATCGGAGCGGTACCGGGAGCCAACTCGATGACGAACTCGAGGTCTCGAACTGGTGGCATCCCTGGAAGATCTTCGAAAAAGACATCCATGAAGTCACATACCGTTGGGACTTCACGAATATCCGGATCTGGCTTCACTTCGAGCGCGAAGAGATGCGGACCTTGCAGCTTCGGCGAAAAGCGAACCTGCTCGCCGGAGGGACTTGTGAGGTAGATTAGCTTCCGAGCGCAATCGATTTGCCCCATATGCTGAGACAACCAATCCGTGCCAAGAATCACATCTAAGCTTGCTGCATTGAGGAGAATAAGATTTGCTAAAAAATCTTACTCCTCAATCTCGACAGAACCTCCGGCAGATTCGGATTCACTCTCAACTCCGAACCGGAGAGCGAATGAGCAACGGACCAACAAAGGAGCAAAAAGAAGATCACTAACAAAGAAAAAGACCGAGATACAAAGAATGAGATGCTCTGAATTGAACAAAACAAAGAGCGGGATGGGAGTTAACAAGAAGCGCACCCAACACGACGTCGGTGCCTCCTGCGCTTCCTCCGCGGAGATGAGGTTGTGCGCGCCGTCCATGCCTTAGGTCATGGGGACAATCTTCTGATCCTGGGAAGGACCACCTCCTTGCCCGCGTCCTCCATTAGGACGAGGGGCCGCTTCAGTCTTCTTAGGGCAATTATTTGCATAATGGCCCTTCTGGTTGCAGAAGAAACAAGTGACCCCGGCAACTGGGTTGCAGGGGCCACCAAGCTGACTCGCAGGTGCACGTGGTTGAGACACGGCCTGTGAAGGACGAGGGGCAGGTGATGACGATCTCGGGGGTGCTAAAGCCTGAGGACGGGACCCCTGAGAATGCCCGAAGTGAGTACGAGAAAAGCTGGGCTGGGAAGACTTCTGGGTCTCCCACTTGCGCTTGCGGGACTCACGTAGCGTCCTTCCCCTGTGCTCGGAGACGATGGCCTTGTCGATCAAAGCCTGAAAGTCGGGGAAGTCAATGATAGATAGCTTGTCCTAGAGCTCCTCAGACAAGCCATCCATGAACTTCTCCTGCTTGGCCTCATCAATGGCCACCTCCTCTGGAGCATAACGAGCCAGATGGTTGAACTCTTACAAGTACTCCGTGACCGAACTACGCCCTTGCTTGAGCGCGAGAAACTCCTTCTTCACCTTCATCACACCGGCAGGGATGTGAGACCGCCGGAAGGCAACACGAAACTCCTCCCAAGAAACGGTGTGGCCTGCGGGCTGCATGGCGAGAAAGTTCTCCCACCATGAAAGAGTTGCACCCTCCAACTGATGGGATGCGAAAAGTGCCTTCTCCTGGTCCTGGCACTAAGCGATGCTGAGCTTCCGCTCAACCAGACGAAGCCAGTTGTCTGCATCTAGTGGGTCCTCAGACCTGGAGAAAGTGGGTGGCTGGGTGTGAAGGAACTCTGCAAGTCCCCCACGCGACTGATGTCCACTTCCTCCCCCTAATCCGGAGGCACCGGAAAGAGTGGAGGTGTTGCGCGTAATAACCTCCAGAATCCTGGTCTGATCCATTCGGTTTTGCTCGATCTGAGCAAGGACCGAAGCCATGGTCGGAGGAGGCGGGAGCTCCTCATCCGGACCAGCTGCCTGACCCTGACCACTACGAGTTCTTCCAGGCATCCTGCTGAAGAGAGAAAGGGGTTAGCAACGAAATCCGAAATTTAGAAGCTAAAGAAAGCGAAAGGCTATCGACTAGGGGAATGGAAAACCACCCTAATCGAAAGCCAAACTTAAACAGAGAGAACGCAACTCTATATGCTTGCCAAAAGGCTCAAGAAACAGCAAGGAAACGCGAGACGTAAGCTCAACTTCCCGACACGTCAAACCCGTATTGAATGAACGAGCAATCGGTTGAGAAAACAAAATTTCAGCACACAACTCTACGTTTAACACTTCTACAAAGCAAGTTAAAACCAACAAAATAGGCGTTAGATACTTAGCTAACTAGTATCCCATCTTACCCTTTTATTCCCATAAGTTTTAGTTGAATTATCCTCTAATTATCTATCCTAATTAGAAACCTTTGAGACTGCTGTCTGGAAATTTGATGCTTGCTGTCCAGATTCTGCATCCAAGCTCCTCGTCGAATCACCGACTCCGGAACTTCAAAACCTTGTAATGGAAGCTAACACTTCAATTTGCCACTCTCATAGGTTCCCTAAAACCCAATTAACCGATAACACTATCTTCTTAGAGGAGGAGAGGAAAACAACCTTTAAAACTCAAATTAGAGTGAGATGAGATAAGAAAGCTAAGATAGGTAAGGAGTAAAATTAGAGAATTTACTTAAGCTTTCATAAACCATTTGATATTTTGAAACTAAGTTTTTCAAAACATCCTAAAGATGACCAAGCTACGGTTACTACTGTAACACCCTGGCTATGCGGAAGCCAAGATGCTACCTAAAAGACTAACCTACAACGACAAAACGGAATAACCTCAACCATTTTTCAAACAACAATATCATAACTAAATAGAACTAAGACATTTCTCTAAAATCCGGCAGAACCTCCCTTGCATAGATGGCTATGCCGAAGGTTCAAACAGTTTAATATAGTATCATTCAACAATCAAATCATCCAATTTAACGAATCATCAAAAGGACATCCAGGATAAGCTAAACAACTATAGCATGATCAAAAGGACATCCATAATATTCTAATCAACCCTATTACAATTTATTGAGACTCTACTGAACCAATTAATTCCAACAACTCAACAAACCATCAACCAGACAATATAACCCAACAACGAAAATTAAATGAACTCACCAATCTAATGAATAAGAACATAAATGGATCATCTATGACCACAATTAAAACAACCACCACGAAGGATGGTCACAATCAATCTAGAGCAATTATCAAGAATAGGTATTGTGGCTAAATGAACTAGGTTATTCGTTGTGGTTAATGATTAGGTGACGTGCACCAAGTCTACCCTTTCCCATGCATGTCATTTGCCGAGAGGTACCTAGCAAGCACAACACGACAAGTGTGAATCCACGACTCGACAAAGTGCAATAGGAAATCTAACATAGCATCATTAGTAGTCAAAGGGAAAAAAATAAACAATTACATCAAGAACAACATCATTATATACCACAAATCCATCTCTTATGATAGAATCAAAAGCATTCAAAGGGAATAAACAATCACACCTTGAACAACAATATTATATGCCGAACAACCAAATCCAAATCTTATGCAGAATTGCGATGAACATGTCATGAATGCATCTCTTCACTTCTTAGCAATTACCGGTAATGCCGAGTAGGGTATCCGTCGATACCTACTCAAAGCCTGTGCCCTCTAGGCATAGGGAACAAAAGCCCACACTCCAAGTCATGTAACAGTTCTCACCGACCTCACCGGATTAGTTACATGACTTTCCATGCGTGTGGGGAACAAAACCCGTCCAATGCATGATGGGAATCTAACACCCATCCAATGCCTGACGGGGACCTCAAGGAAACAACCCCTTGGCTCCATGTAGTCCAAGGTTCAGAAATGAATGACATGATACAAAGTTTAAAGCACGATACCAACTCATCATTGTCATTATTAACAAGGTAGTCTCATTGCTCACCTTGGCCCATCAATATTGCCATCAATCATGAAACCTTACCATGTAAACATCATCATTTAAACATTGACATGTAAGCATTCTCATGTAAACACCACCATATAAGCGTAATCACTTACACATTAGCATGCATTGTCATGTAAACATTTCCTGGGAGCAAGCATCATCATTAAACTATGGTATTAGGCTCATCAACATTACCAAGCAATAATCAACATCACTCAACCATGGCATTCATCAAGTATATAATATAATAACTCATTAATAATACTTGCACTTGCCTCAACCGTGAGACGGAAGACAACGATAGAAAAACTCTAGCCCCGGCGTTCGCCACCCCCTGCTGTTTCTCAAGGCAACCAAGTTTGCCACCACATCAGCTGATAAAGCATAAATAGGTCCATAAGCAAGGAGGAAGTATTCCGATCCAAGTAGGATTGTGGCTCGTACCATTTCAACTTTGGATCAGTAAAAACAAGTAGTTCAACGAACAGGAGCAAACTATTCTGGACACTTAAATATCCTCTCTGACTATGATAGTAAATCCACGTCATCCAACACAAACTATGTAACCACCTCCAAGTTCATTTCTACAAGGAACTAGGCCCAGCACGCACCTAGAACATGGTTATGCCAAAAAAACCAAAAAAACCTAGTTCAAGATCAGTATCAGATCATTGTACTATACTACTATGCTAGGTTCATAATACATTGAGTATTCTACCATATGGGTATAAGGGAGTTCCTATAATTCTTAAGTAGATGATTGAAATGATGTGTTGTTAACGTGAGCATATGGCATGCTACAAAGATAGAATTGAATTCAGTCTCTCTTGGTCAGATACGCTCCATCTGGAGAGATCGGTATATAAATGCTACTTCAAAAATTTAATCAATATGTTATGAACACGCTCAATGTCAGAATTCTTCAGACATCAACTCGAAGAAATAAATTACTACCATAACTACAAATCGCCTGTTGATATAAATTTATATCAAACTTTATTGAACTACAGGTACTACTCATACACATGCAATTTCTGCCTTGTAGAGTTGTAGGCCAAGCTGAAGCTGCCAGTTCGTTCTATCTCACAATGGACTGGAATGGAAGATCCTAATTCCCAGCTGCACTTCCCAGTCACCACTTCAAACTCCACGCTCTTCACTTTTACCACAATCAATAGCATCGCAAACTAGATTGCGGATGTCACACAAGACATCCACTGATGTCATCCAATCAATGAAACAAACACAACCTAAGGCACAACTATAAACCGAGCAAAGCAACGAACTCCATTACCATGCATCTCTGGCTCACTGCCGTTGATGTTGAAGATCCTCATGGTGTAGTCCGCGCCAGTGACCCCCGGCTTGGCGACAATCACCCCATCGGCACCCATGCCAAGGCTCCGGTCGCACAGCTTCACGGCTATGATAGAGTGGGCAGCACCACCACCTGAAGCCTAGCACAAGGAAGAATGCACTGTGGTCCAAGAAAATTTGCAACCTTTGGCCCTCAGATCCGCGAACCTCTCGTGCGAGGAGGAGATGACGTGGAAGTCGAGGGGTCCCGTGTGGCCGGGGTCGGCACAGAGGAAGACCTCCGCGCTGTTGAGGCGGAGCGCGACGAATTGGGCGTCGAACACCTTCTGGGCCACCAGGTTCCACGACAGGAACACACTAGCGCCCGTGAACGTCACCGCCCTCCGCCCGCCTGAGGAGGCCGCAGCAGCGTCGGCGTACATCGGCGACATCGGGGAGAGGTGGAGCCAGCGGCAAGGCAGGAGCATAGAGGATGCGGCGCCATGGAGAGGAGCAAGCAGAACAGGGCCCCAGACCGGCGGTGGCGCCATCGGGAGGCGGCACCAGGGGAAAAACAAGAGGTGGCCGAGATGGGGTGGCACAAGAAGAGCCCGTGCGGGAGCGGGAGGAGCGGCACCCAGTGCAGGAAGGGGCGGTGGCTCGGGTGGAGTAAGAGAATGGGGAAGAAAAGAAATTTGGGAGGAAAGACTGAGTTTTGGGGCTTGGGGCGGCTAGGGTTTCCTCTCTTTGCTTAAGGGCAACAAAGGCCCAATCCGGCCCAGTACCTCATCTCCTCACCAAATCTTTCCTTCTTGATCACATTATAATTCTTGTTTAGCTATTTACTCCAACAGGGTATTACATTCTACCCCCCTTAAATAGAATTCGACCCCGAATTCTAACCGACGAAAAGAACACAAGAACAAACGCCACAGAAATGAAACAACAATTAACAAGCTCAAAAATCGAACATCTTCATCTCACAAGGAGCACATCCTTTAGCCAAGAATGTACAACAGAACTCGTTCTTAAACTAGTTTACAAAGAGAATCCAACTGAAAATAAGGAGTTCTCATCGCAACCCCGCAATGCCAACTCCCCACCGAAAGGGTCAAATCAAAAAAAAATGATAACTCATCACGAAAGCAATTCCACTTTCTAATCAGAAGATTTGCGAATGAACACCACGAAAGCCAAAGGAGAAATCACTCGAATGCCCAAATCAAATATTTCTTTTGCTTTGTCTGATCTGGAAAGAATCATACATACCAACACAGCGCCAACTCAAATTGCGGGAGACATCAGTCGACAACACAAAGCTCAAACGAGAAAACAAAAAAAACACCTCAGCACCCGAGGAAACATCCCCTTTTTTTTCAATGACTCTTTTAGGAATAAAATTCCTCTCAAACCTTGGAATTCGAATTCATCACATAGCACACGAGCTCAGAACTCTTAAATTAGCATCCTCAAAGATATGCTCAATCCAAAATACATCATCCACACTTTTGTGGAAAGGCTCTATTGATCCCACCGAAACACTCTAGTCGACTCCTTCTACTGACGGCATCAATTTGACAGGTGGCACCCAATGCACCTCAAAATAGATCTTACGCCTCACATCAATCTCTAACTTTCAAGAATAACAACTTAGAATCCTCAGTACACGCGCTCAGGTACTACATCGGATGGATTCCATCAATGATCATTCCATCGCTCAGGAAACACCATATTCTATCTTCTCTACACTCAATCATTGGGCGACCAAAGGTCTAGTATAAAAATGCAAAATCCAAATTTAACCTCCAAGACCTCTACAACGAACTTCTCTTGTGACGGATAGAGAAATCATCCGATTAAATATCTATCGTCCCCACAATTCCAGCATACTCACTCATTGACTTCATCAGGAATCACACACACAATCTCGCACTACAATCCAATTGTGTTACCCTATAAAATTGATTAAGGTTTCCATACCTTCGATAAATCCCAACATTTCAACATTAACTGAGGTTCTAGGATTACACTTTACCATATGTTCTACTTAGTCGTATCACTAATCAACTTTACTTCAATAACAATCATTCCATTTGAATCAGTTTTCCTCCAAGAGATACAGATCAAGACCAATTCATCTTCTACTACTCCTCCAATGGCTTGATAGCAAAATCTCACCACTACAATTTCTTAACCACCACCAAATAGTTGCCAATTTACGCTTTGTAAAACTTTGCCACACAAAACTATTGATCCTTCCTCAAAAGGAACAGGCGAATAAAGACGGGTTTCGTCACACAGGAAAAACGTTGCTCCTCACAGCGAGCACGAAACTAAAAGAAATGATCTGATAACGATGATCTTAGAAAACGAAGGTTGAGTTCATAGTTGAAGGCACACGTCCCTCAAAAGGGAAAAGCAAATAACAACCAATAAGCAAAGGACAATGCGATTGAAACTCAACAACTCTTGTGCGGACAGAGCAGAAAGTTTAGGCACGATTCAAATAACCACAAGTTATAAGACTTGACTCCAATTCTCAAATACTCCTAATGCACAATAGTGCCAAGAATCATCAAACCTTTCAAGGAGAAACACAAGCCACAAGGTTGAAACAAATTTATTTTAACCAGATCATACTATGCAATAGCAAATATCACAAGACACGCTATCAAGGACCACTTACAAATTTCATCTACTCAACGGTTGGTGTGCTCAACACCAACTTCAGCTCTCCTAAACGATTGACCATTGTATTAAACATGTGTGTAAATGGATGCTATTTCTATTTGCAAATACATAACCAATTAGAAATATAGATTCAACATCTCACCTTATGTTTAGAAATCAGCTCAAAACATTATTAAAGATTTACTAACATAATTTCTATAAAACAAGGTTTCACACATTGATACACCTACATCCATCTAGTCCCTTATACATGTTTCAACAATTTTAGCATGTCAAGAATCAGGTAAATCTAACATTTATGTAAGATCATCAAATAGATGTTTACAAGATAGATTCAGATCGATATTCCTGCTCCTTAGTAACCTTGTTGATCCTAATCAGGAATAAATTTATTCTAAATCACAACTCGTCATGCAATCCTTACAAGGCATCAAGAAATTAACCGGCTACGCTACCGTGGACGTCAGTTAAGATTGATTATGCACCATGCCAACGACCCAACTTGATGATATAAACATTATCAATTATCTTCTTTACCTACAACTTCTCACTTAACACCACAAAACTTTACAAAGGGTTTTGACACTTCCTTTTTCAAAGAAAATGTTCTAAACTCCAACACTCCAACTACTCCAAAAGAAACGAGTAGACTCAAAACTTTCTTCAATGAAGTTTGTAAAAGATAACTTCCATTATCCAAAATACCAAACGAACCACCGGATCACCCCCTTTTTTTCAACAAGAAAGGTAGGACTTTCATGAAAAAGAACAATCTGGTCAAAAACAGCGTTCACACGTAGCAAAGATAGCTCATCAGTCGGAGAGACAACGATTTCTCTGCCTTAACCAAGATAGGACAATGCAAAAGAGTTTGACGCTTTCTCTCAAAAGAAAAGCATTAAACTTCAAACTCAAGATACCCCGAAAAGAATATATTTGAACCAGAACTCCCTCACGTTTAAGAACGTGCAAAATAAAGCTCCCAATAATCAAAGTACCAAGTGACTAAACGAGTCATGCATCCAACCAAGAAGGACAAAACTTCCAAATAAATATTAATCTTTTAAATCAACTACGTTTATAAGCAGCAAAACAACTCGTCATTCCGGAGATCAAAGGTTTGCTTTAAGAAAACCAATAAAGACTGATGAACACCTCTCAACTGCAATGAACCACTAATCCGAGAAAACTCATCCACCGCAACTAAACAAGAATAACCATTCCAAACTCAAAGAAGACAATAATTCTCCCAACGAAACTCGTACTCAACACCTGGAACTAGTTGATTCGAGGTAGTCACTCTATTAATCTCATACTCCAAACGGTGGTGCAATCCTGGCAACCCAAGGCTACAACCACAACCTAAATCTCTCACTATCTACTAGTATAACAAATAATAACCAGATAGGCATAGCATAAGTATTCATAATCAATTCATGACAGCAATGCTCAAAGCGACATAACGAAAACGTAAATGCAATGCTTGACCCATTCCCATCTTATTGTGCACAGTGTGTCAATTTAATATTGGGACTGTCTATTCATAAGGGGACTGAAATTTGCTTAAGCATAAGTCACCTTTTTTTATCCGTTGGATCATGAGGCACACCAATCTCTACATAAATCTGACGGTCACAACAAGTGACTTAAACTTAAGAAAATTTCAGGCGACTTAAAACTAGCAAGACTGTTTAATATTTCAACTACTACGGACCTAAAGCCCGCTCTGATACCAACTGTAACACCCTGGCTATGCGGAAGCCAAGATGCTACCTAAAAGACTAACCTACAACGACAAAACGGAATAACCTCAACCATTTTTCAAACAACAATATGATAACTAAATAGAACTAAGACATTTCTCTAAAATCCGACAGAACCTCCCTTGCATAGATGGCAAAGCTGAAGGTTCAAACAGTTTAATATAGTATCATTCAACAATCAAATCATCCAATTTAACGAATCATCAAAAGGACATCCAGGATAAGCTAAACAACTATAGCATGATCAAAAGGACATCCATAATATTCTAATCAACCCTATTACAATTTATTGAGACTCTACTGAACCAATTAATTCCAACAACTCAACAAACCATCAACCAGACAATATAACCCAACAACGAAAATTAAATGAACTCAGTCAACGAATGAATAAGAACATAAATGGATCATCTATGACCACAATTAAAACAACCACCACGAAGGATGGTCACAATCTGAATCTAGAGCAATTATCAAGAATAGGTATTGTGGCTAAATGAACTAGGTTATTCGTTGTGGTTAATGATTAGGTGACGTGCACCAAGTCTACCCCTTCCCATGCATGTCGCTGCCTCGAGAGGTACCTAGCAAGCACAACACAGCAAGTGTGAATCCACGACTCAACAAAGTGCAATAGGAAATCTAACATAGCATCATTAGTAGTCAAAGGGAAAAAAATAAACAATTACATCAAGAACAACATCATTATATACCACAAATCCATCTCTTATGATAGAATCAAAAGCATTCAAAGGGAATAAACAATCACACCTTGAACAACAATATTATATGCCGAACAACCAAATCCAAATCTTATGCAGAATTGCGATGAACATGTCATGAATGCATCTCTTCACTTCTTAGCAATTACCGGTAATGCCGAGTAGGGTATCCGTCGATACCTACTCAAAGCCTGTGCCCTCTAGGCACAGGGAACAAAAGCCCACACTCCAAGTCATGTAACAGTTCTCACAGACCTCACCGGATTAGTTACATGACTTTCCATAGGTGTGGGGAACAAAGCCCGTCCAATGCATGATGGGAATCTAACGCCCATCCAATGCCTAACGGGGACCTCAAGGAAACAACCCCTTGGCTCCACGTAGTCCAAGGTTCAGAAATGAATGACATGATACAAAGTTTAAAGCACGATACCAACTCATCATTGTCATTATTAACAAGGTAGTCTCATTGCTCACCTTGGCCCATCAATATTGCCATCAATCATGAAACCTTACCATGTAAACATCATCATTTAAACATTGACATGTAAGCATTCTCATGTAAACACCACCATGTAAGCGTAATCACTTACACATTAGCATGCATTGTCATGTAAACATTTCCTAGGAGTAAGCATCATCATTAAACTATGGTATTAGGCTCATCAACATTACCAAGCAATAATCAACATCACTCAACCATGGCATTCATCAAGTATATAATATAATAACTCATTAATAATACTTGCACTTGCCTCAACCGTGAGACGGAAGACAACGACAGAAAAACTCTAGCCCTGGCGTTCGCCACCCCCTGCTGTTTCTCAAGGCAACCAAGTTTGCCACCACATCAGCTGATAAAGCATAAATAGGTCCATAAGCAAGGAGGAAGTATTCCGATTCAAGTAGGATTGTGGCTCGTAGCATTTCAACTTTGGATCAGTAAAAACAAGTAGTTCAACGAACAGGAGCAAACTATTCTGGACACTTAAATATCCTCTCTGACTATGATAGTAAATCCACGTCATCCAACACAAACTATGTAACCACCTCCAAGTTCATTTCTACAAGGAACTAGGCCCAAAGACGCACCTAGAACATGGTTATGCCAAAAAAACCAAAAAAACCTAGTTCAAGATCAGTATCAGATCATTGTACTATACTACTATGCTAGGTTCATAATACATTGAGTATTCTACCATATGGGTATAAGGGAGTTCCTATAATTCTTAAGTAGATGATTGAAATGATGTGTTGTTAACGTGAGCATATGGCATGCTACAAAGATAAAATTGAATTCAGTCTCTCTTGGTCAGATACGCTCCATCTGGAGAGATCGGTATATAAATGCTACTTCAAAAATTTAAACAATATGTTATGAACACGCTCAATGTCAGAATTCTTCAGACATCAACTCGAAGAAATAAATTACTACCATAACTACAAATCGCCTGTTGATATAAATTTATATCAAACTTTATTGAACTACTGTACTACTCATACACATGCAATTTACGCCTTGTAGAGTTGTAGGCCAAGCTGAAGCTGCCAGTTCGTTCTATCTCACAATGGACTGGAATGGAAGATCCTAATTCCCAACTGCACTTCCCAGTCACCACTTCAAACTCCACGCTCTTCACTTTTACCACTATCAATAGCATCGCAAACTAGATTGCGGATGTCACACAAGACATCCACTGATGTCATCCAATCAATGAAACAAACACAACCTAAGGCTCAACTATAAACCGAGCAAAGCAACGAACTCCATTACCATGCATCTCTGGCTCACTGCCGTTGATGTTGAAGATCCTCATGGTGTAGTCCGCGCCAGTGACCCCCGGCTTGGCGACGATCACCCCATCGGCACCCATGCCAAGGCTCCGGTCGCATAGCTTCACGGCTATGATAGAGTGGGCAGCACCACCACCTGAAGCCTAGCACAAGGAAGAATGCACTGTGGTCCAAGCAAATTTGCAACCTTTGGCCCTCAGATCCGCGAACCTCTCATGCGAGGAGGAGATGACGTGGAAGTCGAGGGGTCCCGTCTTGTGGTCGGCCAGAGGAAGACCTCCATGCTGTTGAGGCGAGCGCGACGGATTAGGCGTCAAACACCTTCAGGCCACGAGTTCCGCGACAGAACACGCTTAGCGCCGTGGGCGTCCACCGCCCTCCTTGCCGAGGAGGCTGCTGCAGCAGCGTCGGCGTACATCGGCGACATCGGGGAGAGGTGGAGCCAGCGGCAAGGCGGGAGCATAGAGGATGCGGCGCCATGGAGAGGAGCAAGCAGAACAGGGCCCCATACCGGTGGTGGCGCCATCGGGAGGCGGCGCCAGGGGAAAAACAAGAGGCGGCCGAGATAGGGCGGCGCAGGAAGAGCCCGTGCGGGAGCGGGAGGAGTGGCACCCAGTGCAGGAAGGGGCGGCGGCTCGGGTGGAGTAAGAGAATGGGGAAGAAAAGAAATTAGGGAGGAAAGACTGAGTTTTGGGGCTTGGGGCGGCTAGGGTTTCCTCTCTTTGCTTAAGGGCAACAAAGGCCCAATCCGGCCCAGTACCTCATCTCCTCACCAAATCTTTCCTTCTTGATCACATTATAATTCTTGTTTAGCTTATTTAAGTGGAGACTGTAGGTTGTTTTCAGCATAAAGCAAGTTTTCATTTGCAATATTTAAATAGATTCAAAGCAGTTTTACAATTCATTTTTAATTTGTAATTAACAACAAGACGATAACAATATAACAATAGATAGATGACAACAATAATCCTGGAAGTGACTAACCCAATAGCCACCACAACAATAGCATGAATTACCCATTCATACCACCCATGTCAAGTTTTAATTAAAGGTTATAGTCTAACTCTCGAAAGACCTCCTCAAGCGTGTCCATAACCTAGGACAAGGCTATTCGAATAGTTTGAACCCTGCAGGGGTGTACCAATGTACCCACACGTCAGACCACCTTTTCGCCAAGCTATTTAGCACACTTCCTTTGGTATGCCAGCACGGCTAAGTCCTACGAGGCATTTCCAATGAATGATGCTAATTAAGAGTCGCGACAACCCGAAGGGTAGGAGACACATGTGACCTAAGCAATCATGGGTGCTCTTCCCCTTATAAAAACAGTTTTAACCACCTGCGACCCATAATTAACACCTCCCAAAGTACTTAGCCAAGAGGGGTTCCCAATACCCTCGTGTGGTTAGCACGCAAAATTGCTTGGTTTCGTGTAACAAGATGTTTGGTCCTTGTTGACTTAGGCACCATTCCACACACCAACAGATCACACCATCATCCATTGTGTCCAAGTCCAAATAGTTTTTATTTTCAGTTTTGTTTTGACTTTAGAAATTAACAAAGCACAAGTGCTGGACATAATGGAATAATAATTAGATTTGTGTGATCAAAGTTATCGACTAAGTCGATAACTGCCCATTTCTACCGTTATCTAAGCATTACCAACGTAAACTACTAAGTGACAAGAGTCCATCCATCGAACTCTAAATCACAGCAAGATAATCCTAGTCTTAGTAGTAGAGAATGAACATTTACCTACAGAGTATGCATCTATAGGGTCAACTAATCGATAATTTAACACAAAGTAAGCATGCATACATATAAGTGAATACAAAGTATTAGACTTTAAAGTAATAGGATTGAATAAATATGATCAAACTGCTTGCCTTACTGGAGCTGCTCACTATGCTGCAAAGGGTCACTCACGGGATCAACACACTCGTCGGCACCTAACGAAAAAGCGAAAAAGAACCGATAAGAACGAGGAAAACCGAAAAGACTCCACAGCAAACTTTCACCAAATGCTCTGAAATTTTTACAACAGCAAGAACATGATTTATAAAGAATTTAACAACAAGAACCAATTGATTTGGATTCTCAATGCAAAAGTTATGGTCAAAACAAATCTGCTCAGCCTGGAAAATGCTAGAAAAAAAGACATGCAAAAGAGCACAAATAAAATGCACCCACAATTCTTTTTGAAAATAGTTACATGCCTAAATCCTATTCTACCATTTAGTACACTAATAGAGGAAGCCAACACAATTGGATTCACTCAAAAAGGATCTATGGAGGATTACTTATGCATTTTACAAGTTAATTGCAAATTTTGGAGCAACATTTAAAGTTGATTTCGAAACCAATTTACCAATCCATTTTCTGGAGCCGAACTAAACTTGCAACCAAATTCAGATTAAATTTTAGTTCAAACCAGAGCTACCAAAATTTGAATCAACTCAAAAGGAGCTAAATTGAAATAGATATGCATTTTTGAAGTTTATTACATTTTTCAGTTCACAAATAAAACCTTCGGGAAATCCTAAAATCATGACGACGTGGAAAAGTCTGGGCCGTTGATCTTGGATCCAACGGCCCAAGACGAACTCGACGACGTCATGGCGTTCGCATGCGAGCTCAACAGAAAAGCGGCTGTTGATCGTGGATCCAACGGCTCACAAGCACCGGTGCCGACAGCTTGGACGCCACAGACGCTGACGCCATAATCTCACCGTCGATTCTGAAATGGACGGCTCAGATGGATATTGCGCAGCGCACGCACAGCGGCGGTTTAAAGGGCGCGGGACCCACTCATCAGCGACCCATTAAACCGCTTAAGGACAAATTAATTACTAACTAATGATTAACACGATGATTAGCCATTAATGGGGGGTTTGTCCTAAATGATGACGGCACAGTGCCGCCCGTCCGACAAAACTCCCGCCGGCAAAGAAATGGTCACCACCGGCGAGATAGGTCACGGCGGTGCACACCGAGGGCACCGACGAGTCCGCAATAGCAGTGCGCACACGAGGGTACCACTCACACCGGCGGCGACGGCCCGAGCAAGCGGCCGAGGAGAACGGAGGTGACCAAAACGGTCGAAAGTGAAACATGAAGTAAAGCTCCGCATTGTTCTGGTAAGCAGGTGCCCAGCCATCTAGGGACTACTTAGAAGGTACCTGAGCACAGAGGAGGCTCGGAGGGGGAAGGAAGAGCTCCGGCGACGAAAGAGCCTACCGGACCCGAGGACGATGAAGTGGAGGACGCGGCCTAAGCAAAATTAACCAGACCGGGTCATCAATAAAGCTTCCATATAGCCCATAGATGGTCCACGAGCAAGTAATTGGAAGATGGAGGACTTACCGGAGCTGAGGAAGAAAGAGGGTGATTTCGGCCGACAACGAACAAATCCCCAAATGTGACCTTCTCTGTGAATGTCAAACCAAATTAGGTTAGGGGATTTGCTTAGGAAGTTGAGAGGCGCGAGATGACGCGAAAGAATTGATGGAGGAACCACTGGAGCACCGAGGAGGAAGAAGCTTGCTTGCGGCCTCCAATGGCTATTTTTGGGTTTCAACGAATTGAGCTCCACCAAGCACCGAGGAGCAAGGTGAAGCTTAGGAGGTGTTTAAAGGAAGCCAAGGAGGAACAAGGGGGACCTTTTATAACCGGGGAGCAGAGACAATGAGCTAGGGTTAAGCTCCATGGTGAGCTTAGCCCATAGCTCGGTCCATGGCTCAACAAGGACGCAGAGGGGATGGGGGCAGTTCTGAACATGACTTTGGGGGCGGAAGGCTGACCCGCATTTAATGCTTGCAGCAAAAGAGCCGTTGAGAGGTGACAAGGCACTGCCCTCCCTCTGCCATGGCGCACACGCGCGAGACCGAGGAAGGAGAAGAACAGGTCCGGCGCAGGCCCACCAGTCAGAGGAAGAGAAAGGGCATGGCTCGAACCGGAACAGACATGGACAGGTCGCGCCCAACCCATAGTCATGAGTGGGCTGATTACAGCCGTTAGATATTTAAAGGGGGAGGTCGTGACCATTAGATCTGAACCGGGGTGGTCCGAAAAAGAAACGGGAGGTCGTGACCGCTAGATCTTCATCGCACGGTTCTGACAAGGAAAGGGGAGGTCGCAGCCGTTAGATTCACATCGGACTGTTGCGAAACGAAAAGGGAGGTCACACGCTGAAAGGAGATAGGAGGTCGTGGCCGTTGGATTTGCATCCAATGGTGATCAATAGAGGCGGGAGGTCCTGGCTGTTGCGCACGACGCAATGGGAGGTCATGACCGTTAGATTTACATCCAAGGACACCCAACAGCGAGGGGAGGTCGTGACCATTGCGCACGACGCGATGGGAGGTTGTGGCCGTTTGATTTCGATCCAATGGCACACAGCAGATATGGGAGGTCGTGGCCATTGCGCACGATGCGATGGGAGGTCGTGGCCGTTGGATTTCGATCCAATGACGCACAACAGAGATGGGAGGTCGTGGCCATTGCGCACGACGCGATGGGAGGTCGTGGCCGTTAGATCTTGATCTGACGGCGACGAAAGGAGAGGGGAGGTCGTGGCCGTTGCACACGACACCGAAAAGAGGTGGGAGGTCGTGGCCGCTAGATCTTGATCTGACGGCGATGAAAGGATAGGGGAGGTCGTGGCCGTTGCGCACAACGCCGAAAAGAGGTGAGAGGTCGTGGCCGCTAGATCTTGATCTGACGGCGACGAAAGGATAGGGGAGGTCGTGGCCATGGATTTTGATCCAACGGCACACAACGGTCACGCGAGGGAGGGGCTCGGGCTGAGCTGGGATGCGGTTGGGTTCGACCAACTGAAGGTGACTCGGACCCAAGGAATAGTGCTCCAGATTTGAGTTTAAATTTGAAGGCTGAGTTTGGAGGAATTTTTAGTGGTAGCAAACTAACTCCAAAAATTCTAAAATTTTGACTGGAGCTTCCTCACTCTAGGATTAACTTTAAATAAAATTTCCAGAGATTTTTATGCAGTGCATGTTTCTCAAGAAATTCATTAAGGGCTGTTCTAGGGTTTGACCAAAGGTCAAACTGGTTTGACTTACCTCCAAAAATTATCAAATAATTTCTAAAAATTATGAAATTTTTCAGAGGGGTCACACATCATCCCTAGAACCAAGGAAAAATATTTCCAAAGGTTGAATACCATATTCTTGCTAGAGTTGATTAAGGGGTTGACTTGAGTCAACAGGAGGTTTAGGTTTTTGAATTCCACAACTCTTGACAAGAATTATAGAAATGTTCAAGAGTTTCAAGATGTGAGAAAAGTTTTAATTTCTACTCATTTAATTACATTTGAAATAAACACCCATATTAGGTTACATTTGAACACAACCTATATTTGGGATGTTACAATACCCCTTCGGGTGGAAGCTAAAGAAACCCCTCAAAAATTGGTCAAACCATTGGGCCAGCCGATCGAAGGTCAAATTGTGATCGAGAGTCTCAAATAGTCTGGCAGATTTCAAAGACTGGATTTGAGAAAGGACGGAATTGTTGTATTTTGCTCCAAACTTCCACACAATCAATCAAACAAACATATTTAGAGTATTTCCAACTTATATAGCCCTTTAAAATCCAAATCTTAAATAGTTTTTATGAATTAATCTTTTATTTTTGCAAATGAAATTTTATTTTCAAGAACTTTCTCCAAAAGAACCAAATTGAGCAATTAAAGATATTTCCAACAACCAATTGCATGCATGAGTCATGAATACCATTATGGACCTATTCATGTGAATAATCTTGGCTCAAATGGCAAAAACTCACTTAAGTGCTTGAAAGTGACTATTTAGGTCAAGCTAGGATTTTGGACGAGTTTCAAAATCAAATAACTTTTTCTAGGTTGGCCTTTTGAAAATCTTGTGAATACTAAAAAAGTTTAGAATGGCCAACTCTAGGTTTTTCCTTTTGGTAATATTTTCAAATTCCTTTTAGAATAGATTTTACATAAAAATCTAGTTTAGGTAAAAAAAACAAGATACTATGATCTAGAATTTTGGCTAGAAACTCATTTTCACTTAAAAACAAGATACTATGATCAATGTTTCTTGAGCCAAAATCTAGTTTAGGCAAGAATGAGACTAAGCAATAAGTATATCAATGAAAGTGTTAGTCTTACAAATAGATTTATCATTATGAATGCATACCTGTTTGGATTTTTCCTTTTATATCCAAGCTGAGACTAAACATGATATAACAATAGAAGTGTTAGTCTCACAAGTAGATTTGTCATTAATAACCAAAACTCCATTAACACATAATAGCGGGTCTAGATTCTTCAATCTCCCCCTTTTTAGTGATTGATAACAAATCCTTTACTAATAACAACATTTGGATATAAGTCAAAATAATAATTTAAGGTATTTGACTATTTGCATGCATGACACAAAGCTACCTATGCATGGAAATAAGGTGAAATCATCCAAATGATCTCTAAAATATTCTCCCCCTTTTGGCATTAAACACCAAAAATCCAAAATAAAACGAAGCCAAAGGAAGTGAGTGCAAAAGAAAGAGCTTGGCAATTGAATCTCATGCAGGGGGATTGATGGGATATTTTGGTAGGGAGAAGACCTTCATGATGTTGGCTGATCACTTCTATTGGCCAAAGATGAGACGCGATGTTGAGAGGTTTGTTCAGCGTTGTGTGACATGCCACAAAGCTAAGTCTAAACTCAATCCACATGGGTTGTATACTCCACTACCATTTTCTAGTACTCCTTGGGAAGATATTAGCATGGACTTTGTTTTAGGATTGCCTATGACTAAAAGGGGGGGTTCTGTTTTTGTAGTTGTCGATAGGTTTTCTAATATGGCACACTTTATTCCTTATCATAAGAGCGACGATGTGTCCCATGCAGTTGACTTATTTTTCAGGAAAATAGTTAGATTGCATGGCGTACCTCGAACCATTGTTTCAGATCATGATGTAAAGTTCATGAGCTATTTTTGGAAGACTTTGCGGGCCAAGCTTGGGACAAAGTTGCTCTTTTCGATAACTTGTCACCCACAAACAGATGGACAAACAGAGGTGGTGAATCGTACACTCTCAATGTTACTGCGAACAATGATCAAGAAGAACTTAAAAGAGTGGGAAGATTGTTTGCCCCATGTTGAATTTACATATAATCGGGCGGTGCATTCTACTACTCAATTGTGTCCATTTGAGGTTGTGTATGGATTCAAACTGATCACGCCACTTGATTTGCTACCACTTCCATTGCAAGAGCGTGCTAATATGGAGGCTTCCAAGTGTGCTGATTTTGTAAAGAAACTCCATGAAAAGACTAAAGAGGTAATTGAAGCGAAGGTACGTTCTTATGCTTCCAACGCTAACAAAACTAGAAAGAAAATGTTGTTTGAACCAAGTGATTTAGTTTGGATTCATCTTCGCAAAGAACGTTTTCTGGAGAAGCATAAATCCAAGTTGATGCCACGTGGTGATAGTCCTTTTAAACTGCTTGCTAAGATCAACGATAATGCATATAAGATTGAGCTTCCAGGCGACGACTATGCGGTTAGTGCTACTTTTAATGTTGCTGATTTGTCACCATTCTTTGGGCAAGAAGACACAGAGTCGAGGACGACTCCTTTTCAAGAGAGAGAGGATGATGAGGACATCCCTACGACCACTATTTCAAGTGTGCATGAGACTGAAGTACCAACCGGTCCAATGACTAGAGCCCGAGCCAAGCTATTAAACCAACATGTGCTTTTGTTTCTTAATGAGTTTACTCTTGATTTTAATGAGAATTGGCTACTACCTAATGCATCTATCTTATGTGTTCTCAGGTTTGACAAGGAAGCTGCATGGGAGACTAAGGGGGACAAGAGAGCAGGAGCCAAAGCAATGGAGGAGAACCATGGTAGCTCAAGTCAGGTCTACGACCAGTCCCAGAAGGCCTACGACCAATTCTAGAAGGTCTATGTCGGGACCCAAAATTACGATTCTGGACCCTCTGTGTTTAATGCACTAGTCCAGGATCACGCTAGTGCACACAGTGTCAACAAAGGTGGATATCGATCCACGCAAGCGAATAGTAACATAAACAAATAGTTTGATTAATAAATAATGGTTTGACCTTATGGTCGAGTTTACAATTATTAAGCCACGCAGGGCTAACAGAGAAATAAAGCAGCGGAAACAGAAACGGTAGCGGCATCCCATTGATTCACCACAGGCAACCGACTGGGATCAAGACCTCACGATCAGGCACCTTCGATAAACTCCTCCTCGAATGCTGGCAAAGACTCCTCCTCTTCTGCTTGATTTATTTTAAAGCAAGCGTGAGTACACACCGTACTCGCAAGTCACACCACAGAAATGCAATTATACATGCAAGCTTATTACAAGGGAATGGCATTTTGTGGTTCTTTTGCATAAATGCAACATTTGCAGTTGAATACAAATAATAGATTGAAAGCAAGTAAAACCAATAGACAATAATAATTTTAACAGTTTGATTTCACAAAGACACACACAGCCTAAACAGATTATTCACAGAGCCATATGATTTAGATCACACAGCTCCCTTCCCACACAGTTTTTAAAGATCTACCCCTCGTGTGAAATCCCCGAGCATTGTCCATGACCGAGGACGCGGCTATTCGAATAGATTGTTTACACTCTGCAGAGTTTGTACACTTTACCCACAAGATACAACCAGTGTTGCAAGCACTAATCGTAACAAAGCATTTGAGAAACTTCATCCTAACATAGATGCTCCCGATGTGCTTACGCCATACCACACCATACACAACAGGGGTACAACACACACCGTTGGACGAGGAAGCGGCGAACCGTCCCATGATGCGACTACATGGTAGCACACACCTCCACCCTTTTCACATAGCCTAACCCATCGCTCGAGCAATCAATGCCAAGAATTCATATCGTACTATGCTAGGCCCATCCCATAACAGGCATGTGGTCGTACGGAAGGGCTCAGTTCAATGGCGCACAAAGTTCAGTCTTTAAATGACCGAGCCAAGACTTCCATTGTTCTAACTAAGGCACACAGATTAATTTGATACACAGATTCACAATCCCATTTCACATAGCCACCATATCACACAGTTCCCTCCACTTGCCTCAGTCCAAACCTTTTTCCCACCCAGTTGATTTAAGTGCAACACATGCCACAAAGACACATAGTACACACAGATTATTACAAAGTTACATAGTCACTTAGTCAAGTTAATAATTGCACTTTACATGAATAGATGATTCGTGGCATGGCTAAGCAATCTAATCGCACTAACCAACCCACGTTGGTGCTACAATATTTACCAACTAAATATCAACTAGGGTGACAAAGGATCAAGGCATAACAATTATACAAGGAAGGCATAACAGATTGGATTTAATAACTAATCCCAAAAATATTTAAATAATTACTTGAAATAGAATGCAATACTTTGAATTAAAATAACATTTAGAAAACTGGGATTCAATCATGGTCAAAGCATGACTTGCCTTGGAACAGGTCTAGGAATTGATCTTGGTCTTGTTGTGTTCCTTCTTCTTCAAATCTTCCCGAAGCGTCGAAGTCTACTCGCAAACGAAGCAAACAAACAAACTAAATAAATAAAAGAGGCAAAACAACTCCAAAAAAATAAATAAATAACTCCATTAAATAGATCTTGAATTTATAGGAATTTAGAAATTTGAATGGACTGATTTGGAGTTAGGATGCAAAAGTTATGGGGTTTGGAAGTTTGAATCTAAAGAAAAACCCTAGAAATTGGATTTACTGGATTTCCGAATTATTCTTTAAAAGAAAAACCGGATTATTGCGCAATACTGGCGTCATCAGAGGGTTGGCTGTACAGTGCCCCCACTGACATGTGGGTCCCACCTGTAAGTGGCGGGGTGCACCGTGGACTGGGTTCACCGAGGGCGTGGGATGTGGTTCGGGCTGGCGTGGCGCACCCGCGCGTGTGGCGCTGACGCGGCGCCTACGTGGCTGACACGCATGCGCCATGGAGGCGGGGGCGTTGAGGTGGAGGATGACGTGGACGGCGGCAAGGGCGGCAGTGCACGGGAACCGATGGTTCCGGCGAACGGCGGCGAGTCGCCGGAGGTGGGTGGTACAGGGAGGTAGAGGGTGTGAAGGGGATCATGGGGGTGAGCTCACGGGTGCTTGAGGACAACTGTGGTGACCGACGGCGAGGTCGAAGCGGCGGAGAGGCTTCGGGCTTGACGGGATCCGGGCTACAGCGATGCTCCGGCGAAGTGAAGGCCTCCAGGAGGAAGCTCTTGCTCTTGCGATGCCGGAGGTGCGGTCGACGAGGTTCGGGCGGCTCTAGTTACGGAGGAATTGCTCGTCGGAGTAGGCAGCGGCGGAGATTGGATCTACGGCTCCTATGGCGGCTAGGGTTTGGCGCAGGCGAGGAGGCGGCTAGGGTTGAGATGCGGACGTCGAGAGCTCGCGTCCCCTTTATATGCTGATGACCCGGAGCTTCCAGGGCACGAACGCCCAAACGACGAGCGGCACAAGAACTCTGACTTCGACGGATTCGGAGACGAAAAATAGTAACGAGGTGGGGCCCGCTTGTCAGCGGCTGCGTCTCGGGCGAAGTCGCGTGACCGACGGCGTGGAGAGGTGACAGGTGGGCCCAAGCGCAAAGTCTTGCGCAAGAAATGGCTCATTGGTCATGCATGACTGGGCATACGCAGACACGCCATGAAAAGAAGATGGGTCAAGAGATTCGCCCAACACTATTTGGAGATTTAAAATAGCTTTTTCTTTTTAGGAAATACCAGAAATTCCAAATGGCAATAAAAATTAGCAAATGAACTTGGAAAAATTCTAGAAAATTCTAGAAAATATATCCAAGCACATAGAATCCAAATAAAATAGTTTTGACCATTGTTCATGTTGACTTTAGCCATATTAAATTATTTTGCTACTCAAAGTCCAATATTAAGCTTTTAAATTAAATTCAAATAAATTCAAATGGTGAATTTTCTCTCTACCAACTATTCAAAGGATTTTTAACGCTCAGAAAATTGGGATGTTACAGTCTACGACCAGTCCCAAAGAGTTCACGACCATCCCGAAGGTCCACGACCAGCCTCCTAAGATCTCGACCGGCTTCCCAAGGTCTCACGACCGTGTTCACGATCGGTTCCACGACTGTGTCTTGAACAAGATTACTCGGCGTTGTACCCGCAAAAGCAAAGACTCGGCATGAAAAGTACTCGTCATGAACAGTATTCAACATTAATAGTACTCGCCATGAACAGTACTCGCCATGAATAGTATTCAGTGTGAACAGTACTCGATGTGAATAGTAAACGAACACAATGTTTCAATTAGGAGTTGGATTCGAAATCCGTTGGCCGAATTAATTAAGCGTCGGCCCAAGGCCTTGGTGTGTGTGTTAGGAGGGCACTATAAATACCATTGTGACCTCGGATGTATTGTTGGGACCGCTTTTATTTGAGAAATAACAGATTGCATCGTAATTGCTCTTGTTCTTCTTTGTTGGCCGAACCAACTAGAAGGGGAATCGGGAGTTCAATCAAGATCGTTTAACCTTTTCGTTGGGAATTAGAAGTGCGATAGGGCTTCGTTTGGTAGTCGTGAAGTCCAACACGTGTGTTCTTGCGAATTATAGAGTGCTAATCCTTACACGGGCAATGAAAGATCACTACGATTCAAGAGAGGCACGTAAGTATCTTGATCTTATGTCTAGAAGATCAGGCAACCCCATATCACCTACATAGTCAACAATCATGCTAAACACATTCGCAACATGTACCTGAATTTGTATACAATCACCTAAACAGTTTGCACTATTTAATATACATTTTCCTACGTCGGTAGAGCAACCACATTTTGGTAATCCTAAACTAATTATGCTACCTAATCAGTGGCTAATTAACTAAATATTAAATTAATGACGACTATGTTCCTAACATTGTCAAAAGGTTAATTAAACACTAATTACACGGTTAATATACATAATGCATTCGGGAAAAAATACCTCTTGTCAAATATCTTCGTTTGATATAGAACTTTTTCTACTAATACAACAGCTAAACACCACCCTAAAATCTCTCAAATCGGCAGCGAAATCAGAATAACATTCAGCTGAACGCTCTCTCTCGCTCGCTTGCTACTCTCTGTCCCTCTACGCCAAGCGATTGTGGGGGTTGAGAACGATGGGCGTGGGCTTTTATAGCCGCGGCCAGCGACCTCCAGGGCTTCGAGTGAGCGGTAGGTACGCGACCGGCTGACTGCGACGCGGCGCAGGGGACGTTGAAGCAACACGAAGAAGTGCACCGGGCGCATGACAATGGGGCAGCGACACGATGGGTCAGCATCAGAGGACACTGACACGACAGGCGACATGACGGTGAGCCCGGATACGCGTGGTAGGGACCTGCAGCTCACCCAGTGAGCTGCAGGCGTGTTCTGAGCCTCGAGAGCGCTGAGGAGCGGCATCTTTGCACTGCTGGTGCCCGACACGTGCTCCGAGTGAGCGGCAGCAGGCCTATGCCGCTCTCCCAAAGCACTAAGGTGACCTATCTGTGATGCTATTTTTGTGAATTCGACGGAGAGGATGTTAGTTTTGCTATTTTCTCGTGAAAACGTGCCAAACGAGCCAAAAAAAATCCGGAGTACACATGTGAAAGTTGAAAACCGAGCCTGGGCCACCAATTTAATCCATACGACACTTTACCTATTTTTAGTGTAGAGATAAGCGGCCCGACGTGATAACACATGCATGACCTGAGCAGCCCGCACAAACCGGGCCTTCGCTCAGAGCTCAAACCTTACGCTCATGTTAATTCCAAGTTCAATTAGAAATTTAAATCTGTTTCCTCGCAAAAAAGAAAGAAAAAAAAGGAATTTAAACCTGTTGATCTGTATAGGTCGCCCATGACCTAGTTGACACAAAATGGCACAGCCTGCTCCTGCTGCAAACGGGCGACGCTGCTGAATTCTTACGTAAGTGTAAGAGCATTGATTCGATGGTTAGCGTGTAGTGTTTCAGAAGTTACTTGTACATATCGATGTTCGATCTACCATGTAGCAATTTACAGTACTGACAACACTCACAAATAACGAAGTTACACTAGTTCACCGTGTACAATTTTTCTTATGTTCAGACGTTCAGGCTGGTCACTTTCGATCATCATATAGAGAAATAGTACCACTACCTGTTGTTACCTACCTACACGAATTAGCAGAGTGCAGAGAAAGTACCAGAAAATTTCTGCGAGCGTGGTATCCAATAATGTAGTCGACCAATGAACACTATGAACGCACTCAAGTTATTGTGTGCTACTTGAAGAGGGAAAAAAATAGCCGACATTGTTCAGCTCGATGGTGATAATACGTGGCGAGAGGGATTTGTCCTGATAGAAAACTGCATGCATCTTCTTGTGTCACATAACATCGTTGAAGTGTGTGTGGCGCTGTGGCAGTCTCCTATCCTTCACCAGTACTTCAAACTGTGCAGAGAAGCTAAATAGTTACTGGAGTAATAAATTAAAACGATAAAAGAATAATTGAAGTCATTTTGCCTTTCTTCGAATCATTCTAAGAAAACAGTGTTAATTGAATGCCGATGGCAAGGGAAATGGTTGCTAGTAATCGATACTGTTCAGAACTTGTCCCGAAACATTTGTAACTACTGCATACATTTGTAATGTGAGACGGGATCAGATTACCTGTATCAGATACTCTTGACCCCAAATCTCGGGAACAATTTTAAAAGATGACAGGGGAAACAAATTCCAAGGAAGCCGCACGTCACATCAGCCTTCTCCAAGTAATTTCCCCTTCCTTTCCGGAAATTAGCAATACAATGGTGCGTACGGTAGCCATCATCAACAAGCAATGCTCTATCACGTTAATCTTCCTGCACTTTTCCACCCGCCGTCCTTCCGCTTGAAGCCTTCTTCTCCTAAACCCTACAAATACTGCCTAAAACCACCAGCATGTTCATTGGCCACCTGCAGTTGCATGCACTAATTACTTGTTCTTCTCTGCACTTGTGTTGATTTGTTCTTAATTGCCATGAAGCCACAGCACCAAAAAGCCATTGCGAAGCTATCGCACGGCGCAAGAGAGCTCCTCCTCTTCATGTCGACCAAGAAGCCCATGGTTGCCGTTGTCTTGACCGTCATGGCGAAGTGCAGGGGGCTCTGGGAAGGGCTCACCGGCTGCGGCGCCGCCGTGCATTCCTCCGCCGACGACGACTACTTCAGGTGGAGCTACGAGTTCTCGTGCACGACCACCCCGGTTGGCCCGGTGAGAGGCTGCGGCAGCCAGGCGAGGGAGATGCTGGCGAGCTCGTTCGCCGGCGTCGCGCCGACGGAAGGCTTCTCGCCAGAGTGCTCGCCGGAGGCCGGAGTGGGGCACGAGATCGACGGCCTGGCGGAGGAGTTCATAAACAGGTTCCACGAGCAGCTGAGGCAGCCAACATGTGATACAGAGCTCTTAGAATGATACATTTTGGTATCAGTCTATGCCGATATATCATTTTCGGAGTTTGATATAATAATATATATTTATAAGTATATAGATATTTAATTTTATTTACACTAAATTTCACTTGTAATATCACTCCAAATACATAGTAGTAGGATCAAATATAATATATACTTCAATGAGTTCAATAGACGGTATTTTCAATTCCACCGGTATAGTCGATGTTGTCTAGTATTGAAGCTGGTATAACCGGTATCGAGCTGGTATGATTGGTATTGATCAGTATCGAGGTCGGTACGAAACGCAGACCTACTCTGTACTTTTTTAGGTGGCAAAATGATACATACCGGTCATACCGGCACCAGAACAATATTGATAAGTTTGATACAGATTGTCAGTGTAATGAATGGAAATCTAGTACTCACTTATTTGTGAAGCATTGTTTGCTCCAAACTGTGGAAGAAATTACGAGTACCAAGCTGCATCGGCATTAGAGGTGGCGGATGGGCGTCTTGGCCACTGCCCGAGGCATGACACGGTTGACCCGCCTGCACGCACGGCCTCAGACTGTTCATGGTCAGGCCGGCCGCAACCTGACAACGACCGGAGTCGTGCTGGTCCACCCTCCCACACGACGGCCGGCCGACACTTTAATGAAGCCCTAACGACCATTTGGCCCTTGCCATGAGAGGGCGAGGAGGAGAGGAAGGGTTAAGCCGACGCCGATGGCGAGTTGGAGGACCCCGGGGAAGGCGTGCAGCCAGCGCGGCTGCGGCGGGGCGAGGCCGACGCCAAGGAGGAGGAGGAGGCCCATGAGGGCGCGGGCGCAGAGCCAGCGCGAAGACGACGGGACGCAGAGGGAGAAGAGGGAGGAGGGGATGGGGGAAGCGGCGGCTGGCGCGAAGGGAGAAGAGGGAGGAGGGGTGGGGGAGGTGACGGCCGGTGCAGAGGGCGGTGTGGGCGCGTGCCATTGCGGCATTGTCTCGTGAGGCAGCCGGCAGGCGAACGGGCATGGGCAGAGGCAAGACGTGCCGAACACGACACGACACAAGAGCGGTAGCACAGCCCGGCCTGGTAGAAAAACAACCGTTGGGGCCCGTTAGGTGCGGTGGGCCGTGCTGCACGGCCTGGCCCATCTGGCCTGTTTAGCCCGGTAACATTCAGATTTTTGAAAAAATCCAGCCGTTTGGGGCTTTAAAAATAGCCAAAAAAATCAAAATATCCTAAAATATTTTTCTATAAATAACCACCATACCCCCCCCCTCATTCAGCACCCATCCATTCCTCATTCTCTTTCAAAAAAAATTTGTGCAAATTTAAATTCCTCATGAGATAATTTGGCTAAATTAAAAAAAATGTACCAAATTTTGGAAATTTCAAATTCCAATAGCAAGTCAGCAAAAGAGGTGCGATACTATTTTTTGCATATTTTTATTTTTATTATTTCTTATTCTAAGATGAAAACAATAATAGTATTAGTTTCAATTTTGAAGTTTTTGTTATGGAAAATTACGATAGTTTTGCTCTTGATGATTACGGACTTTCACTAGAGGAAGTTGCATCCATGGAGAATGCAGCTATAGCTACCTCAAACCAATCGGAGTTGTTACCGGAAGGGTAAGGATGAGTTCCTTCATCAAGCTCTACGACAGCATCTTCGTCGGTGACCACTAGAGCAAAGGGGTCGAGATCAACTACGTCAGGAGCCTGGAAGAATTTCGACAGGAAAACCAAGCCAGACGCACAAGGAAATCAGGTACCATGTGTTGTTTGCAAAACTTGTCATCACGAATTATCTGCAAAGTCTATTGGTGGAACGGAGCACTTTCTTAGACTTGCTACAAGATGTAAAACCAAGCAGGGATTGGTGATGAGGCAGACGCAGCTGCAGTACAACCCCGATGGTATGGTATGTAGCTGGGACTACGATCTTGAGGTAGCCCGCCAATCTCTCTGTCCTTTAAATGCTTTTGAGGATTTACCGTTAGGCTTTGGGGAGTCTACTGCTTTCTAAACTTACATTAGGACTGCGCATAATTCTACATTTTCTACTGTTTTTAGACAGACAACAACTAGGGATCCAGTAAAATACTGCAATGAACGTCATGATAAATTAAAGGATCTATTTAGTGCGTGCATATTTTCGGTGACCCTGACCTCGGACATATGGAGTGGTCGAGCTAGGGAGGATTATCTTAGTGTAGTTGCTCATTATGTTAATGACGATTGGGTAATAGAGAAAAGAATTACAAGTTTCAAAATAATAGATGTAGCACACACGGATGAGAATATTGCGGACTGTATTATCAAAGTTGTGGAAGACTTTGGTCTTACAAACAAAATATTCTCAATTACTTTAGGCAATGCCTCTTTGAACTTTAGGGCCATGGATACTCTTACTTGGGTGTTGAGTACATGCGCCGATTCCTTCTTGCTACATCAGCGATGCGCTTATCATATTATTAACCTTATAGTCAAATGCGGTTTGAAGAGGTTGACTCAGTATATTAAAGTTTTTTGCGATGTGATATTTTACTTGAATAATTCTAACGTAAGAATAGCAGCATATAAGAACTTCTGCAGGGCAATGGGTGTACGTCCAAGAAAGTTTGGTTTGGACATACCAGTAAGAAGGAACTCTACTTACTTGATGTTTAAGAGTCTTTTACTATATAAGAGCACTATTTCTATTTTTATTCTAACGTACTATCAGAGCACTGATGGTACTGTACTATTGACTGAGCAACATTGGTTCGTTGCTAAGAAGATATTTCAGTTTTTAGAATTTTTTTATGAGGCCATTGTTGCTTTGTCCACTGTCTATTATCCAACATATCCTATTATTGTGCATACTATTTTACAGATTGTTGGTCAATTGAAAATGTATAAAAATGATAGTTTTATGAGAGACTATTGTTGCTATGACAAGTAAATACCTTAAATATTGGAGAGAAATCTGTTTCCTATATACATTTGCATTTATTTTAGATCCTAGAGCTAAAATTTAAGGATTTGCTAATGTTCTTGATCTTCTTAGTGATGCTACAGGGCTAGACTATTCTAACTATTTTGCAGATGTTTGTTCTCGATTACATAAGGTTTTCCAAAGGTATGAAAATAAATTCTAGGGAGTCAGCTTGCAACGACATCCACTAGCACCCACCTCAAGTAACAAGATAAATCTGTGGGGGCAAGATCTGGGGTGCAGGCTCTCCCTCCAGGTCCAGATCTTCTTCTTCTACAGCTGCACATTGTTTATATGATCAATATATTGACATTTGGATTCTCTCTCTTGTAAGATCGAGGAGGCCGACTAGAGAGGGGTGAATAGGCGGTTTTTTAAATCTTTTGGCTAAAACCGAGTTTTATGCGGAATTGTAGATCAATTCGGTTTTGCTCAATTAAAACCTAAATCAACTAGTCTTGACTAAGTGCACCAATAATATAAGTCTATTGATAATGATAGCAAATAAAAAAAGACATAAAAGCAATTTAATTCTAGGAATGTAAATTGCACAAAGTAAATCACTAGAGAGCAAACCACAATGACACAATGATATTTTATCGTGGTGTTCGGAGACTTGCCGGTTTCCCCTAATCTATGTTGAGGTAAGCCCAAACTAATTGGACCGGCTCCATAAATTAAGCCAAACACCTCAATTCCACTAGTGGTAGCTCTTTCCCGCTTTGGGTAGGTGAGCTCCAACTTTCACAACACGCTGGGTCTTCTCACAAACTTCTTGAGAAGATCACCGGTCCACGACGCCTCCACGTCGTCTCGGTGTCGGCAAACACCAAGAGTAATAAGCCAAGCCCCTTGCTTGACTTTCACCATGTGCAACGAATGCACAAGCTCAAGTGGATACGAAATCCACTTCTAGATGCAACTAGAGACATCTCTCCTTGCTCACAAGGTGCAACACATGCACAATTGAGAGGAGAAGCTCACACTAGCTCAAGTGAGTGGAATGGGATGTCAAAGGTTGTCTCTCAACCAGCCAAGGTGGGTATTTATAGCCCACACACAAAAACTAGCCGTTGGGAGCAGAAATCAGCAAATTCAGCTGAAATGCGGTAGTATCGCCGTTCAAAGGCCGGCACTACCGTTTTTGGCTCAACGGTCGGAAAGGGTGCATTAAAAGGCTCAAAAACTAGCTGTTAAAAATTTGGTATGGTACTACCGCAGTACAATGGGCGGTACTACCGTTCTGCGGTAGTTCCTCTCTTCTCAAGGCGGTTGTTCCGCATCCCAATTTCAACACAGACGACATTCGGTAAAAAAAAGGTCATAACTTTTGACTCCAGTGTCGGAATTAAGTGATCTTAGACTCTATGGAAAGCTTATTCAGAGGGCTACACAACCCACCTATTTGATTGATCTCAAACATATTTGATCAAATCAAAAGAACAACTCCAAAGAGCCACTACCATAGTCTAAGTCCAAAGAAATAGCAATAAGCAATCTTAGACCATGCCAAGGGAAAATGCATGAATCCCAACAATTTGCAAAACACATTTGCAAACCTAGATCATGACACAAGGAGTAGGTACATGGACTTCAACCATTTGCAAAACACATTTGCAAAGTATAGTCACATACTACAAGGATTAAATGCATGAGCCTCGACTATTTGAAAATAATAGTATCATGCCATGGTGAGCTAGAGCAAGCAATATTGAGCTATCAACACATGATGAGACTCAAGCTACTAGACAAGACCCCTCTTAATAGTACGGCAACCTATACTAACAATTCGGTCTTCCAACCAAACACTAAAACCGGTAAAAGACTAGGAACACATCCTTAGCCCTAGCTAGTCATACCTTCGCCTTGAGCATCTTCTTAAAGCTTGATGACGCACATCTTTACTTCAAGTCCGGGTCATCGTCTTGATATGCATCAACCCATAACGCATTCTTTACTTGACTTCCATCAACACATGATGGGTCTTCTCTTGACTTGATAATCAACTCATGATCATCTTCTCTTCGAGATCTTGATATGTATCAACACATAATGCATCATCTTCTTGAATCTTGACTTGATGACGATCAACTCATGATGCCATCCGAAGTCTCCATTACCCTAGAACATAACCTATTCATCCAACTCATAGAAAATATTAGTCCCATAATGATTAACATTAATTACTAAGATATTCCTACAATAAATGCTTCTAAATAAGTCATTGCAGAAAGGTGCGGTACTACCGCCGTTGATCATGCGGTAGTTCTGCTCTCCGATTATTCCGATCCAAAGTGTGATATGATCGCTTCCACTTGAGGCCCAAAACAGGTGCCTACTGGAAATAACGTACCGCCACACAAAATGAGGTATGACCGGGTGCGGTAGTTCCGCTCAAGAACTACGGTACTACCGCTTCACAGGAGCGACCCAAATAGCCTTGCACAATCAGACTAATGACGTGGACGGCTCAGATTCGATTGAACGTTCAGACCACACGTCTTAACCGCACGATTGGACCAAATGTTCGGACTGTCCAAACATTCACTGGTAGTACCGCCAAAGGACTTGCGGTCATACCGCTACGCGGTAGTTCCGCCAAGTAAACTCCGGTACTACCGCACAGAGGGTTTTGCAAACCAAGCCGAAAAGGTGTTTCTCTGGATTTTACATACCGCCAACTCATTTTCGGAACAACCGGGTTGCGGTAGTACCGCACCACGATCCCGGTCGTACCGCTGAGCGGTAGTACCTCCCACACAATGCCGGTACTACCGATTATCCTGACAATGCACAGTTGGCAGTCATGATCCCTCTATTGTCATTGCATTGCCATTACCATGTTGCCACCCATAAACTGGGACTAAGCCTTTAAACATCTTAGCACACATATTAGTCCCACAACACAATTGCAAATAATTGAATATAAAGCAATATAAGTATATATGAACTACGCAAGTTTTATATACTCAAATGATATTTTTCAAAGTAGAGATCCCCAATATATGTTGATAAAGAAATATGAATCAATACTAATGAAACCACAAAACATAGAGTGAACTCCCCCCCTAAATGTGTGCATACACGAATGTGTAATAAAAACATATGCATGTATTCAAGTTAGACTTTTAGTGGAGTTCAACCTATATTTTGGATCCGAGGAATACAACAATATATAAGAATATGATGTCGAATGCATACATCCATGATTTTCACCTTTTTATCCAACTGAGACTACACAATAGGTATATCAATAGAAGTGTTAGTCTCATATATAGATTTATCATTAATCACCAAAATACTCCATTAACTCATAATGGCGGTTCTAAATTCTTCACACATTCTCACCCAAGACCAACCTCTCACCCAAGGAGTGTGAAACTATCCACCTATCTGGACAACAATACGGTGGATTTTAACTTAGAGGGTTTCAAAATTTTGTAATGGTGGCATAGCCATAAGTTAACATATCCCGTGCTATCCATATTTGCGCGTGATGTGTTGACTATTTATGTCTTGACGGTTTCCCGGGTCTGCTTCCAGTCTTTCTAGAAGAATATTGGAGTAGAGAAAAACACGTCTCACGAGTGAGATGGTGGAGATACTCCTAACTATGAAGGACCTGGAACAAGCTGATTCACGAACACAACACTCTGTGAAAAAAATCTAGAGTTGTCGGAGGTATTCGAAAATCTGTACCTAGATAACGACACTTAGAACAAGGATGTATATAGAGTTATAGGTTGTACTCTATTTTCTTTGCTAAGCTTTTCTCATATTGAGTAAAGGTTTTAACGAGATAGCCATGTAGACATTAATAAAGCTCTTTATTACATTTTCAGTATGCTTGTCTTATTTTTACAATTTTTATATGTATTTATGAATTCTACACATTTTTCTTTTTTTTCTGGATTTTTTTATTGTCTGTTTTTTTTAAAATTTTCAGGTCTAAACAGACTGAGTGGACCGGACTTGGTCCGTCGAGCCAACCGGCCTGGACGACATAGCACGGCACGAAGTGTCGTTGGGCTGTGTCTGGGCTGGCTTACCATCATGTAGGCTGGCGGGCCACCACTAATCGGCATAATCACTACGAAAACACAAGTTTCCTACTGCTGGGATATGCAGCGAAAGCTTTGGTTGTGTAATAGCTACTGCTGCGGTATATGACATAAGTTGCCGGACAGAAAAGAACTGTGCTCAGAGTTCATATCGAAACCCGAAACGAAACTGTAACGGGAAGAGGTCCGGCGCTGCGGTACTAATGTAAGCCCTGCCAAAAAGGCTATTATTACCAGCCAGACAAATATGGACAGCCAGAAGACACCACTTTGAATTATGGGTGCGCTTTGCTTTCACACAAAACAGACAGCGAAAAAAATCTAGCATTGATTACTGATGACAATTTCCCGTCTTGCAGGAACAAGTCAAATATTGCAACTATGCAGCTGACAGTATTACGGAGGTTCACCTTCTCTGCAATGAAGATGCTATCAAGCAAAAGAAATTTCTCCCTCGGCGAATGCATAACGAAATAGAGCGTAATATCCAGGGCACAGGGCAGGAGTACATGTAACTTTCTTGGGATATGTTAGTTCAATCCTGAATTTTTAATTGACTTCAACTCTCAATATTATGTCCTGTCTACAAAGAACTGCAGCGCTTAAGGACACGACCTTATTAAGTTTAGGGGAAAAACAATGTATTTTAACCTTACAGTATACAACGGAATAATTCGGCATCAACAGTGCTCAAACTGAGGAAGTTTCGCCTCGCTAATTTTCTCTGTTCTAACGGCATAAATAAGGTAACCCCTCTTTTAAGTTTTTCATCTAAGCTCCCGGTAGAGTCCCACTCGGTGTCCAAAACTTCATTGCTTACCATACCGCTGTCTTGAGCAGCCTTCATTTCTCTCATCTACCGACGCCCTCCAGCTTTCCTCGCAGCTGGAGCTTGCTCCTCCTCATCGGATTCGACATCGCCGTACTGCCAGAGCCGCAGCCTCTCCTTCTTTGCTTTCTCCTGGAACTGTTCCAGATTCTGGAGAGCTGTCTTCCTCTCCCTGGTGTCCCACCTCTTGCTTCTTTCAAGCCGAGCAAGCCCTTCCTGCACAACACACAGAATGGGCGTATTAGGAATAAAGATAAGTTTTGGATTACATAAATATGCATCTAAGCTGTGACTAGTTAGCGAGCAGTCTTCAACACCCAACAAAAATACAATAGTAATGTATACCGAATATCATTCAAATATGACTCACAGGTCTGATAAACTAGAGCGAGCTGGCAAGTGATCATGAATTGATGATGTTAAACTTTATTTTACATGAACAAAATTTACTTACATTCAAAAATAAATTGAAGATTTGTCCAAACATGACATATGCCATCTATGACTCAACAATACCAACCCCGGCTGAAATCAGATATTCAGGTGCCATCAGTTTTCTAAACCCCAGTCCAACTACACTACAGACCATGAAGTCTCTTCAACTTCAAAGAATACAGCCAGCACATAACAATCCTAATGTAAGAAAAGCCTTTAAAAAGGTTTATTTAAGGAAAGTAGAGTCATATGCCATCTATGAGTCAACAATACCAACCCCGGTTGAAATCAGATATTCAGGTGCCATCAGTTTTCTAAACACGAGTCCAACTACACTACAAACCATCAAGTCTCTTTGAGCTTCAAAGACTACAGCCAGCACATAACGATCCTAATTTAAGAAAAGCCTTTAAAAAGGTTTATTTGAGGAAAATCAGTATAGAGGCAGGCTATGCTATATGTTCCATTACTCTTGTTTCCATTCCAACGTCAATATTAACCGTGAAAAAATGAGCAAATTCTAAGTAATTGCTGAAACCTACTATTAACTGCTTAAACGATATTCCTCCAAACTATTTTCATAGCATGTAAAATTATTTTTATAAAGAAAGCCCCTTAAATGTGTAAACAAGAAAGCATACTTTGCAGAAGCTCACCAGCAACTAAATTTAAGCTCACCAGCAATTTATAATGCTAAGTAGTCAGTAGCACAAACCTCAAGCATGGTAGCATTGATGCTGGTTTCTGTCTCTGTGTCAACCATTGTCACACTGAGAATAGTTCCAGTCCCCTGTCCCTTCGATTTACCCCCAGATGTATCACGCTCTTCGATCATTGCCCGGTATTGTTTTGAGCTGCTGAGCAAGCATTCACTCAGATGCTCTGCTGCTTCCTGACCAAAATCATCTTCTAGACTGGGCACTTTTATGAAGGCAAGGCTGCAGAGCTGAGCAAGGGCTGGAGAGGAGGAAACTGATGGGTCCACAGGTCGTATGCTACTGTAAGGAACCACTTCTTGGTTGCCATAATCAATGTAGAATACTTCAAACTTGTCATCTAGAGATTCTACAGCTCCTCGAGGTCCATTAACAATCTGCACAAGAGTAGTTATAATGGAAATGCTTCCTTAGCATATAGTATTTTTTTGTGGAAAGACAAGCCAAGAATGGGAATCTCTACCTAAGCATGTGGCATTTGCTACAGATGGGGAGATGGATCACATATTTCCAACAACAGTGGCAAGATATTGCTAAACTTCTGGCCATGTGCAAATTAGGTTCTTAGGTCTGACACTCACATATTCCACTTAAAGTTATAACCATAAATGCACTTAGTTATTTAATAACCAAAGATGGAGCTGCTTGAAAATTTGGATTGTGCCAAACTTTGGGTAAATAAGACAAATTTGTGAACATAAGTGGCTATGTAATCAACAGTAGCAGAACATCACTGAAGTTTAGAGCCACATAAACATGAGCAGTGACAGAGGATAGTTAAGGCCAAAGTGGGCGTAGCCCACCCCCCCCCCCCCCCCAAACAATTCAAAAAAAATTAGAGTAACACTAAGCATGCGGTAGCATTTAGGTCCATCCATTACTTAACCCTTCAAACGGCCACCCTGCTGCCTGCACCTCCAAAAATCCCGTTGTTCGAACCAATCTGCTTCAACTTCTTCCTCACTAAGCCATGAATCACGGACCCAGTTTTATTTTCCTACTCCTCAACAAGTTAGCCAAATAGTTTTAATCGTTCACTCATTTTGGTAGCTCAGTTTAGTCAGTAGCTAACGCCCATCACCACTGCTTTACTTTCTGCTTCTTGCTCGTCGCCTTCAGCTCATGTTACGGCAAAGCGTGAGCGGCAAAGCCACAAGACAACTAGATGAGGCATTGCGGCGGTCGACAGAGCACAAAATATCCCCGCGCAACTAAAGCTTGGAGTGGTTGAGTAATATGGACATCAGCCTAAGAAGTAATTGCTGCTTTCTGGCGCCATGCGTCTCTTCCTCCTCTGTTTTTAGAGTAAATATATACATATATCTTGCTGAGACAAGATAGTTTATAACTAAAATGCGGACAAGATCTACCTAAAAAATTTCGATGACTATAAGCTACCATGTTGTAGTAATACGATTTAGCATTGGCCTTCGGCCCCCCTTGAAATTTGGCTCAGGCTCCGTCACTGAACATGAGATCTACGAAAACCAATAATGATTCTACTAAGAATAAATTTGCTAATTCCTTTTTTTTGTGATCAATAGCAGGAGCATGGTAATTCATAAAACAAAACTTTTATCAAGTCAAACTAAGTACAAATCCTGCCAAATTCCAAGGTCCACTGGCTCAAGTAGACTACTTTTGTTAAATACATATTAAGTTAATTGGTAGTGAACTAGTGATAAGCATCTAATAAGGAATTGGCCCAAACAACTAGTAGAATGTCAGAAAATTTTAAACCACTCTACCGTACGATTAATTGACTAAACAATTTGACTCACAAAGGTGGTGTTTGTTGAAATCTTAAACTAATGCCACTGAAAAGTTTTGCAGGGAAAAACTTGTAATAATTAGATATAACAAAGGAAATTTCAATGAAGTTCTAGGATGTAAGCTACTGAGGTTCGTGTAAACCACGACCTTGATGCATGAACGTTTAGTTAGTTTCAACATAGAAGTGAATTAACAGTAGCCATACCATGGCTCTATTCCAGGAGTTGTCAAGGCTAAACTGAGCAAGGACTATCTCGCCCTTCACAGGATTAAAAGCACCAATGACCGGTGCATCTTTAAGTTTCAAAGATGCAAGCTGCTGTTGAATGGAAGCCACTCTCTGATCACCAACTGTCTGGACATAGAACTTTCCACCACCGAGGACTTCAGTGACAACAACCTGAATACAAAGGAAGCCATGTTAGCTTCTTGTTTTTTTTAAGAAACGACAAGATTGTACATTCCAATATTTTCTATAACAAACCTTGAGAATTTCCTTTTGTTTGGATTCAGATGCAGATCCGTTGGAAACTTCTTCACCCTCCACGTAGTTCTCCCATATCTTTTAAAAAAAGGTGTCGGTAATTTTTTTCTTATTATATACTTCAGCAAGAAAAGGGGATTACCTTCAGTTTCTGCTGCTTTGCAGACTGTTCAGCTCTTGTGAGGACATAAGCATCAGGGATCCTATCCAAGCCAAATGAACTAAGCTTGGCCAAGCCAGCTTCCAAAAGAACAGAAGCCATGTTGGTCTTGGACTCCCATAAGGAGCCTAAGAATGTTCCAGTTCTATCAACTGCTTCAACCTCTATCTGCAGAATCACTTGGTGTCCTTTAGAAATTGTAGATGGAGATACGGATAAACCAGAGAGATAGCCAAAGTCATACCTCCACATCACGCTGTAGAATCCTTCTCCTCATCAAAGCAATAGCTTCATTCGAGTAGGGCTCATCTTTACCAGGGCACCTAACACCAGAAAATGAGAAGGCGATGCTGCAAGTCTCCTTAGGAATTGTTAGTTTGAAACGATGACCACTGAAAACATATTCAACAATGGCGGAATGCCTTCTGTTCCGCTGTAAGAAGGGAAGGAAGTCTCTGGCCTTCTTTGCAGAAACCTGAGCAGATAAGAACCAATAATGAGTTAATAAAGGTGCAAAACAACTTTCAAAGGAACATAATGGAACAAGCAAGGATGCCAACCATTGTCAAATCAGTTATGTGCATCACAGGAGAATCTTTTGCAGAATGAACTCCCTTCTTTGCTTTCTCAGCTCGTGATTCAGCTGCTAATAGAGCATCGTAATAGTGGGATCTTTCCTCATAGTCCCGGTGTTTAGATGTTCTAGCAAAGCCCCGTGAGAGCAAAAGCTCAGCAACATTAACTCCAGGCTGGTTGCCGGAGCTCGGAATAGAAGATATGTCATCTCCGTCGGCCTGCGATGGTGAACCTAGAAAAACCGAACCATAATCCAAAACTCTGGTATCAGCCGAGTTTGTTGTGGGCACATTCTGTCCATCCACAGTGCTGATCCTTCTAGAGTATTCCATTGCAACAGTCACCTGAAAATTCAAAAACAAAAGGGATAACTCAATTAATTTTCAACCAGGGTAACTTCTTTTTATCATTACAACTTCCTTCAGAATATCAGAAGCCCCTCTACATACTTGTTTGCCAATCAACCGTGTGCGCAAGAATTCCTTAGCTTCACGAGCAAAATTTTCGGGCTTCTCATCTCTACGGGGATTGCCCATCTTAGGAGCTCTAATGCTTGAAAGATTAACTCGGCGTTCTGCTGAAGGACTGCCATAAGGAGCAGCATCATCAGCAATGATAATGCAGTCCCCACTCACAACCTCTACCACCTATAAAGAGATCAACATGAACCAAATTAGTTACAGTCACATGAATCCTGATTAATATACTATTATAATATCAGTGAGGACGTAAAAACCCCACTTTTCCAGTGAATTTCTGGTCATGTATTGGCTTTGAATTTGTCACTGGCGGCTTAAATCCTGTCCAAATTCTCAATTGATCCTTTTTAGCCTGAAGCTCTGCATTCTTCAGCTTTATTTTGGCTTCCACATCCAGCATGTTTGCACTCCACTCGACATACTTCGCAAGACCCTGTAATAGAAAGGTTAAAAAAACAATTTATCAATGCAAGTAAACATTTTAACGAAACAGCGTGGCAATGCTTTCTTCTTAAAAGGAATCATGTGAACTCAAAAGAAGGGGAATGGACAAATAACTAGTCATACATTTTCAACAAGCTCAAGGGCCAAGTCCTTTGCAGTGTCACCATCAGGGTAATACACTGATCCAATTATATTACTAAAACTGTCTGTGCCCTCCACCACAATCCGCACCTAGAGAAAAAATACAAAAAAAAACTGATAAACTATTTATTCCAAGAAGGGGATAAAAAATTGAAACTAGAGGTGTCTTACATCTCTGTTCAGAACTCGAGTTTCTGTGAAGTGCTTAGCTTCTCTTCCAAACCTATCTGGTAGAATTTCAGTAGAAACTGCCGATGCCGCAAGCCTTTGTGCTGTAGTCAGTGGTGCTGGAGTTTCCTCAGAATCTTCACCATTTGTAGTGCCATCAGCAGTACCCTCTGTTTCAGCAACCACGATAGGATTTGGCGGGCGTCTCCCCATTGATGGAGCCTACATTTCTTTGTAATGAATGTCCACCTTCTAATAGTAGACATACAGCAGCAAATAAAGAGCGCACGAGAAGCATACCTGTACTCCAGCAACATATATCTGGACAAATTGGAAACTTGGGAGCAAGTACACACGAACAGTACTTCCATCGCGAACTTGTTCAACAATGGCTTCCAGACTCTTGCCTTTATTCGCAACCGCGAAACCCTTTGCATCAAAACCACTTGCTTCACCAATTGCTGATGGTGGAAGATCTCTTATTGATACTTCAGCAGCACCAGGTTCCTGAAAGTTAGCAGAGAAGATGCATACAAACGCGAGCCAACAGAGCATTCATCTCATGCAATACAAAAAAGGTGGTGACAGAAACAAAAAGAATGCTAACCTTGCTCCAACGACCTAAATCCTGTTGCTTGGCAACTTCCTCCAATCTTTGCAGCTCAGCAAGATATGGGCTTTGTTCACCCTTTGGGCCTTGTTCCTTAACCTAATTAAGTAAATAAGATTAGAAATTAGTGAAACATTTAGTAGGATAAAACAACTGAAAAAATAAGAAGTAAATGATCATCACCCTTGCCCATCCTGCAGCAACTACTGCGTAGGCGACATTCTTGTCACCGAGGTAAACAGTACCAAACTCTCGTCCAACATTAGGAGCTGTGTAGTCAACTCTGAATGTGACCTCCTGTAATAGGTTTAATTTCTCATTTTGAAAAGAAAAACAAACAAATTTTCTAGAATACAACAAATATATATGTAAGAGCTCGGGAAGATATAAAATTCACATGTAACCTTTCCTATGCAGAGTTTCCTCAGAAAGTCCCTGCTTTCCCAAGCAAATGGCTCATCCACTCCACCACGGCGAGCCTAGAACAATATGAACTCTCCATTTCAATAGACAAGCGAAAAAAGGGGAAAGATTAAAGAGATGTATGCCTAGAGCAATATGAACTCTCCATTTCAATAGACAAGCGAAAAAAGGGGAAAGATTAAAGAGATGTATGACGCAACAGAATGCGGCAACTTGACACTGCAAATGCATTCCTTGAGTGTTAAACTATACTAACAAAATGCAATCAAAGAGTAGGAATAATAATGCAATGATGGACAAAATTCTTGTGTCAAATATACACTTCCATTAGTTCCCAAGCATACATGACACAAACCAATGACCTCAAAATTCATGACACAAATGAACAGACAATAAGTTAAAAGGCCAAACCATATTCCACATTATCGACAAGAATTTCATCAAGTACAGATTGAATCTTACCAGCCTTGGGGCCATGAGATATGACAGAGTGATGGACTTCTCAGGCGGGATCTCTGCCTTTGTGCTCCCCATGATGAGAAGGCAATCCCCGGAAGTCACAGCCTTCACCTTACCCCTCAGCCATCCTGATGCTCCTGTGTTCGATGCCATGATAACAGCTATACCCTGCGATCAAAAGGAAAGATGGAACTCCATTAACAGTTTAAGCCAAAGGTAGTTGGGTCTTCCCTCCTATTCCACAAACCATAATTTTCCTTACATTTGGATTTCATAGTAACATAGATAATTAATCACATCAATGTCAAATTTTCGCATAAATAATTGTTGTTGTTTTTTGTACGTTACAATTCAATTCAGCCCAATCCTACAGCTGCCATTTTAGGATTACGCAATATCCAGTGACTCCATTTGGCAAATAATTAAGGTCAGTACACGGTAAACAACGACGCAGCATGTATTGAAAAAAAGGGAGGAATCTCAGCAGTAAGCATCAGACATGTAGGAATGTAAAGTGATCAGCACGTAGGCAGACCATCACATCCCGCTCTTATCCTGTACAGGAATGGCTAAAAACGAACAGGTTTCTGTAAAAGGAAACATGGGAAAAGATTGCACCCGAAAGATTTGGCCCACCCCCACCCCATATACCTGCTGCAAGAGTCCAACCGCTCCCGGGTGACCCAAACCCAGAGCCACCTTTCTGCCACGGCTCAGAGCGCGACAGAGCAGCAGAGCAATGCGCACAGAACGTACGAATATAAACCTATCCTGATGCTTATCACAAACACCACCCATGCAGCCATGCAAAGCTGCAGCTCTACCAGCACGAGCAGATCCGGCACTAACAACACACAAACCCATGCGATCTCGCGGAATTCCGATCTCGGAAGCCAAAACCCGAGCAGAGCAGAGCAGACCAAGCCGCCGCCGAATCGACCCCGTGCGACACCCGCAACCCACAGATCAGGCCGCGATGGGATCCCAAACCCCCAGATCTACAACCCAGACCACCCAAAACACCACGAAATGGAAACGAAAGCATCGGATCAGGGGGCTCATCTCACCTCGTCTCAGCGCGATCGCCCGGAGAGCGGCAGAGACGGGAGGGTGCTAGATCTGGGCGAGCGGACAGGGGCGGGCGCTCTCCGCGAGCCTCGATCCCAAGCTAGTTATAGGTGTGGGGAGTCCACCTCTCGCCGGCGTGGCGACGAGGCGAGCGGGGGAGCGCGTGAGGTTTTGGGGGTGTAGCGTGGGCGAAACGAGGAGGGGACGGGGGCAGAAGGGAGAGGCAGTTTATATGCGGGAAAATTCATCCATTCGTCCCCCACCTTCGACGAGACTTCTACTGTTTGTCACTGTTTTTATAGTTTGCTATAAAGTTAAAAAGACATTTATATATTTATTTTTTAGATAGTTTTGCTTCTGTCTTCTTCTCCCTCCTCATCTTCTTTGCTTCGGCCATGACTGATCGGCCGCCACTCCACCCTAGTCGTCGTCCGCTCTCTGAAACTGTGTCGCACCCCTCCTCACTCGAGCCATACTGTCGTCGCCTCACCACCAGTTGAGAGTCTGTGCGCTCGTATCTGCCTCTCCACCAAGACCGGCAAGCGACAAGAGCCCGTCATCGCCAGATCTATCGTCCCCTACCACGCCATCACAAATCATGTCGCCCCGATTCATCAAGGCTGACGGATCGGCCGCCAAGCGTGCCTCTTCTCTGGCATCGGAGGTGCTCGAGGGAGGAGGGGGCGGTGCGGCTTCAAACAGAGAAGAGAGAGAGGGGTTCGCCGTGCTCCCCCGCAAGCGCCGCCACATCGTCCTCGTCTCCGAGCCCCATGCCGCCACCTTCGTCCCCTCCCACAGATTTGGTTGGCGGTAGTGCAGCCATGCGGGAACAGCGGTTGGCCAGGCAAAGGTGGCGGCCAACGACGGTGAACGTCCATGCCGAGGCGACGGGCTGGGCAAGCAAATAAGAGTAGAGAAGAGGAGGATGAGCTTCCTTCTCTGGACCGCCGACCCCGACGTTAGTGTTGCACGCCTCGACAGCGATCGCGTCCGCACGTGCGACGAAGGAGTGGCGCGGGTGGAGGCGGCGCCAGACGATCGGAGAAGAGAAGAGGGGTGGAGGAAGAAGAAGGGGAAGAAAACACGGGCAAATAATCGAATGCCTCTCTAACTTTGTGACAAATGATCAAGTGCAACGAAAATAGCGACAAATGATAGAGACCACCTCAAAGATGGGGCAAATGGTTAGGTTTCCCTTTATATGCAGGTGAGGCGTGGCGAGGGGAGCACTCAGCTAGTGGAGCAGTGCAAGCTTACCATTTCTGCCGATTTATTTACCACGGTGAAAGGGTTTAGCTGGGATAGAGGGGAGGAATGAGGTGGTAGCGACGGCGGTGCCCACATGACAGTGAGGGTGCCACGAGGGTAGGGAAAAGGGGTTGGCTTGTTTGGGTGTTGCGTGCGCGTGCGTCAAGGACTTTTGGGCTTCATGGAAATAGATGTGGGTTTGTTACGGAAACAGGAGATCTGACGCTTCAGGTAGAGATGAGCTTTTGGCGCAAATGTCACTATTGCGGGTGTTTTTTGACGCATCTAGCACCTCTCGCGACGCAATGACAAAAATGTCGCCTCGTTCGCACGACAATTTCTGTTGGTGCAAGGGGCGCAGGAGCTGTGCTAGTTGTGCCAATTATCAACTACTGGTGGTCTTCTTTCCCAGGTGAGGTATCCAGGCAGGGCTTCAAGAAGCTGATTGTACCAAAGCAAAATGTACCTTACTTGCTCTACCTGTGAATGACCTAGAGGTGGGCTCCCTTCTTCCGCATCAGCCATGCATCATCTTGAAATATTTAGCAAGCATTATATGGAGGTCATTCAGAAGATGATGGCAATGCCAAGAATCATTTGAGGTAAATCATAGATTATGCCTCAGTTATAAATATAAGAAATATTTCACCCACATGAAACTCTACTTCACAAAACACTTGAATCACAGATAAACAAACGCGGTACACATTCTTCAAGGACTTGCTTGCTATGTCCTTATGGTGTAGAGACAATAATATCTTTACATGAAAATTTTAGGAAGAAAAACTCTGTCAAAATAAGTGTGTATATTCAAACTGAACTAAAGCAATGTTATAAATCATAAACTATCCCTTGTTCAGATATGTTGACATAACATTGATTTGTTCCTTGCTTTTTCAGAATAAATCAAGGCAGCAAGGCATTTATGAATCAATCCATTGTGATTTACTTGTTGCTTTTGGAAATTGGGAGTTTGATCCAATGAATATTATTGTTCCATTTCCTCAAAATGAGGGCACATCTCGCAAGAATATGAAGATAGGTTGGTCCTGGTTGAGTACGCAAGCTCTGTTGTACATTTCAAGAAGCTTCGTGGATCCAAGATCATGAAGTACTGTATGAGGGCATATGTTCATGCTGTTAGATGGATGAACTGAAAAATACTCAAGGCACTCTTGGTAGGAGGAGTTACATATTTCATTTTCTTATAGAATTCCTACAAGAAATCAAATTTTACTAAAATTGTACTATAGGAAATCAAAATTCAAAACTCAAAACAATGCTCAAGGCTCAGATCGTCAGACACTCAGTGGCTCACCTAGTCACCTGCGAGGCTGCAAGTCTGAGATGGCCGACGGTGCGACGGCTTGCCTAGTGCCTGCCTCGGACCTCGGAAGTCGGAAGTCGGACCTCGGTGTTCTGCGCTGTGCCCCAAGCCTTGTCATACAGAGCGCCTCCGCCGTCAGGTCAGAGTCCCCGCCACATGGCCATGCCCCTCCTCACGCATCAAGAAGTCACACCACGCCACCAGTGTCGATGGGAGGAAGAACCAAGAGGAGGGATGGGGAAATCGGAATGGGGAATGGGCGATGCGGGTCGGCGATGCTCGATTCCCCAATTCGAATTAGGATTTGGGGATTAGGGTCAGGCTTGGGCTTGGGTCTTGGGTCGCCTGGTGCGTCCGGACTCGGCGATGGGCGGCAACTTGGCTGGGCGCGCTGGCTGGCCGAATTTGGGTCGTCGCCTCGAGAGACCCGGCACCGCCCCATTGTTCCCGTTGGTAGTTCCGCCATCATACCGTCCACACCCACCAACGTATGATTCTCTCTCCTAAAAATAGTATTGTTTCTATGAATTTTTTAAATATAGCAAATCAGCTCAAAAAATTATGAAATTGTTTGTGGAGTCTCCCACTCAAGGTACTTGCTTGTTTAATTTTTACATAATTTTATCCATTCCGAATTTTTATCTAACATTGATTTAAATATACTGATTATAGGAATTTCTAAATATAGAAAATGAGCTCAAACAGTTATGATTTTTTTTGAAGGCTCCTTACATAGTGTACTTGATTGTGTAATGTTTTCATAATTTTATATGTTCTAAAATTGTCTAAAAAATTAAGGGTTTAGATCTCGAAAATTAGGATTTTAGGTTTCGAAAATTAGGGTTTCATGAAGAACACATAAAGTACTCCTAACAGAATATGCTTAATCATATCTAAGGGATGTATACTTCCACTTACAGGAAGTGCTCTGGCGAAGATCGCAGTAGGGTCAGGAAACGTTGCTAAGGAAGGCACATAATCCAACAAAGACAAGAAGTAGTGAGCAGTCATGTGAAGCGCTTCCCAAAAACCCGATTTGCTCCTTCCCATGCAGAACTAAGAGAGGACCAATTTTAGATACACATCTCTCCCCACAGACGGTGCACACCGGCTTAGGGAAGGAGTAGCCAAGGCAGCGCAGCACAGTGCAATGGAACTTCAGGCAAAAGGAAGAAGACAAATTAGGCTTAATCGTATCTAAGGGGTGTATACTGCCACTTACAGGAAGTAATCCGACAAAGATCGTAGTGGGGTCGGGAAACGTTGCTGAGGAAAGCACATGATCAAACGAAGATAAGAAGTAGCGAGCAGTCGCGTGAAATGCTTCACAAAAACCCGATTTGATCCTTCCCATGCAGGACCAAGAGAGGAGCCGATTTTAGAGACATATCTCTCCCCATAGACAGTGCACACCGGCGTAGGGAAGGAGTAGCCGTGGCAACGCAGTGTAGTGCGATGGAACTTCAGGCAAAAGGAAGAAGACAATGGTGTTTTTTCTCTGATGTGTGTTGGACGAATAAGACGTCTCCAACTCTTATAGAAATCCAACATCTCGGAAGGAGGCACATCAACATGTAGTGAAAATTTGGAAGCATGTTAAATAGAATTAATGCATTCCAAAGTAGCCCCTTAAGTTTTTTTCAAGACAGTGAGAATCGTAATAACCCCTTGGGATTTGTGTGATTTAAATGTTCAAGTTTGAACCGTTCTCATCCTCTTCCAATTCGTTCACACACGTCACCATGCATGGTTCTAAGGTGCAAAATGAAGTTGTAACTCCACACATAACTAGACTAAAAATTGTCGCACCATTCACTCGTACACTGAAAGCGCGGGTGATGGTATGGCAAGGCCCATGGGTGGCGAGGCGATTGAACGCACGTGTGTTCGTCTTTTGCTTGCTTTAACTAGGCATGACATACTTCCACGTATAAATGAGTGTTTCTTACCTAGATAGTCGTGCGGTACTAAACTTCTCACATTCCAAATCACATGAAATCATGAAACCCTAATTTCCGAAACCTAAAATCCTAATTTTCAAGACCTAAACCCTTAATTTTCAAGAAAATTTCAGAACATATAAAATTATAAAAAATTTACACAATCAAGTACATTGTGTAAGGAGCCTTAAATAAAATAATTCATAATTTTTGAGCTCATTTTATATATTTAGAAATTCCTATAAATAGTATACTTAAATGAATTTTTGAGAAAAAATAGGAATGTATAAAATTATGAAAAAAAATACACAAGCAATTAAACTATGTCGGGAAACTCCACAAATAATTTCATAATTTTTTAGCTCATTCGCTATATTTAAAAATTCCTAGAAATAGTACTATTTTGGAGGAGAGAGAATCTACACGGTGGTCATGCGGACGAGGCAGATCCACACGGTGGTCATGCGGTAGAGGTAGATCCACATGGAGGCTGTGCGGTAGAGACGATATTTTTGTCATTGCGTCGTGAGAGGTGCTAGATGTGTCAAAAACGGCCACAACAGTGACATTTGCACCAAAAGCTCGTTAGAGATAGTCCGGATGGGCTGTCCATATTTGGGAGCACATGGTAGAGTGACGTGGGGTGTAAGAGATGGATGGTTCACCACGTAGCACTTTATGTGTTTCTCATTTGCATTTTTTTTGTTTTTACTACATGTGGTTGATGGCTCATGTAGAGGATGATATGTTTTATCCATCCTATCTTTGCTTCATGTTCGGTGCTTATTTATGTTAGATATATATTATTGTCTATGTATTTTTCCTCTTATATAAGAGGTTAACCGCATATATGTCACATCTGTACTTGCATATATATTGGTCCATTAGCCTCATTATGAATACAAGCTCTATTCATAACATGATATCAGAGCCTTATCTAGGGTTTCGTAAGGCCGTCGTCTGATTTTGCTACGCCGCCGTCGCCGACTGGTTTTTTCTCGCCAGTCGGGTCGCCGCCGCCTCTGGCTCTTTCATCCGGGCTACCTTTGTCTCGGGCTGCCCGACTCCATCGCCGTCGCTGTTGGCCCTTTGTCTCGTGCCGCCTGGCTCCGTTGTCCGCCCGGCCGTCGTCGTCGCTCCGGGCCGTCGTCGACGTCGTCTTCGCCAGTCAAATTGCGTCGGCCGCCGATTCTTGCCACCTCCTCTCGTCGCTCGCTTCCAAAGCATCGCCTCATCGCCGCCGCCCATCGCCGATCTGCGCCGATTGTTGTCGCTCTGGGGTGTCGCCTACTTCGCTCTCTCCGGCCGCCGCTGTCGCTTGGGTCGTTGCCGACATCGAGCTGTCACCGTCGCCGCCACTTGCGCCATCGCCAAGGGGGAATTAGGGTTCCCCGGTGCGTGTTTTTGGCTCATGGGCCGAGCGAGACGTTCGGTTGTTTTAAGTGAGCCGAAGAAGAAACAAAGAAAAAAAATATATAAGTACATCGTTCTAACTGTCGCGTCGTCCAGCACCACCTGTTAGACTTCGTTGCCTTGGTCACCGCGCCGTCCAGCGGCGCCTACCAATGGGCATTGTTTCCATTCCTCGCTGCCCGGTGATCTTCGATGGTCTCAATTATCGGGACTGGTTTCAACATATGCGCCTTCACATGCATGGTCAACGCCTTTGGGAGTTTCTTACTGATGAGTTACCTTGTTCGCCTCGCCTTGCTCCGCCTACTGAGCCTGTACTCCCAAATGATGCTTTCGAAGATGCTCGTACAAAGGCATCTGAGATTTTTGAGTATGTCATGAAGACTTTTCAGACTCAGTATGCTGCCTACAAGACATTGATTGATAAGGATGCTCGTGCCACTGCTATTCTGGTTGCCAACATGGAGGTGCAATTCACTAGAGATGTGGTTGGTTTGGCTTCAACACAGTTGATGTGGACACATCTGCGCAACCGCTACGAGCCTTCTGGTGATTTATTGTATCTTTCTGTTGTGTGTCAGGAGTAGTCACTGCATTAGGGAGATGCCATTGTGGACAAGTTCTATGCCCAATTGTCTGCGGTATGGCGTCAGATTGACTCTTTGGGACCGGATGTTTGCCACATATGTCAATGCTGTCAATGTCAGCAGTCTCACCTAAAGCTTCGTCGTATCTAAGACTTCTTGACCCATCTCCGAGTTGAGTATGAGCAGACTCGTGCTCAGTTGCTGACACGCCATCCTCGTGTGACCTTGTTAGAGGCCCTTGCCGTTATTCGTGTTGAGGAGATTCGCCTTCATGTTGCAAGTCTGCTACCGTCACCGTCGTTTTCTTCGATTCTGGCAGCTCCTCCAGTTTCTACACCCACTACGTCTCCAACTCCTCCTTCATCAGTGGTGCCTTCACTAGTGATAGCTACTGTTGGTAGGGTACACTGCACCTATTGCAACAAGGATGGACATCATGCACAGTTCTGCTACAAAGAAGAAGAAGGATTTACGTCGTGGTGGTCATCCTCCAAAGGGCACTGGCGGTTCCTCTTCTCAGAGGATATCAGGTGCTTCTGATTGTCAGGAGTTTCTCATCTCGCTACGCCACATGGTCTTTTTTTGTCTCGCGGTTCTCACAAGCATAGTCTTCTAGTGAGAGAACATCTTCTACTCTTTCTTCCTCAGGTATATCACCTTGGATTCTTGACTCTGGTGCTTCTTTTTATATGACATCTGATTCCAACAGTCTCACTACCACAAGCTTGGTATGAGATATGCCTAGCATAGTAAGTTATGAAGCCTCGACATTGGCTACTCATGTAGTAGGTTAAGCTGTGTGCTAGGGTGGAGGTGTGAACTTTTTCTTAGTGATAGGTCACATCTATGGGTGGTTCACCGTCTCCAGGTCCAATGGTGTGTGTCGGGCCAATGAGCTGAGTGCAATTTGGTGCCGACTATATGCACATCGGGAGGGTCAATTGTTGAGATGAAGTTTCTAAAAGGTTTTGTTATGATTGGTATTGGTTGCACTGGTTATATATTATGGGTAAAGTTGTATAACCTCTGTAGAGTGTTAATAACCTATTCGAATAATCGCGTCCTCGGTCATGGACAAGATTGGTAATTTATCCGAATGGTAGATTTTATAAAACAATGTGGAAGGGAAATTGTGTGCAAAAATTGAAATAAGCTTTGTGAACTTTGTGGAAACTCTTGTTACTTATTATTATTATTATTAATGTTTTAACTTACGCTTTCAATCTATTATTCATTCAATTGCAACTGTTGTTTTTCGCAAAATAACCATAGAAGTCATTTCCTTTGGAATAAGCCATCATCTGTAATTGTATTTTGTGGTACAACTAGCAAATACTAGATGTGCTCACTCTTGCTATAATCATCATTTAGAGGAAGGATTTGAGGAGTCAACTTTTGCACTGGAGGAGGAGTTCTTCGATGAGGTTGATCGTTAGGTTTTGTTCCTAGTCGGTTGCTTGTGGTAAGTGATGGATTCCACTGGAGTTGCTTTTGTTTGCACTGCTGCTATTTCTCTTTATTTGCCTAAGCCTTCCATGACTGAATAAGTGTAAACTCGATCATAAGGTCAAAACCTGTATCTGCTTATCAAATTTAGTCATTTATTCATTTTAATCATTTGTATGGAATGATGTTCATCGACGTTGCCACTATATACGCTAGCGTGATTCTGAACTAGTGAAGTATACACAAAGGGTTCGGATTTGCATATTCAGATCTAGCAATTTTCCACGTGGGTAATTAATTAGACACATAAGCGGTTAATGGCATTTCTGGTAAATCATGACGGTTGGCGAAGGACACGACGAAGATATGTGCATGAAGACACAAGACATCTATTATGCCAATAACTGTCACCACTCACCCCTTATATTAGTATAAATATGGGGTATGCGCCTCCAACAACATGACGAAATCACTCGCATTCTTTGTCACACTCTTGTAAAACTCTTTGGCCACATCAATAAATTCTCTCGGTGATTACTATTCCCCTTATTTCATTTTCGTAAGTTTGATAGTAGGATCAAAGTCCCGTTTTGGTAAAAGTGCATATTGTAGTTGTATGACTAAATGTGGAGTTTTGAGTTTAAACATTGCACAAATTATATTAAAAAATCCCTGGCTTCACAAAAATGCTAGATAGAATAACCCTTCAACTCTATAGTAATTATCATTCATCCACCAGTGTTTGGAAAAATCTATAGCTGGCTGTTGGTCTCCGAATGGCTTGATAAAAACCGGCGGGAGGATTTTTTTCACAAGAGGAAATTTAGGGAGGTTGGGCTAGAGCTGGCCAAACGGGCCGTGCCTACCGGGCTGGCTCGAGGCACGCCACTGTAGGTCTGGCCTAGACACGTCACAACCTGCACTGTTCATGAGCCGTGTCGGCTCGGCACGACGGCCCGTGCCGTGCTTGGGCCGCTACCGTAGCACGGTGGGCCAGCCCGACACGGCGCAAATAGTGTCAGGTCATGCCAGACATGGCACGAGCCCGGTACGGCCTGAGTAGCACATGTGCGAGGGAGAGCCAAAGGCCCAGAGTCGGCAGCGCGGGAGGAGAGGCGGGCGACGGCGGCGCGGAGGAAGAAGGGCCGGCATAGAGGGAGGACAAGGTCGGGAGGAGGAGGAGAGGAAGAGGAGGGCGTGGCGACGCTAGTGGCTGAAGCGGAGGGAGAAGAGGGAGGAGGGCTGGGCGGCGGTGCCAGTGCGGAGCCGCGGAAGAACGAGAAGGCGGGGTCGGGAGGGAACACCGAGCGGTCTTGGCGTGGAGGAGAAGACCGGACGAGCGGTCTTGGGGTGTGGAGGTCAGCTGGCTCGTGACGTGTGGAAGTGGCGAGGCGGTGTGCGCCCATGCGCCATGCGTAATGGTCAGGGCGCTTTGTCTGTCATACAGCGCCCGCACTAGGCAGATCGACGGGGGAAAAGAGAAGGCGGGGCGCGGGGTAGTTGGGCAGGCGGGGCTGGCAGGCTCGTGGGCCGTGCTTGCCCTTTTTTTGATCGTTTTTGACCATTTGGGTCTTTAAAAATAGCAAAATAAAATAAAATAAAATAATCCCGAATTGTTTCCTATAAATAGCCACCATAGCCCCCCCTCATTCAGCCCCCCTCCATTCCTCATTCTCTCTTCAAAATTCTGTTGTGCAAATTCAAATTCATGTTGAGCTAATTTGGAAAAATTCAAAAAATTTGTGCTAAAATTTTGGGAAATTGAATTTTCAGCAGCAAGTCAAGAAAAGAGGTACAATACTATTTTTTGCATAGTTTTATTGTTAGTGTTTGTTATGCTAAGATGAAAGTAATAATAGTGTTAGTTTCGATTTTGAAGTTCTCGTTATGGACAGCTCTAGTTACGACAACTTTGCTCTTGATGATTACGGAATTTCACAGGAGGAAATTGCGCCCATGGAGGCGGCTGTGGCTACCTCAAGCCAACCGGAAGGATAATGCGGAGTTCTATCATCAGGCTCCACGACAGCATCGGGCTCCATGCCAACCGGAGCAAAGAGGTCGCTGCTGTCTACATCAGGAGTGTGGGAGAATTTCGACAGTACAACCAAGCAAGAGACATAGGAAAATGAGGTATCACATGCTATTTGTAAAATTTATCGCAATGAATTGTCTGCAAGGTCTACAGGTGGAACGGGACACTTCCTTAGATATGCTACAAGATGTAAGGCCAAGCAAGGATTAGTGATGAGGCAGACGCAGCTACAGTACAACCCCGACTGTATGGTACGCAGCTGGGGCTACGATCCTGAGGTAGCCCGTCAATCTCTCTGTCATTTAATTGCTTATGAGGATTTACCATTAGGCTTTGGAGAGTCTGCTGCTTTCCAAAATTACATTAGGACTGCGCATAATCCTAGATTTTTTGCTGTTTCTAGATAGACAACAACTAGGGATATAGTAAAATACTACAATGAACATCGTAATAAAATAATGGAACTATTTAGTACGTGCACATTTTCGGTGGCCCTGACCTCGGACATACGGAGTGGTCGGACTAGGGAGGATTATCTTAGTGTAGTTGCCTATTATGTTAATGACGACTGGGTAATAGAGAAAATGATTATAGGTTTGAAATTAATTGATGTAGCGCACACGGGTGAGAATATTGCAGACTATATTATCAAAGTCGTGGCAGACTTTGGTCTTACGGATAAAATATTCTTAATTACTTTAGACAATGTTGCTTTAAACTCTAGGGCTATGGATATTCTCAGTCTAGTGTTGAGTACATACGCCGATTCCTTCTTACTACATCAACGATGCGCTTGTCATATTATCAACCTTATGGTCAAATGTGGTTTGAAGAGGTTGAGTTCGTATATTAAAACTTTTCGCGATGCGATTTTTTTCTTGAATAATTCTAACGTAAGAATAACACAATATAAGAACTTCTTTAGGGCGATGGGTGTACGTCCAAAAAAAGTTCGGTTTAGACATGCCGGTAAGGTGGAACTCTACTTACTTGATGCTTAAGAGTCTTTTACCATACAAGAACACTTTTTCTGTTTTTATTCAAACACACTATCAGAGCACTGACAATAATATACTATTGATTGAACAACATTGGTTCATTGCTGAGAAGATACTACAGTTTTTAGAAGTTTTTTACGAGGCCACTGTTGCTTTGTCCACTGTGTACTATCCAACATCTCCTATCATTATGCATAGTATTTTACAGATTGCTACTCAATTGAAAATATAGGAAAATGACTTAGTTTTAAGCGATGCTATTATTGCCATGAAAACTAAATAGCTTAAATATTGGAGAGAAATCCTTTACCGATATGCATTTGCATTTCTTTTAGATTCTAGAGGTAAAATTGATGCATTTGGTAATGTACTTGATCTTCTTAGTGATGCTACATGACTAGACTATATTAAATACTTGATCTTCTTATTGATGCTACAGGGCTAGACTATACTAACTATTTTGTAGAAGTTCGTTCTCGGTTATACGAGGTTTACCAAAGGTATGGAAATAAGTTCCGGGAGTCCACTCGCAACGACCTCCAGTAGCCCTCTACTCAAGTTGCAATACAAATATGTGGGGCAAGATCTTCGGTGACTCTTCTTCTAGGTCCAGGTCTTCTTCTTTTACACCACCGCCTGCTCAACCAAGACCTACAAGGAGTGGGAAACTTTGCACCTATTTGGACAACGATATGGTGGATTTCAACTCATAAGACTTCGAAATTTTGCAATAGTGCCAAGCCCATAAATTAACATATCCTGTGCTATCCATACTTGCACGTGATGTGTTAACTGTTTTTGTCTCGACAGTTTCCTTCGAGTCTGTTTTCAGTCTTTTTGGAAGAATATTGGAGGAGAGAAGAACAAGTCTCACAAGTGAGATAGTGGAGATACTTTTAACTGTGAAAGACTGGGAATAAGTTGATTCACGAACAAAACACTTTACGGAAAATCCACAGTTGTCGGAGGTGTTCAAAAATCTATACTTAGACAATGACACGCAGAACAAGGATGTATGTAGAACTATAGACTGTAGTTTTTTTTTTCCTTTGCTAATGTTTTCTTATTTTGAGTTTTTACTTGGCGAAGGTTTTAACAAGACAACCAGTTGTAAATTAATAAAGCCCTTTATTACATTTTCAATTTGATTGTCTTTTTTTTTTCAATTTCCATATCTATTTATGAATTCTACACAATTTTCTAATTTTTTTGGATTTTTTCGGACCTAACAAGCTAAATGGGTTGGCTTTGGCCCGCTAGGCCAAACGAGCTCGTGCTGACTCGACAAAGCACGAATAGCCGACGGACCGTGTCTAAACTGATGCCAGGATAAACCATGTCTAGATAGGTCGAACCAGCTCGAGTCCGTACTGTACCGAGCCGGCTATTTGGCCAACTCTAGGTTGGGCGCTGCACCCGGTTAGAAGGGGAAAAAAGTCAACTCGCAGTGAAAACGTGGGGCGGGGGGACAAAAACAAAAAAACCGAGCAAGCAAGAGAGGTCATGAATAAGACATTTGACGATCTCGATATTCCCAAGTACCAAACTCTCGTTCAAGCTGCCCGGCCCAACCCACTACCACCCGTCGCCGACCCACGCCATTACCATGTCCGATCTCCGCCCGCCGGAGCACCAGGTCGCCGGCCACCGCGCGGCCGCCAACAAACTGGGCCCGCTCGTCGACAGCGCCGGCCTCTTCTACAAGCCGCTCCAGGCCAGCGACCGCGGCGAGCACGAGCTCGCCTTCTACACCGCCTTCTCCGCCCACCCCGCCGTCCCGCCCCGCATCCGGGACGCCTTCTTCCCGCGCTTCCACGGCATCCGCCTCCTACCCATCCCTGTGCGGCCCGGCGAGCCCCACCCCCACCTCGTCCTCGAGGATCTCCTCGCGGGCCTCGCCACCCCCTCCGTCGCCGACATCAAGATCGGCGCGTGCACGTGGCCGCCGCGCTCGCCGGAGCCCTACGTCGCCAAGTGCCTCGCCAAGGACCGCGCATCCACCAGCGTCCTCCTCGGCTTCCGCGTCTCCGGCGTCCGGGTCGCCGCCGCCGGGGGGCGCCGTGTGGCGACCGGAGCGGTCGGAGCTGAAGCAGATGGACACAGCCGGCGTCCGCCGCCTGCTCCGGCGCTACGTGTCGTCGGTTGGCGGCGAGGGACTTGACTGCGCGCTCGCCGTGGCGGTGTATGGAGGAGAAGGGGGGGTCTTAGCACAGCTGCGCGAGCTGAAGGCGTGGTTCGAGGAGCAGACGCTGTTCCACTTCTATTCGGCGTCGGTTCTATTGGGCTACGATGCCAATGCGGTGTCCGCCGCCGGAGTGGGAGGCGGGGTAAGGGTGAAGCTGGTGGACTTCGCGCATATGGCTGAGGGCGAGGGGGTGATTGACCACAACTTCTTAGGCGGGCTCTGCTCGCTCATCAAGTTCATCGCCGACATTGTCGCTGAGGCGTCTGAGACGGCGCCTTTGGGTCATTCTTAAGGAGATTTTGGCATTTTGGAGGTGATACAAAAGGTAAAGCTAAGCTTATATGTTTATTGTTCTTTTCATTTTGTTATATTTGTTCTTGATATGGATGACAATACTAGATATTGAGTCAGTAACACAAAAAATGAGGATATAAAGCAGAAGGGGAAAAAATTGCTCATGGCTTATATTATGTTCTCTGCGATGGAAGGAGAAGATAAAAGTTAAAGGAAGATATTCTTGTGTCACTCTGATCACCAAATCGGTCACGAACCTGAAAAGAAGAGACTATAATATTGTCATTTGAACAAAAGTTAGGATGCCAGGAATACTTTGCAAAAGAAAGAATTGGTTATGCATCTAGAGAAATTAGTTTGCACTGCCTTTAGGCATATCGGGAAGTGTAAAAGATGTACGATGATAAAGAAAATGTTAGCTGACATGTGAAGGTATTTGCTGTGCCTCTGACTGTATGCCTGTGAGTACAATTTGTACTTGATTGTTGAGTGGTATGTGTAACATGAAAATAATTTAATTAATGGGATTCAAGACGTTGAATTAATTCATTTTGTTCAAACCCTCTGAATTCATTGATTCTGAAATTATTTTATCGGTGTTGATGGTGAACAAAATATTTGCAAAAAATCACCCATAAGTCAGGGAGTTTGTCAAAAACCCACCAGCATCTCGAATTTCGTCGATCACACCCACAAGTTTTATGTGTTTTCAAATCCCCACCCAGGGCAAGTTGACCAACTGACCACGAAACTCGAAGAGCATGGTGACCATCAAGGTTCCAGAAGTCGCTCCTAGACGCCGCCTAGGCGGTCGGCGGTGGCCTGTCGCTGCGACTTGGACGCAGTCGACCGCCTAGGTGGGCTAGCCGCCTAGGACCGGCTAGGTGGTCAAATCCGGTCCAAGGCGGCTTGGGCGGCGCTCGACGAGGCGGAAGGGGAAGGGGAGGGGGACACGGAAGGGGACGAGGCGATGATGGCACTGGCGGTGGCCACGAGGTAGAGTTGGTGGTAGAAGCATGGAGGGCATCGAGTCTTGGTTAGATGGGCCTTGGGCTGGCTTGGGCACGGCACAGTCACTTAATAGTTGGGCTGGCTTGGGCACGGCACAGTCACTTAATAGTGGATAACACAAAAGCCCTAAGGCCTCATAGTCATAGTCACGACTCGTGCTGGCGACGACGAGGTGGCTTGGGTTACGAATCGAGCTCGCCACTAGGGTTCCCGCCGGCAGATCTCGTCTCCCCCGTCACCGGCCATCGAGGTATGTCGCCGCCCACGCTCTGCTCCCACACTGCCGCCGCTCTGCTCTCTCTACTCCCGCGCCCTCGTCGTGCCACCCTCGCTCTGTTCTCTGCTCCCGCTGCCGCCTTCGCTTTCTTCTCTGCTTTTCCTGCATGCCGCTCTTGCTCTTCTTCTCTGCTCTGCTTGCCGCCACCGCTCTGCTCTTCTCTGCTCCCGCACAGCCGTCGCTCTACTCTTCTCTGCTCTCACGCCGCCGCTGCTCTCTCTGCTTTCCCTATCTGCTCTCTACCCCCGATCTGCTTTCTCTGCTCGTGCTCTGCTTTTCACCCCCACGCGCTGTGTTGTGCTCTGCTCTGCTTTGTGCTCTGCACCGTAGCCAAGTCGGCCGCCTAGTCGGCTTAGACGCTAGGTGCCGAGCCACCGCTCGACTAGCGCTTAGCGCTTTCTTGAATCTTGGTGACCATCATCTCGAACCCTACTTGCGTCGCCCATGAGTCGTTGAGTCGAGTAGGAAATGGCGCTTCGGGTTTGAGTGGTTGAGATGACCCATTATGGTGTGTTGTTATAAATGGGTCCACGTTGAAATGCCACACAAGCGCCACGTCGGACGGTTAGATAGTCAATTGACCATAGGCGGGGATTTACATCCACATAAAACTTGCGGGCGTGTGACCGATGAAATTCGAGATGCATGAGGTTTTTTGACAAACTCCTTGACTTATGGGTGGGTTTTTGCAAAAATCCTAAACTAATTGATTTGAAAAAAAATACTACTGACCAGCATGATAAATTACTACTCCACTTGGAATGAAAAATAGGATAATTTCCAAATGTAAGCTTAGGTGGAATACTGGAGTGAACTGGGTTTATTTTAATTGAACTCCTAGATTGATTTCTGAACGCACATGATAGAGCTAACTAGGTTAGTCTATATGCCTCTCATATAAATAAGTCACATGACCCCTTTCAGATGTGCTTACGAATCCCACTATAACTAGGCAAATATGCATTTGAGACAATGAGACATGGGATACCTTGAGATATTACAAGGGTCATTGTCCAGAAGGCAAACGAAGTTGAAGCAAATCTATATCTACATTTAGTGTTACGGGATTCTATATATACAAGTGCGAATGAGAGTAAGATACTCCCTCCGTTCTTTTTTACATGACATTTTTTTTTACAGTCTTCGAGATGTGATTTTGACTGTTACTTTTTATAACTTTACATTAAGATGTACTAGTAAAATTATAATATTATGAAAATATTTTTAATGACAAATCTAATAATATAATTTTCATATTGCCAATCTAGATATTTTTAAACCTATTGACGGTCAAACTATAGAAAGTTTGACGGCACGGATTCTAGTACATGATGTAAAAAAAGAACAGATGGAGTATATATATTATCATATTAATGTATTTTGAGTATGTTTGCTTACTTTTCACTTAGAAAGAGCATGTGTGCTTATTTTCCTCCTGCATGTTCTACGCTATCTTATGGAAATGTGAGAGAATATAGAGAAAATTCACAATATGTCACTGAATAACTACACGATTCACAATATGTCACTCGTTGTGAGGCTAGCATGTAGGGTTCGGACCCATATGTCAGTGAAACATTAGTGGTATACCGTGAACATACGAAGTTGTTCAGTGGCAATACATGCTATTGGCTCACTCTTTTAAGGTGACTTCTATGATAAAAACAATGCCTTTTACGGTGACTTCTATGATATGTGAAGGAAGGAGCTAGTGATGGATTGAATTAACCAGATAAAAACAATTGAGTGCCACCTTATCATTGGTTTAAATTGATACATAGGCTGGTTGTATGGCATTGCATTGTACTGTAAATTTTGATCTACAATGAGTGCGAAACATATTGACACTTCATCCTTAAGGCCTCATTTGGAATGCCTAAAGTTTTCCCGATTCCTGTTTGATATGAATTTCCTGCAAAATTTCTGAGAAATTCCTAAGTTCCAAATGGTCCTAACGGTTTTGACTTCCACTAATATTCATTTTAATGTATATTTTGTTTGTCGCGCGGGTTGTCACTACTTGACATCTAATATTCAATTCTTGCAGGTCCAACATTTTGTTTAGTCTATTGCCGCCGACTAATCTCACACCTATGGGCTATGGAGTCACTTGTCTGGGAAAGGATCTTCGCCGAGCTGCTGGTAATGGAAATGCGAAACGAGCCGCTGCTTAGCTGCCTTCCCGGCAAACATACGGCAGCCTGTACCTTTTCCGTGCCGATATTTCTAAAACTTGGGGGGTTCGAGCACATCGGATCTGGTTTGCGAAAAAAAAAGAATAAAAACAAAAGGTGGCCATTGCCATTCATCCCATCAGAAGGTTTGTATAAACCTGGTAATAACAAGCGTGCAGCTGCATCGTGCGTGCAGCCGTGTTGATTCAGCAAGTTAATCGAGCTGGCCTTGTACTATTTTCCTGTGCCGTATGTCGACGGCATCTGAAGGATGCGTTCGTGCACGTGATGAGAGAAGGTCAGGTCGGTGCCACTGCCAGCTTTGCGTAGAGCAGCAGTTGAGGGAAGAAAATGCTACCGTGAGGCCCCGTCTTATTACCGTTCATCTCAATCCCTCCCTGATCCAAGGGCTCGGGGGCGGGGCTTCACGTGGAGCTGTGCTGCGTCTGAAATCTCTGATCTGCTGCCTCCCACGAGCAGCGCACGCTGCGTTTTTTAAAGCCCATCCATCGCTGTCACGCTTGCCTTGCTGGGTTATGAACGAATTTTTGGTAGTATTATCACGTTTTTGCTATGTATTTCTAGGATTGACCGCGTATAATTTGTTTTTTTGTGCAAATTTAGCCGTTTACAGCACGACCATCGTGCAGCAACCGACCGCTGGCTTCCACGTGCCTACACCGCATGGTTGCTGTGCGGTGACGCCCCCACCGTCCACCACGTGTCCTATTTAGGATTAAGTCAGAATTAGGGTTAAGGTCTAAGCGGGTTTCGACGTTTTTTTAGGAATTTTAAAATATACCAAATGAGTTAAAAAAATTATGAAATTTTACGTGGAGCCTTCCGACACAGTGTACATCCCAATGATACTCTTCCTCCATCTGCCTTTCTTTTTCATCGAAAGCAAGCAATCTTGTCACTCCATCACCTCTTGCGTCTAATCCTTGTCCGTCATATGCAAATTAAAACTGATCTCGCGCGAGGAAGGATTCCCTCACGGCTATAAATTAGCGAGCGAACGAGCACGATTTTATTTCGCAGTCGCTCGCACTTTCGCTCGCTCTCTTGCTCTGTCGATTATATTTTCGAGGACATTTCTGTGTTATTCACCGCCGTCATTTGCAGATAATTTGTATCTTCGTCGTTTAATTCTTGAGGCCTCGTTAATTAGTTACGAAATAATTAATCGTAATTTTATGGTGGATGCGCACTTGTAGTTGTAATTTTGCTGGCTTTTACTTAGCTTAATGTTATAATGACATGCAAGTTATTCTAGTATGCATGCACATACTAGCCAAAATAATGACAGTATGCATTGCTAGTTACCATGCAAGCAATTAGTTGTTACGTACTCAAGTATGCATGCACCATGCAATGAACACACACACATGTGCAGTTATTATTTTTTGTAGCAAACAGAAAGAACATGGGTTATGAGAGGCTATATGGAGGCTCTTTTCATGTTGTGATGCATATTTGATAGCATTTGGGACTTGTTGGTGAAGGTTTGAGAGTTGTTGAAGTTCGTGAAGTCAAGTTTTGAGTTTCAACTAGGTTTCATGGGATGTTATGATGCATGTTTTCACTAAAAATGGTCAAGTGCGCGGCGCTTGTGTCAAGGAAGCGATTTCTTCGTCTTTGTTGACTGCAGGTTGACTTGATGGCTTGGATGATTATCAACGCGAGATTGGGAGCAAGCTTGGAGAGCTTGGCATCCAGAATGATCATGGTGGTCAAGGAGATAATTGGAGATCAAGTCCGGTCATGAAGATGGCGTGAGATAGGTCTGTGCGGTAACTCAGAGTGACTTGGCAGCGTCCAAGTGTCGGCGAGGCATCCCGAGGGTGTTCAGAGCTCGAGACACAAGGCGTGGACGTGACAAGTCAACGAGGAGCAAAGACCATCAAGGTGGAGCAACGTGGTAGCTCCAGGTGGCTTATGTTGATCAAAGTCAACATAAGAGCGTTGATGTAATTGGCATATTACCGGGAATCTTCGAGATGAAGAATATTGTGGCACACACTTGGAGATGGTTTAGTGCTAGATAAATCGGGTGCGTTGAGTTGTGTAGAGCCGAGGGCTCAGATTTTGTAATAGCCGCTTTGTAATGTGTGCTATGTGATGTGTTGTAATTGTAGCTAGTCTAGAGGGGTATTCTAGGCAAGGGGTAGAGTTGGTTAAACCCTAAGTGGATATGAGGGTTAATCTTAGCCCTTGAGGTGATCCAAGGGTTGAGGTTGCTCTCATAGGGCTATAAATAGAGGGGTAGAGGTATGCTTCCACTACCAAGTTTTGGAGAAGGATTTATGCTCCTTTGAGCTTTGCCCACCATGAAATGTGGTTTTGTAATCCTTCCTCTTGAAGCAATGAAAGTTCCTCTTGAAGCAATGAAAGTTTCAAGTTCTTACATATTCTGAAATTTATTTTATTTCTTACAATTTCTAGCTTTTCCTTGTTGCAACTTGAGCTTCTCTTCCCCTCCTTCTACTTGCTGTAGTTCTATTGGATCTAGGACATGTAAGAGGTTGAGGAGTTCATCAAGAACATGTTCCAATCCAACAAGATCCATTAGAATTCATTCTTTCTCAAGTTGTGTTTGCGTTAATCGTGTTCTTGAGCTGAAATTGCTGTTCTTGATGCAGTTTGAACTATTTACATGAAAGGTTGAGACTTTGAGCATATCTTTGCAATTCCTTTTGGAATCATATCCCCAAGATCATTTCCTAGCCATGGTTTAAGTTTCATCAATTTTGGTTGAGTAGTTCTTGAGTTCTTGAGATTTCTTAGCGGACAAGTTTATGAAACTCCAGATTTTGATGTAACGTGATCTTGAAGCAAGATAGATCTCTCTCTTGGGCTTTATTATGCAATTACTTTTGGAATCATAACCCTGATGACCTCATCTTGCTACGGTTCAAGTTCAATCAATTTTGGTTGAGTAGATCTTGAGTTCTTGAGGTTTCTTAGCGGGCAAGTTTATGAAATTCCAGATTTGCTGATATTGCTGTTTTGATGCAACGTCGACTTTAAGCAAGAAAGTTCCATCTCTTGGGCTTTATTCTGCAATTCCTTTTGTAATCATAACCCTAAGGACCTCATCTTGCTATGGTTCAAGTTTCATCAATTTTGGTTAAGTTTAACTTGAGTTCTTGAGGTTTCTTAACAGACAAGTTTATGAAATTCTTATTCTTATTTTTTTTGTTCTTGGTGTGTTCTTCATGTTCTTGAACCTATTGTCTTCCTCGTAGCACTAGAGTTCAAAAGAATAAATACTTAAGTGAACACGTGACCAAGGGGAGGTCGCAGTCAAAGGGGAGGTCGCAGCCAAAGGAGATGTCACGTGACCAAGGGGAGGTCGTGACCCAAGGGATGTCACGTGACCGAGGGGAGGTCGCGGTCAAAGGGGAGGTCGCGGCCAAAGGGGATGTCATGTGACCAAGGGGAGGTCGTGACCCAAGGGGTGTCACATGACTGAGGGGAGGTCTTTGCAAAAGTCCAAGATGGTGGTATTTGCAAAAATACCCAGAGGGTGGTCCAAACAAGAGAAGCACAATGAAGCAGGGCGAAGAAAAACGCGGCAAAGCAGGGCCGTCCGATTTTGATCGGGCGGTTCAAGAAGGATTGGACGTTTGGACTGATTGAACGCGCCAACAAGATCGGGCCATCCGACATAGATCAGACGGTTCAAAATGAAGTGGATGTTCGGACTAGTCGAACGTGCCAACAGGATCGGGTTGTTGAACACAGATCGGACGGTCCGCGACGAAGGAGGCGCGGAGTTGAGCTGCGTGGGGAGAATGGAACAAACAAAGAAGGGGAAAACAACACCAGAGAACTCCAACAAACTCAAAGCAAACAAACACAAATTAATTGAAGTTTGATTAGTTCATATTAAACCACGACAAATTTTCGAAATCTTCAAGTTAAGCTTTAGAACTCTCATCAAAACCAAATGGTTCTTTTTATTTTGAAAATTCAAAAAGGCACCAAAAAATGGGATGTTACAAACCTACCCCCCTTAAGGGAATCTCAACCTCGAGATTCAGACTTGGTTAGCAAAGAGGTGGGGATACCCGGCCTTCAGATCTTCTTCTCGTTCCTAGGTGGCTTCTTCCTCTGAGTGGTTACTCCACTAGACCTTGCACGAACGGATGATCCTGCTTCTGGTGACGCGCTCCGCGACATCCAAAATCTTGATCGGCTGCTCCACATAGGGGAGGTCTTCTTATAGGTCGATGCTCTCCAGCGGTGTTTGCTCTGTTGGAACCCGAAAACACTTCTTCAGCTGCGACACATGGAAGATGTCATAGACTGCAGACAACGACGCCGGTAGCTCTAGCTGATAGGCAACCTTGCCTTTTCTTTCCACAACCTTGTATGGTCCAACAAACCTTGGTGCGAGCTTTCCACTGATCTGGAATCTTCTTACTCCTCTGAGTGGAGTTACTCTGAGATAGACAAAATCTCCTGCCTCAAAGGACAAGTCTCTGTGTCGACTGTCAGCATAGCTCTTTTGTCGGGATTGAGCCACTCTCAATCGTTCTCTTATCAGCCTCACTTTACTTTCGGCATCCTTGATTAATTCTGGTCCAAAGAACTGGTGTTCTCCAACTTGATCCCAAAGGAGAGGGTTTCTACACGGTCTGCCATACAATGCTTCAAAGGGAGACATTTGCAAGCTGGCTTGATAGCTATTGTTGTAAGTGAATTCTGCATAAGGGAGGTTCTGATCCCAACTCTTCCCAAAGTCTAAAGCATAAGCTCAAAGCATGTCTTCAAGAATCTGATTTACTCTTTCTGTTTGTCCATCAGTTTGGGGGGTGATATGCTGTGCTGAAGTTGAGTCGGGTCCCCAAGATTTCGTGCAAGCTTTTCCAAAATCTAGAGGTGAGCTGAGAACCTCTGTCGGACACTATCCTTTTGGGTACTCCATGTAGACAAATAATCCTGGCCATGTATAACTCTGCCAACCTACTGCTCCTGTAGGTGGTTTTGACTGGTATGAAGTGTGCCACCTTTGTCAAACGTTCGATCACAACCCAGATGGAATCATAGCCCGATTGGGTCCTAGGCAATCTAGTGATAAAGTCCATGCCTACTTGTTCCCACTTCCACTCGGGAATAGGTAAAGGCTGCAACAGTCTAGCTGGTCTTTGGTGTTCGACATTGGCTCTTTGGCATATATCACAGTGAGCAACAAACTTGGCAATTTCTCGCCTCATACTGACCCACTAATACTTTTCCTTTAGGTCCTGGTACATCTTGGTATTGCTTGGATGAATGGAGTATGATGATTCATGGGCTTCCTTCAAAATCAACTATTTGATCTCTTGGTGATCCGACACACAGATGCGGTTACTGAACTACACTGTCCCTTGTTCATCTTCGGAAAAGCCTAGGGCTTTGCCTCTTCTCATATTCTTCTTGATCTCCTTGATGTCTTCATCTTCTTTTTGCTTCTCTCTGATTTGGCTCCGAACAGTCGGCTGGACCTCCAAGGTGTTAACACAACCTTGTTCAACAATCTCCAAGTTCAGACGTCTCAACTCTTCATACAACCTTGGCTGACTCTTCTGGACCAACGCAGTGTTGCAGTACCCTTTTCTACTCAGGGCATCTGCCACTACATTGGCCTTGCCTAGATGGTAATGGATTCCAAGGTGATAGTCCTTTATCAGCTCTAGCCATCTCCTTTGCCTGAGATTGAACTCTGACTGGGTGAAGATGTACTTCAAACTTTTGTGATTCATGAAAATCTCACATCCATTACCGATGAGGTAATGCCGCCAAATTTTCAAGGCATGCACAATTGCTGCTAGCTCCAAGTCATGGGTCGGGTAGTTCCCTTCATGAGGTTTCAACTGGCGAGATGCATAAGCTACAACTCTTCCTTCTTGCATCAGCACACATCCATGACCTTGCCAAAATGCATCACAGAACACTTCAAAATCCTTGCGAATGTCTGGTAGGACCAGCATAGGTGCCGAAACTAGCCTCTTCTTTAATTCTTGCAAGCTTTGCTCACAAGAAATTGTCCATTCAAACTTCTTCTCTTTCTTCAAGAGCAGAGTCAGAGGTCTGGCGATCTTGGAGAAACCTTCAATGAACCTTCGATAGTACCCAGCTAATCCAAGGAAACTCCTGACTTCTGTGACCGACTTGGGTTGCCTCCAATCCAACACGGCTTCAACCTATGCGGGATCAACTGCAACTCCTCCTGCTGACATCATCTGGTGTCCACGGTATCCAGATTTTGTGCGCATGGTAGCACCACACGGGCTGTCTGTGCAATGCACCCAGGACATCGGGTTATGGAGGATAGACTGCCACCTGGTGTTCACACATATGGTGGAGCCTTCTGCAGCAGCAGCAGCATGCTACGATTTAGTGCGTCTCGAGTCATGCACCCAGACGGCGAGCTCGCGATGGCCGTATACTTGTGAGTCAAACTTCATCTGAGTAATGTTTATAGTCCTTACGTCTTCTTTTCTAGCATCAGTCCTTTCGGAAATGCAAGTAATCAAGGGTGGGTGGGCATATTCAGAACTGGCGCCCAGTCCAACACTATTGGAATACGACATGGACGGACAGGGAACACATGGATGTCTGGATTTGAGCGGTGTTCGCACGACCCTGAGACGTACGGTGCGTACTTGGAGTGGTACGTGCCACGGACGTGAGCAAGACTCAGCATTCCTCCACCAGAATGCCCGGAGCGGGTGACATCGGAGATGCACCAGGAGGGCCTCCGCCGCACGTACGATCGTCACATCGCTTCGTGGCATGATGACACCATAAGACACTTACAACCTCTGGTCATTTGATTGATGACATTCGTACTCTTCGTTAATGAACTTGTTACGTATGTCACTACAGTTGGAGCAGGCGCAGTGTGTCCATAGCACATCGGAGGCCACCATAGCGTGTCCAGACATAACACTAATGGGATATAAATTTTTTCGAAGCACATCTAGGCGGAGATGAAGAAGATAATAAAGAACTTGAGCTGCGGTCGTTCGACAGACGACGTCCTACGCATCGGGCACCAAGTGGGGAGGGGGCGCTCTCCCACTAGGTCACCATGACCTAGTGAGTCCAATCGGCATCATAGCATTCTCCGTCAGTCATCCATGGCCCAGAGCGGCGGGGAGGTAAGTTATGTACGATCTACATTCTATTTTTGGTTATGCCTTACGTTCCACTAACATCATGTCGTTTTCCCGCCACAGGTCCGTCGGGATGAATCACTTCTACCGTCCGCATTTGGTACACAGACTAGCGCTCCCCGTCAGTCATCTGGACAGCACATCCGGGAGGTACATGATTATCAGTTTACATCCACAATGTTTATTAATTTGTACTAATATCGTTCCGTCTTGCAGTTTTCAATTGACCATGGGGGTGACGGCCAGTTCACATCGACTGATGATAACGATATGGGCCTCCCAGCTCCTACTAGAGAGCAGTACACGTCGTCAGGGTATGGTGCATGGCAGCCAAGGTTTGTACTGTACGCAGGGCAGAGCTCCTACGAGCTCACTATCGCACCATACGTTCAAGGCTAGAGCTGCTCCGGGTTCACTATCCCACTGTACGTTCAAGGCCAGAGCTCCTACTACTACAGAAAAGGCCTTCACAGACGGTTCAAAAATACCATCACAGATGATTTCGTGAGCCGTCTGAGTTTATGGGTCAGTAATGCATGAGGTCATCACAGACGGTTTTCGAACCGTCTGTAATACATAATATCCCAGACGGTTTCATATACAGACCGTCTGTGATAGTATGCAACCGTCTGTGAAAGTCGACTATCACAGACGGTCTGTATATGCAACCATCTGTGATAGTCGACTATCACAGACGGTCTGTATATGCAACCGTCTGTGATAGTGGACTATCACATACGGTTTCATCTACAGACCGTCTGTGATAGTCGACTATCACAGACGGTTGCATCTACAGACCGTCTGTGATATTCTTTTGCATTGCTAAATCTATTTCTGTTTATTGGCTAGCCTCAGGAAATGCTAGCCATGCCCTCTGAAATAAGCACATCCAATTCGCATTCATTTCAGAAGCAAGCACATCAAATTCGCATTCATTTCAGAAACAAGCACATCCAATTCACAAATCAATTAACTAAAATTAACCATTAATGTACATTTTACACACATGTACCATTAAGTTCAATCTATCCCAATCAAGTTCAATCTACACTGTGGAAACTCCCATCTGGATTTATGACCTGACTGTTCAGGAATGACGCAAGGTATGATCGAACTTTTATGAGCTCGCTCTGTTCCAACGCAGTTTTGTCGATGGTCGCAACCTGTCGATAGGAAGATTAAATTCGTGCTTATATAAATTGGTAAGTATATATGAAATAATTGTTGCAAGATTGACAAACCTGAGGATCATTGGTGATTGCGGAACCGATGAGTAGTTGCATGTTGTGGCAAACATAGTATCCACAGATGTTGCGGCCCGGCGGCTGTTGGTGGCACTGCAAAAATAGAATTGGTTAGTTCGAGAGGCATTACTACGAAGTGTTATATAGGATTAATGTGTACTAGCTAGCGAGTACCGAGAATTTTTGATCATGTGACAGTGTCTTTCCCCTGATATTCCATCCTCTAGCATGTAACACGTCGAACACCCTACGTGACTCCAAGAAGTTAGCCTTAGCCATTACAAAGGAAGGAAAGACTACAATAGAGTTTCTATGGAGGAAATATGTTTACCTGATGATTAATATGAAGTTGTGAGTGGCCTTCTGTAGGGAATCTAGGTATATTACCCATTTCCGTTTTGGTATTATTACAATTAGAATCCAGTGGAAGCTACACAGGTATGTCAGCATGGTCATTAAACCTAAGTTCGTGTTGCTTATAAAGTACAAATCAACAAGTATAGCCAGTAGTGCAACACTTACTTCTGGTTGTAGGGCAAAAGTATGAATTCCTTGTTGCGGCAAGCCATGAAAAAAATCTATAACGTAATTCTCGATTTATGTTGCATTCGCCGTGATGCTTTGCTCGAAGACAATGTGTGGGTCGAGAAACCTACCGGTGATTTCCTTCTTTCGCTTCCCGAGATCATGTATCTATATACAAAAGCAAGGAGTTATATATAACATTTATCGGTATTACACGAACATTGACCGTGATTGTACACACTTAAAGATGTCGGCATCGTATGAGTGAGACGCCGAGCTCGTCGAGGTTGAAGAGACGAACAAGTCGTCGAAGGTCACCGTGAAGACAGCGTCTTGATGCACGTGGTTAAAATGATCCTCCTTGAACTTGACGGTGAAACCCGAGCGTCGTTGATCAACTGGCTTGTTGGACTGTTCCATGTACCATGTATGCAATGCCGTGCAATCTGGTTCTAGGGTAGGGCTGTCTAACCTCTCGAGCAACGGCTCGCCTAGCACGAATTTCTGGGCCAACGGCAAGAAGGGAATATCAGGACAGGAGTCGATCGTCTTCTATTTGCCCTTGCTGCCTCGCTTTGTATAGGTCAACTTCACAATAGTCGACTGAGCACGAGGTGTAGATGCATGTGATGCAGCGGGCCCTTGCTGTGTTAGTGTAGGTAGCTTCGGTGCAGTCAAGTCCCGTGGACTTGATACTGTTGTAGGACATTCCCGTGAAGTTGACACCGGAGCAGGTAGCTCCAGGCAGATGTCCTCCTTGGGCCACTGGATGAATGTTCCAAGGCTTGCCCTAGAGTCGTGACCTCGTCGTTTGGGGGAATTTTCAGTGGGACGGCCTCGAAATTGGCACAAACACCGTCCACATTCGCTTTTGCGAAACCCGGCGCTAGATTTGCACCGTGCACCAAAGCCCCAACACCGGATGGATACACCTGTCCCCAAGCAGCATCTAGGGCAACAGAGACATATCTCACTTGGAGCTTGCACTTCATAGCCACCTACGTACATAACGATACAAAATTAGTTACTCCAACAGGCCTATCAATGGATCGAGCATTCCAGAGATAATAATTATTACCTGGATGTCATCGACGGGAAATCTGTCGTCACCTATTGGGGTAGGGTTAGGGTTGGACGCGTAGCTACTCGGAAGTTTGGGGGGCTGGCTAGCACAGTAGGGGCAGGGGCTTGCAACTAATTTGGGAGTTACGATCCCCTAATCCTTTCCTCAAAGGTCTCCATCTGCTTTTGCTGGGATGCACGAATCTCCTCTCTGATGGATTAAGTGACCTCATCTCTGATTTTTTTCAGTGAGCTCATCTCTGAGGGATGCACGAATCTCCTCTCGTAGCTTTGCATTGCGCTTGGTTTTGGCTCTCTTCCTACTCCGGTACGATCCGGAGTTCGCTTGGAACCATTTTTCCCATGTAACATAAACACCAGCGTCTCTCGTGCGACCCGGATGTTCACTGTTTCCTAGGGCCGCAGAGAGTATATCTTTCTCCCTGTCTGCCTGGAATGAGCCTTGGGAAGATTGTGCACTTAGCGTTACCTGCAATAGCCCGACATGTCATTTCACTTCCGATGAAGTTATGGAGTAATTACAAACTAGGTAGTTCGATATCTTACCAGGCGCTGGGACACTTCCTGGTCTACGGGGTTTGGAAAGTACACTTCCCCCGTAGGCCCAATACGTAACCTCACAAATAACCACTGTCGGGAGCGCACATCAGTGATCTCGGGAAATGGCGGGGAGATATTCGAACAGCTTGCCTGCTGTTCCTGATCCCTCCATATCGGGGCTTTACCCGTGTACCCAGCGGTGCCGAGTCTGTGGGGGTGCTTGTTTTTTTTGCCTGGAGGGCTGTGTGCGCCACACTTTCACTCCTAAATTCATCCGTCGTCTTCTTCGCCACAAACTCGGCCTAGTACTCTTCCAAAAATGGATACTTGTGGAAGGGCCTCAGATCCTTCTCCACGTAGTTCTTGACAAGCGTGCTCTTGAAGTTCTTCCACGCTTGCGCGCAGAGTAACGCGCGGTCGTCGCACGAGAGTCCGTGTGTTTCTTGGGATCTCGAGCGATTTGAGAATATCCGTCAATAGAACGCCAAGATGTTCGCACCTCTTTCCACGAATCGTAGGTGACGCCGACCCGCTCCGTGCAACTATTCTCGACCATTCTTGAATGCGGACATTTGCTGGCGAGGATTGATAGGGTCCCAGGTCGACGACCTCCGTGATGGTAAATCGGCCCTTGGGCCTTTTCGATATTCCTCTTCTTTTACCGCGGTTGGATATTCCAGAGGATGGTGCATCATCAGACACATGAGGCGGCGATGACGAAGAATGAGCGAAAGACATCTTCACAAGAAATAGAACATCATGTGAACAAATAAAATCAGCATAAAGCTAAGATTTAACATTTTGATATTGCTATCAGATGTAGAGTAAGCATTCCAATTAGAGCTCAAGTTCAAACCCGATTATCAAAAAAATTTCAGTACAAGACTATTATCATCATAGAGCATTCATCTCAAGCCCACCACACCACATTGCAATATATTCGATGGCGATATCAAAACAAATACCATATGAATAATCGACTAGAACAAATACAAATTCCTAAAACAAGTACAATTATCATGAGGACCATGACAGATTATTGATAGAAATAGCTAGGAAAGGGCGCTGGGTCGGCAACTTCGGCATTGGTTACCTTTAGGGCCGAGGAGAAGGACGAGCAGGAGCGAGACGAGAAAGCGGGCGTCGAAGGGGAGGCGACCGGCTCTCGAGGGAGGAGGCGGCGGGCTCGGGCGGAGGCGCGGCGGGCTCGGGGGAGGCACGCCGGGCTATAGGAGGAGGCTTAAGCGGGCTCGGGGGAGGCGCGCCAGCCGAGGAGGAGGCGTCGGCGACGGATCGGGAGGAGTCGCGGGGGCTCGAGGAGGCGTCGAGGACGGCGGCACGGCTCGGGGAGGAGGGAGCGAGGAGTTGAGAAACTTAATCGTTTGAGAGTGGCGGCGCGGCAAACCCTAGCTAGAGTCCGAATATAAATAGGGATGAACCTCACAGACGGTTCTAAATTAGAATCGCTCAGGATACATACTATCACTGCATTCTAACGTAGAACCATCGTGATATGATCATAAACGCTTCTAACTTAGAACCGCTCATGATATGTGACGTATCACGAGCGATTTTAATAAACAAATCGCTCGTGATATATGATGTATCATGCAGCGATTTTAATAAACAATCGCTCGTGATATGATGTATCACGACGGTTTTAATAAACAACCGTCATGATATATTATCACAGACGGTTTGTAGCTCAAACCGTCTGTGATATTATTTTGTATTGGTTAATATCTAGTTCTGTTTATTGGCTAGCTTTAGGAAATGCTAGCCATGCCCTCTGAAACAAGCAGAAAAGACAACAAGTACATGTATATACATCCAATTCACATTCATTTGAGAAACAATCACATCCATTTCACAGTACAGATCAATTAATTAACTCAAATGAACTAAAATTAACCATTCATCAGAACGTACATATATACACACACATTGTTCAATTAATCTTTAAAAATTAGCTCTTCATGATGATCGACGCGTATGTAGCTAGTTTCGTCACGTTCTTCTTCCTCGACCCTTATGCCGTTTCCGAAAGGAGACAACTCGTCAAATTGATTGTATTCTTCCTCGTCCACTACATTCTCAACTCCGACAATCCTCCTCCTTTTTCCATGAAAAACTACGTGGCGCTTCTTATTTGCCGGGTCGGTAACATAGAAGACTTGAACAGCTTGGTTAGCCAGTACGAATGGTTCGTCTTTGTATCCGACACGCTCGAGGTCCACGGTAGTGATCTTGCATTTGTCGACCTTCACCGTGGGAGATGGACCCAACGGCACCGAAATAGGGGGATCTTGAAAAGCACGTAGTCGAGCTCCCATATCTCCTCTATTTGCCCATAGTAGGAGCTCCTCGACCCATCGGTACTGAATGCATCTATGCGGACACCGCTATTCTGGTTAGTGTTTTTTATATCCTGAGCCTGCGTATAGAATGTGTACCCATTTATGTCGTATCCTCGCCATGTTACAACTGTAAATGTTGGCCCTTTTGCCAACCATGTCAGCATATCACTTGACGAGCTTCTAGTGAGTCGCTCCTTCAACCATTGGTTGAACCGTTTGTTGTGTTGTCTCGTGATCCAAAAATCCGGCCGCACCGGATTACATTGCTGTCAAGCACGCCCTTGTCTTTGGTCGATATCTGGGACACTTCACCATGTGTTGCAAGACCGTGAAATGGGCTTGAGCATACGCATCCATATCTGGAGTGATTGCTTTCCTTTCGATGGTCCCGATACCCTCGAGCCTCCCCTCATGGCGAGATCGAGGCACACCTATCGGTTCGACCTGAGCCATGTAATCGACGCAGAACTCAATGACCTCTTCGGTTGCATAACCTTCGACGATGCTGCCCTCTGGCCGAGATCGATTCTGTACATAGGACTTGAGAATTCCCATGAACCTCTCGAACGGGTACATGCTATGTAGGAACACAGGCCCGCACATCTTTATCTCCCTCACAATATGAACAATGAGATGGACCATGATATCGAAAAACGACGGAGGGAAATACATCTTAAGATCACATAGAGTCGTCACCACCTCATCCTGCAGAGCATCTAGTCCTTCGGGATCGATGACCTTCTGAGCAATTGTGTTAAAGAAATAACACAGCCTCATGATTGTCTCTCGGACCTTGATCGACAAAATACTTCTAATTGCAACAGGGAACATTTGTGTCATCAACACATGACAATCATGAGACTTCATGCCAATTAACTTCAAATCTTCCATCAAAACAAGTTTCTTCATGTTGGCGGAGTAACCGGACGGAACTTTCACACCATGCAAGCACTGGCACAGTTCGGTTCTCTCGGCCTTGGACAGAGTGTAACAAGCAGGGGGAAGGTACGTTCGTCCTTTATCGGTCTTTGTTGGTGCTAACTCAGGTCTGATGTCCATATCAACCAAGTCAAACCGTGCGTTGACACCATCCTTTGTTTTGTCATGAATGTTCAGTAAGAGACCAATCAAGCTGTCACATACATTCTTCTCTACGTGCATGACGTCAATGCAGTGGCGAACTTCTAGGTGCTCCCAATAAGGTAAGTCCCAAAATATTGATCTCTTCTTCCACATGTTCTTCTTATGGGTCCTCGATTTACATCCCTTTCCAAGCACAACATCTAAATCCTTAACCATATTATATACCTCTTTTCTGCTTAAATGCCTTGGAGCTGAACTATACTCCTTCTCTCCGTCGAATTGTTTATTCATCCTACGGTATGGGTGAGCCCTCCGAAGGAACCTACGATGACGCATGTACACGGTTTTATGCGAGTGATTCACCACACACTCTCGGTATCATCTAAGCATTGAGTATGTGCTTTGGCCCTTTTGTACTCGCCCGATAGATTAGCAAGGGCGGGATAATCATTTATGGTGCGTAACAACAAGGAACGAAGTGAAGTTTTCTCGTTTGTACGCATCCCATACATGTACCCCTTCAATCCACAAGATTTTTAGATCTTCCATCAATGGTGCTAGGTACACATCAATATCATTCCCGTGTTGCTTCGCTCTTGGATAAGTATCGACAACAAAATATACTTCCGCTTCATACACAACTAAGGAGGAAGGTTGTAGATACAGAGCGCCACGCCAAGTGCTATGTCATCCGCTCATGTTACCGAAATGATTCATTCCATCTGACTCAATCCAAACCTTATATTCCTCGGTTCCGCACCAAGTCCGCAAACCTCCTATCGATGTTTCTCCACCGGGCGGAATCGCCAGGGTGTCTTAACTTTCCGTCATTCTTACGCTCCTCTGAGTGCCAATACAACAGTTTTGCATTCTTTGGGTTCGCAAAAAACCGCTTCAAACGGGGAATTAAAGGAAGATACCACGCCACCTTAGCAGGAGGTCCTTTCTTCACCTCGATTCCTTCGTCGTGATCTGATTGATTCTTACGCTTCTATCGGGATGCGTTGCACACCGGACATACATGCATGTTTGTATACTCGTTACGGTAGATGATACAATCGTTCGGACATGCATGTATTCTTTCTACTTCCATTCCCAATGGACAAAGAACCTTCTTGGCTTTATAAGTGGTTTTGGGCAACTCGTTTCCCTTCAGAAGCATGTCCGCTAAGAGACCTAACAGCTCCGTGAAACTCTTGTCGGACCAACCGTTGCTTGCCTTCAATTTCAGCAGTTTAAACACGGATGACAACCTTGTGTATTCCGACTTGCGGCCGGGAACAAAGGTTTCTCCGAGTCCTCCATCAAGCCCCGAATTGAACATACTCCTCTCATCACGGTTAAACAGATCGCGAAGCATCCGATCTAGATTGTCATCGTGCGGCCTATCCGAATCGGAACCACAATCGACATCATCCGCGGCATATCGTTGACTTCAGATAATATGCTCTTCACCGTGGTCGTCCAACATGTATAACCCTTTTGAAACCCTTCAATCAAGTGTGCTTCGATCTGCGCTCGGTTGTTAAACATCTTCGATTCTCGCAATCAATGCATGGACAAGACATATATTCCGCCCCTTATTCAACATATCCTCCTTGGCGGCTCTTGTAAAAGCAGACACGCCATTAATGTACTCTTCACTCACACGGTTCTCGGTACATCCAAATTTTTGGTCCATTACACGGTTCGTATTGAAAACCCTGAAAATAAATAAAAGGGTGACTTCGAAAGCGTATTTTCTGAGGCTTAATTACGCTTTTTTCATTTTTACATTTTTTCGGATTTTATTAACTCACATGTCAGTGACTCATTTTTTATTTCATGATTTTATTTATAAAATCTATGGCGGTTGCACATGTCATAGACTCGTTAGTTTATTAACTAAATGATTAAAAATAGTAGGATTTGAAGCTCAAATTGGGCTTAGGGTGACATCGCATTGCTAAAAGTCGTGGCTCGGGGCCCTAAGGTCGCATGAGGTGAACCGACGGTGATGTCCCGTGGCGGTGCTTGAAACTAGCGATTTCGGCGTAAACGCCTGAAACTACTCAAATTAAAGGATGCTTATGCTCCAGTAGCTTACCTCGATCACGGGGAAGGTGTCAATGAAGTCGGGGAAGGTCCAAGGCGGCTGGTCGTCGATCGGTGAACAGAGGCGACGGCGGCAAGCTCCTCGGCGACAATAGCTGAAATGGACCACACGAGCGGGCTTAGTGAGGTGAGGCGATACTCAAATCGGGCACGAAGTGGCGATGGACTCACCGGGCTTGGAGATCTCCGTGGTTACCGTGCGCCAGAGATGGAGATCAAGAAGACTCATTGGTCGGGAGCAATATATGTGCACCGCACCGCCTCGTGATGAGTTAATTATCACGATGGTTTTTAACAAAAACTGTCTGTGAAGAGGTCATATCACAGACGGTTCATGTTTAGAACCATCGTGAAGTATCACAGACGGTTCTAACCAAAACCGCCTCGTGATATTAGGTAATATCACGACGGTTTTTGCTCGTAACCGCCTCGTGATACTTCACGATGGTTCTAAACATGAACCGCTCGTGATATGACCTCTTCACGACGGTTTTAGCGTGGCGAATAACACGCGGTGGGTAAACATAAACCGCTCGAGATTAGGTTTATCTACAGACGGTTTCGGCGAACCGCCTCGTGATCAAAGGCCCAAGATAGCATTGCCGTAGTAGTGGCTATGGGTTGGCCGGCACCCGCACTTCCAAGGCCAGAGCTCATCCACACAATCGGAGTTGCATGCGTCGTATCCCGGGAGCGAATTTTTCGAGTCCGTCGCTCATGATTTCTTCGAAGGTGGCCCCCAGGTCAGCATGACTCATTAGGATGACATGTACGCTTACCAAAGTCAGCCTACTAGTCCATCTCCGCCTACTGAATGGTCTCCATACCCCCTTCGAGCTGACATGCGATCTCCGGACCGGCTCACCTACCCCACGAGGCATGCTCGACGCAAGACATCTAGGCGCATGAGGAGGCAGCCGCAACAAGCAGAGGGTAGTGGCTCAGACGAGTGAGCCCTATTGTATCCCATGTGTAGTTTCTATGTTTTGGTATATTTGTATTCATATTTTATTTTGCTACATTTGTATGTTTTTTTCCATACATTCCAAGTCACATGAAATCATGAAACCCTAATTTCCGATGAGATGGTCAATAGTGATTTTGATGGCGAATAGCGATGAGATCGACCAAAGGTCTTTTTTCAAAAGTAGGAAAAAGTATAGCATATTTGGAATATCCCACAACGTCCTCTAGACCGCTAATATACCTTGTTGTCAAGACATGCATATTACCAAACTGTAACCTCCTCTGAAACATCAACAAATCTCAAATAAGTAATGACTACATATTGCATATTGGTGCATGTTTTATAGGAGGCTAAGACATGCTAAAGAACGAGGGTTCTTAACATTTTCTATGAAATTAAAACCTTATCATAATCCAAGAAATCTCTTACAGGTTTTCTAATTAAAAGCAACTAAAATTTCCGAAACCTAAAATCCAAGAAAGCAATTGTTTTTCCATACATTCCAAGTCACATGAAATCATGAACCCTAATTTCTGAAATCTAAAATCCAAATTTTCGCGACCTAAATCCTTGATTTTTGAGACAATTCTAGAACACATATAAAATAGTCAAAATATTACATAATTAAGTCCACTACGTGAGGAAACTTCAAAACAAATTTAATAAATTTTGGAGCTCATTTTCTACATTTACAAATTCGTACAAACAATACACTTATATGAAATTTTGAGAAAAAAATCTTAATGAATAAAATTATGAAAAATTTACACAAGTAAGTACGCTGTGTCCGGAGGTTCCACATAAAATTTCATAATTTTTTGAGCTCATTTGTTATATTTTAAAATTCATACAAAAAGCGTTGAAACCTGTTTAAACCTTAACCCTAATTCCGGTTTAACCCTAAACGGGACACGTGGCGGGCGGTGGGGTGTCACCGTGTGGTGGCTGTGTGGAGACGCCACTACATGTGTTATGAACTTATGATGCTACTGCTACCATTTCATTTCGCTTCATCTCTCTCTCTCTCTCTCTCTCTCTCTCTTTAAACGTCTGGCTAGCATGCGCACGGAAGGCTCAGACATACGGATCTCAGATGGAGGACGGCTAGTAGCTAGATCCAGCTGAGGATTTTTTTAAAATAATTACAAAAAGTCATTTTTATACAAAAATATGTCAATGTCACCATTTCACATGGTGATAGGAGTCCGTCGTCATTTGAAATGACGACAAAATGCTATTTATTGCTAGTCGTCGGTTCAACTGTCTATCATATTTCAACTAGCGATTTTCTTTGAAGTGTGTGCAAATCATCATTTCAAACGGCAAGTCGTCAGTTGAACTAGCGACAGAGGATAGCTATATAAACCCCAAAAATCGGATGAAAAGTCATTTTAATTCCCGAAAAAAGAGAAGAAAGAGAGAGGAGAGAGGAGGAGAGGGAAGAAGTGACGTAGCAAAGCCCTACCGGTTTGTAGCGGAGGGGAGAGACAGAGGGGGGGGGAGAGAAGCAGATCTGGTTACCTATTTTGCAGGAAAATGTTCTTGCAACTTTGTACATAATTTCGAAACCTGGTAGGTTAGCAAATAAAAATAGCGACAAAGAATTCAATGGAATAGATAATTTTAGCTGTATTTCAATTTCATGTAGTACACCATTTTAGGTGTGTATAGTTTAGTTTATCATATAGATATTATTTGTGGTGTAGTACTCGAATTATCTAGAATAAATCCACAAAACATACTAAGAAAACTTTGTAGGTTTTTATTTTTACACGGTAAATATTTTGTTAATACCGAAAATACTATTTAAACTAGGAAAATAGCAAGACATCTCCAAAAATTCTATAAAAAAATCCAGAGTTGCTACACATGGTATGTAGAGCTAAACTAAAATATTGTAAACTTAATTTTTATTTCCATTTGTACACGGTAAATATTTTGTAAATGTTGGAGACACTTTTTAAACAAGGAAAATAGCAAAAAACCTATTAAAAATCTATAAAAAAAATATAGAGTAGCTAAATACGATATGTAGAGCTTAATCAAAATAACCCCAACTTAATTTTAGTTTCTATTTGTACACGGTAAACAATTTGTAGACAAGGAAAATAACAAGGTACCTAAAAAAATTCTATGGAAATTCCAGAGTAGCTAAATAGGTTATGTAGACCTTTATTAAAATATTGTCAACTTAATTTTGTTTGCATTTGTAGTTTTGTACACGGTAAATATTTTGTTAATGCCAAAAATACATTTCAAATTAGAAAAATAGCAAGACAACTATACAAATTCGATAAAAAGTCCAGAGTAGCTAAATAGGGTATGTAGGCGTTAATTAAAATATTGTGAACTTAATTTTAGTTTCCATCTGTACACGACAAGATATCTCTAAAAATTTGTACCTCTTATTACTTTTTGTTTATGTTTCGTAGTATTTACAATATATGCACTGAATTTTCAGGTATGGCGGACCCAGGAGACGCTACGTAGTGGCCGTACGAGTCGCTTGACCCGACCGTTGACACGAGTCACTGTTGCTGCCTCTGTACCATCCTCCCCCAGGAGGGCGAGGCGACGATTGAGTTTGGTGCGTTGCGGCTGCGCATGCTCATGAGGGCATGGAGGGTGGACCCACGTTGGGTTCCGAGGTATGTGTAGTTGTGACCTTCGTGTACTCAATTACAGTTTGAGTAGTGTGGGTGGACTCACGTATGTTCTTAATCCTTTCGATGCAGGTTGAGAGAGGCATACCTCCTTCCACTAGCGAGGATGGTGGAGGCGACGTGGGAGGACGACCAGGACCGCTCGGGCGATGGTCATATGTTGAGGTGGTTTCTGTACGACTGGTGCCTCCTGACGGCACTAGTGACTGGTGGAGGCCGGAGACGCACACGTTTCACCTTTCGTGCGGAGAGATGGTGCTGACACTTCAAGATGTGACCTTCCTGACCGGGTTTCCTTGCGTGGGCTTCCCCCTGGCGTCGCACGACGTTCTGGCCATGTGGTGCATGGAGATCCTCGCGAGGTTACCAGGGGGTCCTGCCACCCAACACCGGCTATAGGGAGTTTAGCACTACCCACGGGCCGTTGCTGAAGTGGATCTGTCAGTTCTACATAAGTTTTATAACTCTTGTCTTTCCACTTCAATTGCTTTCTGCAACTTAGTGATGTGTCTCTGTCTTCTTGTAGTCGGAGTGGATGACATAGGACGTACTTGAGTACACGGTGAGGAGGCACTTCGAAGCCTACTTGCTGTGGCTGTTCGGGTGGGTGATGTTCCTAGGGTCCCACGTTGACAGCGTTGACAAGCACATGATCTGCTATGCACGCGAGCTGGCGGACTTGGAGGTTGAGGCGATCCAGCCGTACACCTAGGCTCCGGCGGTGCTGTGCGCGATGTACCGCGTCCTATGCGACGCATCCCATTGGGTTTGGGACTTGGAAGGGAAGGATTTTTCTGAGAGAGAGCTTAAATACTTGGTAGGGAATGGGGATTTTTGTTGGTTCTGGTCTTCTGCTATTGGGCATTCTGGGGGTATCTCAATGGGGCTGAGAAAAGATGAGCTGGAGATAGAAAGGGGTGATAAAGGAAGGTTTTTTTATCAGTATGGTGTTGAGACATAAAAAAGTAATTTCAGATGAGAAGTGTTGACTGTTTATGGGCCTGCTCAGCATGGTTCAAGTCAGGATTTTCTGAGGGAGCTTCATGATAAATGTCATTCTATAGTTCTTCCTCTAGTGTTGGGGGTGATTTTAATTTGACTAGAACAACAGATGACAAAAGTTCTGGTAATATTAATTATAATTTGATTGACAGCTTCAATGGTTTCATCACTACTAATGATTTGATGGAGATTAAGAGGGGTGGTCCTAGGTTTACTTGGACAAATAAGTAGTCCTATCCTATCATGGTGCTTGATAGGATTTTGGTATCTACTAGTTGGGAGGCCAGATTTCCTCTTTGTAATTCTATTAGTCTGACTAGAGTCGGTTCTGATCATTGTCCAATTGTGTTGGATACTGGGGAAAATGTTGCAAGGAAGTTAGGGAGGTTCTTTTTTGAAAAAAGTGGTTTTGTTAGGAAAATTTCCAAGAGATGGTTCTAGAGAAGCGGAAGGAGATTGGTGAAAAGATGCCTGATCAACTGTAATCTCTGGACAGATAGAATGAAAGTTTGGCTTCTTTAAGACAATTTTTAAGAGGATGGGGGTGCCAATGTGAATGTTAAGTTTAGAAAAGAAAAGAATGCAACTTTAGACCACCTTGGCAAGGTGGATTTGAAGGCAGAAGAGGATGATTTATGTGCTGAAGAGTGGTTAGGTAGATACAAAGCTGAGAGAGACCTGGAAAAACTGTATGATATGGATGAGAAATTTTTGGCAACAAAGGGGTGATGTGAAGTGGATTGCTCAAGGGGATGCCAATACAAGCTATTTCCATAGTTGTGCCAATGGAAGAAGGAGGAAGAATTTTATTTTCAGCCTGGAGCATGATGGGGGGTGTTTAATGTAAGAAAGTGCCATTAGAGACCATATTTACAAGTTCTACAAAGATCTGTTTGGTAAGGATATTAACATTAGTGTGAATGTTGCTAAAGATCTTTGGCGGGATAGAGGTAGGATTTTTGATGTGGACAATGATAGTCCGGTTCAAAAGTTTACAGAGGAAGAGGTTTGGAATATTATTAAAGGTTTAAGTGGTGAGTCAGCACCTAGACCTGATGGTTTCCCTACTTGTTTTTATAAGTCATTTTTTTGGGGGGGAGGGGGGGGGTCATTAAGTACTACTTCATGGAGTTGGTCAGGGATTTCTTTAAGGGGAAGCTTGATTTGAAAAGGTTGAATTATGGGGTGATAACTCTGGTACCAAAGATTAAGGAGGCTAATACTATTAGATAGTATAGACCATTTTGTTTGCTTAATGTTAGCTTCAAAATTATTACTAAACTGTTGGCTGTCAGATTGGGAAAAGTGGCTAATAAAATCATTAGTGAGAGTCAGACTACTGTTATTAAAGGAAGAAATATTTTAGATGGGGTGGTGTCCCTTCATGAGATTTTACATAAGTCGAGAGTTTCAAAGGATAGAGGAGTGATTCTCAAATTGGATTTTGAGAAAGCTTACGATAAAATTCGATGGAGGTTCCTAGAAGATGTTATGATAGGTAAAGGTTTCTCTGAAAAATGGACCAATTGGGTGATGAGTTCAGTAACAGGGGGTAAAGTGAGTATTAATATTAATTGGACTGTTGGTCCCTATTTTACCACTCATAGAGGTTTGAGACAAGGTGACCCCTTGTCTCCCCTTTTGTTTAATCTAGTAGCTGATGTTTTGGCAATTGTGATTGATAAGGCTTAGCAGAAGGGTTTGATTAAAGGGGTTGTGCCTAATCTCATTTTTGTGGGTGTTCCTCTGTTACAGTATGACACAGTCCTCATGATTGAGTGTAAAGATGAGTACATTCTCAACCTTAAATTCTTGCCTTATTGCTTAGAATGGATGTCAGGTTTGAAAATCAACTATCACAAGAGTGAAGTTTTTGTTGTTGGGGTGGACATATTAGAAGCTCAAAGAGTTGCAAATATGTTCAATTGCAATCTGGGTCAGTTTCCTCTTACTTACTTGGGTGTTTCTATTAGGGATAGAGAAGTGAGGAAAAATGCAGCAGGTAAAATTATTAGCAAGATAGAAGGCAGATTGGACAACTGTATTAGGGATCGAGAAGTGAGGAAAAATGCAGCAGGTAAAATCATTAGCAAGATAGAAGGCAGATTGGACAACTGGAAAAGTAGTCTTCTGTCCTCAGGAGGAAGGTTGATTTTAGTGAACAACTGTCTAAGTAGTATTCCTACTTATACTATGAGGTTTTACAGGTTGAATGCGGTTGTTCATAAGAGAATGGATACTATAGGTTTAGATTTTTCTAGAGAGGGGCAAGTGATAAGTTTAAATATCACATGGTTAATTGGAGGGCGGTTTGTAGACCTAAAGATTTTGGAGGACTAGGGGTGATTAATACTAGACTTTTTAATGACCGCCTTTTATGCAAATGGTTCTGGAAGATTGATCAGGCTAAAGAGGAGGTTTGGTTTAGGATTTTGAAGGCAAAATACTTCCCTAGAGGGGATTTGAAGGACTCCAATCCAGTTCTGGAGACGTCTTAATAAAGTGAAGCATTTGTTCTTTTTTTGGAGGGGGGGGGGTGAATCACAAGTTGGGAAATCCATTTCCTTCTCGAAAGATGTTTGTATCGATAATTTCCCCTTGAAAGTCAGGTTTGCAAGGCTTTTTAAAATTTGTGTGAATCCTGATATTTGTGTAGATAAGTGCTGGGAGAATAGGGTTTGGAACATTAACTTTGTAAAAGAATTTGGGACAGAGGAGAAAAATAAGTGGGAGGATTTCAAACATAGCTTAGATGGAGTTGTTCTTAAAAGGGAAAGAGATAGGTTGAGGTGGTGTCTAGAAAATTGTGGTCAGTTTTCGGTTATGTCCTTGTATATACATTTGACTTATGGGGGGATCACTAGTAGGAAGCTTCAGAAGTTGTGGGCAAACAGAATTCCTCTCAAAGTTAAGATTTTTCTCTGGTAGACTTACCATGACATAATTCAGACAATGGGTCAACTTAGGATAAGAGGTTGGAAGGGGGAGGCTAATTGTATCTTATGTGGGGTTTCTGAGGATGCTAACCATGTGCTTTTTCGTTGTGTTTTGGCCAAGTTTTCTTGGCGGTGTATCAAAGAGATTCTTCTTTGGGATAGAGTTCTAGAAGCTTTAGATGATCTTCATCTGTGGTGGCTTGATAAGAGGGGTGCTAATGAATACCACATTGGTTTATTCAGTTTTGCAGCTTTGACTTGGACTCTCTGGAAATTCAGGAATAAAGGGGCGATTGAGAAGATTTTTCCTAAACAACCGATTGAAGTCATGTTCAAATTTGTATCTTGTTTGCAGCGGTGACATATCCTAACCAAAGAAGTTGATTGTTTGAAGCTGAAAAAGCTGCTGGGATTAGCTAAAGTTTGGTTGAAGTTCTTTTGTGCCGTAGGGTAGACCTAAATGTTGGTTTCTTTAGGTTGTCTTTGAGTCTTAGTCAGGTTCTGTTGGAGGCGGCTTGGGCCTTGTCAATTCTGTTTGGAATGTGCTACTCTTATGAAGACTTGTAGTCTGCTCTAGTTAGTTGGTAATCCCAGCTTGTTCTTTGCTTGTTTTGGCTTACCAATATGAACTTTTGTAAAACTGATTAATTAGCTTTCTATAAAAGTTGGATTCTTTGCCTTGTTAAAAAAACACTACCGCAAGAGTGTTACTGCACAAAAGATATCGTGTTACTACATTACCGCATGAGTGTTACTGCACGAAAGACATTGTGTTACTACATGAATGCGGGAGTGTTACTACACTTTTGTCGCTGTTCCACTACAAAAGATAGAACAACCTACATGATTTAATCTCATCTCGAGGTTCAATCCACATCAGTTGGTATCAGAGCTTCGAACGGAGGTTCGATCTGCATCACCATGCCTTTCTCAATTTTGCTATTGCTTTCCTTGCTCTTCTAGCTTTTGCATGCAGAAACAAACTACTCTGGGTGCTGAGGCAATCTGGTGATTTTTTTAAATAATATTATTTTAAAAGATAATTATAAAAATAAATAGTCGCCCCAAAAAATTACAAAAATGGGTCTCTGTCACTAGTTCAACTGGCGATAAGAAGCTATTTTCCATCTATAAAACCCCCAAAAATTCAGTCCAAAACTCATTTTGATTCTAGAAAAAAACAGAAGAGAGGATGAGATGGAGAGAAGAAAGGTAGTGAAGCTCTGCTAGTTCGTCACGGAGGAGACAGATTGACAGAGCATCAGATCCGGTCGGCCATCTTGAAGGTACATTTTTTTTTGCAACTTTGTACATTATGTCAAAACCTTGTTGGTTAGCAAACAAAAATAGCAACATAGAATTAAGTAGATTAGATAATTGTAGTCAAATTATGTAGTACATCATTTGGGTTGTGTATAGTCTAGTTCATCGTGCACATGTTATGAATGTTCCAACACTCGAACGATTTAGGATAAATCTGCAGAAATAGGAAGACGCCTATTATAAATCTGTAAAAAATGTAGAGTAGCTAAGTAGGGTAGGTGGAGCGTAATCAAAATAATCCCAACTTTATTTACCTTCCAATTTGTGCACGGTTATAATTTTGTTAGTGCACGATAATTATTTTGTTAGTGCCGAAAATACCTTTTAAACTAGGAAAATAGCATGACACATCTTAAAATTGTATAGAAAATTCATAGTTGGTACATAGGCTATGTATAGATGCATGACAAAATTATGAACTTTGTTTATTGTTTTTATGTGCACTCGATAAATATTTAAAAATTCTGTTATAATTGGAAGTCTATTACAAATCTGTTAAAATTGCTGAAAAATATTTTTAAAGTAGGAAAATAGCAACATTCGTATTAAAAAATGTGTAAAAATTACAGAGTAGGTTAGTGGGGTTTGTGTAGCTTAACCAAAATAATCCCAACTTAAATTTGGTTTCAATTTGTGGGTGGTAATTAACGTCGCTTCCTATTATCTTATGTACATGTTTCGTAGTCTTTACAATGTATGCACTGAATTTTCACGTATGGCGGACGCAGGCCACTACGAGTTGCTTGACCCGGTGATTGACGCGCATCACCGTAGCCGCCTTAGTACCCGATGAGGACATCAACTCTACGGATGCAACCAATGCTTCGACCCACTACACTGCATCCTCTACTTCAACCACATCTTCCCCAATAGGATCGTCGGCTACTGCAATGCCATATTCCCCAACTGGATCGAGCTACTTTTGCTCCTACGAGCCGAGCTACATCTACATACCATCGTACTATGTCTATATGCCTTGGTGCTGCGTCACCTCTTGTTGGCCCATGGGCTATGTAATGAATGGGCTAACTCAGCCCATATGGCCCATATGGCCGACTACCTAGGGTTTTGGTACTGTTCATGTGGTACTGTTCACGTGTGAACAGTACCCGTGGCCGCCCCTCCCTTCTCCTATACATAGTAGCCGCCACACCTCTAGTTTTCTCGGATTTTGTTGATTGAAGTTTAGCTTTGCCACTTTATACTTTGTCCTCTTGTTCGACGAGATCAACAACAACATTGTCTTCGGAACCCCACTTATCAATACAATCTTAATTCCTATTCATAATTTCAGATTGCTATTTATCTCATTCTTGCGTGGTTTTTCGGTGTATGCAGGAATTGATCTTCGTGATCAGATCTTCTGGGTATTCGTGCACGGTTGATAACTACTTGTCGAGCAGTTCAGCGATTGCGTGGTTTCGAGCCTTGCGAGTTCGTAGCCAGGATCGTGAGATCGGGCCAAATCAGGACCTCCGTGGTTCATGAAGTGGTATCGGAGCTACAGTTGATCAGTGAGAGTTTCCAGTTTTCTAGTAGTAGATTCGTTTTCATACCTAGAGTCCAGAAAAGTGCCCAATTTTTTTTTGCATCTATCATCCATACCGAGCCCTTTGAGCCATTGCAATTTTTCTTTTCGGTTTTTATTCGTTTTATTCGTTGAATCATTGGTTGCATCATCGTGTCTAGTTGCTGATTTCTTGTTTAGTTAGAGTCTAGTTCGCCATTGTCTAGTTTGATCTTCGTGTTCCTTTACATAGCTTCATCAATCTTGTGTGTATTTGCTCCTTGTCACGCCACCACCCATCGCTGCAGAGACAACCCAAACCTTGCTACCATAGCAAGCAAAACTCCCTACCACCACTACCATCTTGCTGCCACGGCAACCACCGCTCCCTGCCGCCTTTGCCTTGCGGCAACCGTTCCTCCCTGTCGCCTTTGCCACGCGCTACCGCAGCAACCGTTTCCTCCCTACCACCTTCGTCTCTTCCTGTCACAGCAAGCACTTTTCCTAGCGCTGCAAAGGAAAGCAATCTGTTTGATTTCAGTTTCCATCTCTGCCTAATTCGGTTTGGCCAAAGAATTTGATTTCGGTTCCAGAGAGGAGAAAAAGGTTTCGGCCAAAAACCCTAGAACTGTTTTATCCCAAAAAAAAAGGAAGAGTTGGTTTCAGGTTGAACAAAAAAAAAGGAAAAAGAAAAGAAGAAAAAAAAGAGAGAGAAAAAAAGATGAAACAAGAGAGAGAGAGAGAGAGAGAGAGAGTCCATCTTTTCCAAAATTTGGAAAGTGCATCAAACCTTTGTCAAATCCAGTGAAAATTGGTGGAGCCTTTCTTCATATATGCAGAAGCTTCCACAAAAAAATTGAGCACGTTTGGCCGAAGGGATCAAAAGATATAGCAGTTTCAATTTGAGGCTGAAATGAATTCGAGTTTGTTTTCGATACACCTTCAGTAAAACAGGCATATTTTTTGCATACTATGTCAAAATTCGACGTTTTTGGACTTTTTGGAAAGCTAACGACGACACACTTCCAATAAAAATGACTACTTGTTCCAGTCGCCCTCTAAGACCCCAAAAATCGGCCATCTTCGGCCCCAAAATCGCATCACAAGTTTTCGGTTTCTGTTTTTGCCGATTCTTTCAGTCTCCCCTTCGGAATTTGGGGTTCGCCTCAACTGAAAAGTTGTAGATCATGTCAAAAAATTTTAAACGAGCATATATAAGCCATATAAAATTTTGCTTTTTCATCTCTCGAGACTAGCTGTTGTTTCTGCTCAAACTAGAGGGTTGTTTACGTTGCACGTTATTCCGTTTTTGTGCTCTACACCGCATGAACAATCTTGTGCCCCTACAAAGAAGTTTGAGTAGTTGGCTAGCGTCTCTTCTAGCACTTGTTGTGAGGATTTCCATTGCTTACATCAAGTCACTTTGATCTTTGCGTGTGCGTATATACACTTCTCTTAGTATGGCTTTGACTAGCTAGCTTTGATTGGGCTAGGATCAGCAACATTGACTAGTACTTTGAACAATTTTTCAACTTGTATTAACTGATTTGATTATTGCAGATCCTTGCTACCACATTGAAGCCTTCCGAGCTCCACTTCCTATTAACTCAGCAGGTTCCGTTCCTTGCAATCGTTGAGCTAATCGCAAGTGAGAGTATCACGAACCAGCCATCGGTTGTATCACTTCCTTGCTGCATTGGTAAGAACTTGTAAGAACTTGGCAAGACGTTGTGAGAGAGCGACTGTTGAAACGCTAGAACCTAGTAGTTGATAGAGACATATACACTGTGATTTGTTCTTTGGTTTCTACTAACGATGGTAGGGTCACACGGATCTACACATGGTGGAAACAACAATGACCACTCTTTGAAGCGTGCGGGTGAGGGATCTCTCACACCTTGCACGAGAGAGCTCGTGTGACACATTGAGAACTCGTTCGGTGAGAGTGTTTGCGATGCCTTGGATAGGATCAACGACAACCTTGCGGCGCTCCACACACGCGTTGCGCTCCTCGAAAGTCAGCCACTTGCTAAAACCACGACCCAGGGTGAGCCATGAGTGGAGGATCCTCTTGCTCGCCGCACACCACCTGCTGCCCGCTCTTGGGCAGATGAGGTGGAAGAAGAAGACGCGAACAACTACACCGCTGATACGGAAACCAATGGGTTCAATGTTCACAATGATCACGACCATCATCGGCTTCGTCACAATCATCAAGGTATGGAAAGAAATCAACGTGAGGTATGTGACCATAATGATGCATTTGGTAAAATTAAATTCACTATGCCTCCTTTTGTTGGAAAATATGATCCTGATGCTTATCTCACATGGGAGCTTATCGTAGAACAAAAATTTGCTTGTCATGAATTCCCTGAAGATAAGAAAGTTAGGGCTGCTACTAGTGAGTTTTCTGATTTTGCATCTATTTGTGGTTTAGAAGAATCTGAAGAGGCTAAGATGGCTAGATTTTTTTGGGAGGATTAAATTGTAAAATTTAGGACATACTTGATTATAAAGAATATAATTCTATCAACCGTTTGTTCCATCTTGCTTGCAAAGCTGAAAGAGAAGTGCAGGGTTGACAATCTTACTCTAGGGGCAATATTGGAGGATCTTTTATGGGTCGGTCAATCCAGCAACAACACATGGCACCTTCCTCCGCTTCTGGCCGTGATGCACCCTCCTCAAGCCATGTGCCCCCTGCTGCTCCTTTCACTCCTGCACATGTCCCCGAGGCAAACAAATCAATAAAGGTACAAGTTCCCACAAAAAATGTTTCTTCTGTTGCTTCTATAGGGCGATCCAGAGATGTACAATGTCACCGTTGCAAAGGATTTGGGCACTTGATGCGCGATTGTCCAAGTCAGCGAGCTTTGCTTATCAAGGACAATGGTGAGTACACTTCAGCTAGCGATATTGAGGAAGAATATGTTTTGGTTGTAACTAACAATGCAGGTGATGAAACTAAGGAAGAATAATTAGGCCCTGAGACATCTGACAAGTACCAAAGCCTAGTTGTCCAGCGTGTGCTAAGTGCTCAAATGGAGCTTATTGAATAAAATCAACGCCACACTTTGTTTCAATCCAAGTTTGTCATCAAGGAACGTTCATGTAGAGTCATCATCGATGGCGGAAGTTGCAACAATCTTGCTAGCACAAATATGGTCGAGAAGCTTGGCTTGACCACCACTCGACACCCTTATCCTTACTACATTCAATGGCTGAATTCTTGTGATAAGTTGAAGATGACTAAACTTACGCGCATACATTTTTCTATTGGATCATATCATGACTATGTTGATTGCGATGTTGTACCTATCCAAGCATGCTCGTTATTATTAGGTAGACCTTGGCAATATGATAGATATATTGAACATTATGGTAGATCTAATCATTATACTTTCACTTATAAAGAAAAGAAAATCATTTTGCTTCCAATATCTCCTGCTGCCATATTAAAGGATGAATTAGAAAGAACTAAGAGAACAAGTCAGGAGAAGAGGAAAGATGATAATAAGATTATAGCTCCAAGTGAAATTAAATTAAAAATTCCTGTTATGTTAGCTACAAAATCTGATTGCATTGATTTGGAAAAGCATGAATCTGAATGCTATACTATTGTGTGCAAAGAATCTTTGTGTCCATTAGAAGATATGCATGTTTTTTTGCCTCCTGTTGCTACTAACCTTTTGCAGAAAAGTGATGACTTGGAGAAAATGATTGAGTCGAGGACGACTGAAATTCAAGAAAGGGAGGATGATGAGGACATCAACCCTAAGGATGCAACCAATACTTTGACCCACTGCACTGCATCCTCTACTTCAACCACATCTTCTCCAATAGAACTGTCGGCTACTGCAATACCATATTCCCTAATCGGATTGAGCTACTTTTACTCCTATGAGTTGAATTGCGTCTACATGCCATCGTACTACACCTACATGCCATCGTACTACGTCTACATGCCTTGGTGCTGCGTCACCTCTTGTTGGCCCATGAGCTATGTAATGAATGGGCTGACTTATGTTATGAATGAGCTGACTTATGTTATGAATGGGCTGACGTGGCCCATATGGCTGACTACCATGCGTGAACAGTACCCGTGGCCGCCCCTCCCTTCTCCTATACATAGTGGCCGCCACCCCTCTAGTTTTCTCTGGTTTTATTGATTGAAGTTTAGCTTTGCCACTTTATACTTTGTCCTCTTGTTCGGCGAGATCAACAATGACATTGTCTTTGGAACCCCACTTATCAATACAATCTTAATTCCTATTCACAATTTCAGATTGCTATTTATCTCATTCTTGTGTGCTTCTTCGGTGTATGCAGGAATTGATCTTCGTGATCAGGTCTTCTGGGTATTCATGCACGGTTGATAACGACTTGTCGAGCAGTTCAGTGATTGCATGGTTTCGAGCCTTACGAGTTCGTAGCCAGGATCGTGAGAGTTGAGCGATTTCTACCGAATTTATCTTCTCATCGACAGATCAGGCCAAATCAGGACCTTTGTGGTTCATCAAGTGGTATCGGAGCTACAGTTGATTGGTGAGAGTTTCCAGTTTTCTAGTAGTAGATTCGTTTTCATACCTAGAGTCTAGAAAATTGCCCAAAATGTTTTTTTTGCATCTATCATCCATACCGAGCCCTTTGAGCCATTGCAATTTTTCTTTTCGGTTTTTGTTCGTTGAATCATTGGTTGCATCGTCGTGTCTAGTTGTTGATTTCTAGTTTAGTTAGAGTCTAGTTCGTCATTGTCTAGTTTGATCTTCGTGTTTCTTTGCATAGCTTCATCAACCTTGTTTGTATTTTCTCCCTACCGCGCCACCACCCATTGCTGCAGAGACAACCCAAACCTTGCTACCACAGCAAGCAAAACTCCCTACCACTACTGCCATCTTGCTACCGTGGCAACCACCGCTCCCTGCCGCCTTTGCCTCGTGACAACTGTTCCTCCTTGCCGCCTTTGCCACGCGCTGCCACGGCAACCGTTTCCTCCCTGCCGCCTTTGCCTCTTCCTATCGCGACAAGCACTTTTCCTGGTGCCGCAAAGGAAAGCAATCTGTTTGATTTCAGTTTCCATCTCTGCCTGATTCGGTTTGGCCGAAGAATTTGATTTCGGTTCTAGAGAGGAGAAAAAGGTTTCGGCCAAAAACCCTAGAATGTTTTTATGCAAAAAAGGAAGAGTTGGTTTTGGTTTGAACAAAAAAAAACAGAGGAAAAAGAAAAGAAGAAAAAAGAAGAGAAAAAAGAGAGAGAGAAAAAAGAAGAAACAAAAGAGAGAGAGAGAGAGAGAGTGTCCATCTTTTTCGAAATTTAGAAGGCACAACAAACCTTTGCCAAATCCAATGAAAATTGGTGGAGGCCTTCTTCATATATCCACAAGCTTCCACAAAAACATTGAGCATGTGTGGCCCAATGGATCAAAAGATATAGTAGTTTCAATTTGAGGCCGAAACGAATTCGAGCCCGTTTCCGATACACCTTCAGTTTTCACACGGTATCGAAATTCGACGTTTTTGGAATTTTTGGAAAGCTAACGACGACGCGCATACAATAAAAATGATTTCTTATGCCGGTTGACCTCTAAGACCGCCAAAATGTACGTGTAGTTTTGACCTTCATGCACTCAATCATGGTCTGACTATTTTGGGTGGACTCATGTTTGTTCTTAATCATTTCGACGCTGGTTGAGAGCGGCAGGTCTCCTTCCACTACCGAGGATGGTGGAGACGACGTGGGAGGACAACTCGGATTGCGGTCCTGGTTGTACATCCAGGCATTTTCCATACGACCGAGCCCTACTGACGGCGTTGGTTGACCGTTTGGAGGCCAGAGACGCACACGTTCCGCCTTCCGTGCAGGGAGATGGCGCTGACCCTTTAGGACGTTACCTATCTGACTGGGTTGCCTTGGACTGGCTTCCTTGTGGTGGCATACGATATCCCAGCCACGTGGCACACGGACCTCCTAGCGAGGTTCCACGATGTGCCACCACCGGCCAGCTGATACACAGAGTTCTTCAGCCCCCACGGGCCGACACTGAAGTGGATCTGCTAGTTCTACGTAAGTCTTTGTTACTATTGTCCTCTCGCATCAATTCATTTGTGAACCTTGCTGACGTGTAGTTGTATTCTTGCAGCTCGAGCGTATGGTGGAGAACGCAGGCGACGTTATTGTTAGGAGGCACTTCGAGGCCTACTTGCTGTGGATGTTTAGGTGGTCATGTTCCTGGGGTCCCATGGCGATAGCATTGACAAGCACTACGTTCGGTACACACGTGAGCTGGTGGACCGGTCGGTGGACGAGATCCCCCCTATGCTTGGGGTCTGACCGTCTTTGTCGCGCAACGCATCGTGTATCGTGGCGACGCTGCGTCCGCCAGCCCGTGACAACTCCATCCTCTCTGGATGCCCGCTACTTCTGCATCTGTGGTCCTTTGAGTGCTTCCAGATCGGACGACCACAGCTGGGCTTGGGAGCGTACACGGTCAGCTTGTATGTCGAGGACGACAATGCGGACTGGCCGACCATGGGCATGGTGTGGTGCCGCCGACGGGTTAGTTTTGTGATCATTTGTTATTTTTCGTAATGTAATCACAATTTCGTGTGATAAGTTTCCGTTGTTCTATTCCACAGGTCACCTGCACGCCGATCACTTTGCAGGGGTCATACCCGGAGTATGTTGCGATGTTTGATCAGCTAACGGATGACTGAGTCATCTGGACACTGTACACTCAGGAGAGGGTGCACGCGCGTGCCCGAGGGACTGTCGATCCAGTGCATGCGAGACGACGTGTACTGGTACACGCGGAGGGCCTTGGTGCACGAAGTCTTCGTGGAGGAGTACCAGGTGGAGCGGGTCATGCACCAGTTCAGCCTATGACAGCAGGTCCCAACCCTGTGCCGGTGTACATCCATGGGTAAGTTCATGCTTTACTTCTTTCGTACAAGGTGTGTTACATGCCGACTAAATAATTGTCTTGCCGTCCACAAGTACACTAGGAAGGAAGTACGTGCTACGATCTCCTGGATGGAGAAGATGGCCTCTTGGGTTGAGGGTATGACTATTTTGCTTGCTTGTGTAACATCCTTTTTTGTGGTTTTCTCCATGATTACGTGTGTAACGTAATGCTTCACGGATCAACCACCGTATTTGGAGGAGGATTACTTGTCGCATGATGAGGCATGCTCCGGGGACTACTACTTAGACCAGCGTGACACCTAGGCCTCCGTGGGGGCTTCACAGCTGCACTATGCGCCGTGACCGACCCAGCCGACGCAGGACCCCCTCCCCTCGTGACACCACCTCCGACCACTCACGTCGGTCGGGCAGTGAGGCAGCCTGATCCTCTGACGTACTCGGACCATCGCCGAGCGATGCTAGGGGCGACACGCGGGGTACGCCCCAAAAGGGGCCGCCAGTAGATATTTGTTCCACTAAATATCAGTCATGCCATGTAAATATTAATTTTTGTATAACTATTATTGTGTTAGTCTCATGTTTCGATATCTCTTTTTTGCGTGCAAACCGCGAGCACATGAGGGAGTCTGCATCGGGACACCCCACACCACCCTCCTTCTACGCCTTCACTCCCCCACGCTAGCTTTATAGACCGATATGACAACACACTGTGACGCTTACTTTTCAAAGTGACAACACCAGGCAGCTTTCCCTAGCGATGTGGCCCAACGAGTCAGCTTTACGGAGCGACATGACCGAGCGAGTCAACTTTGCGTAACGACGTGACCCAACGATTCTCCTCAGGGCCACTGGCTCACGGACGCGAATTTCCTTCAACCGAATTACAATTCAGCAGCGTACGTAGCGCCGGCTCGACATATAAGTATCACCCCTTCCATGCCAGGTTCTCTTGTATCCAGACTTCAACACAATCTCACTCAGATGGAGAAGCACTTGGAGGAGATCTGTGAACTGCAAAGGGAGTATGCGGCCCAGGAGGGACAAATGGAGCGTGCCAGGAGGCCACCTCTCTGCAATGACGCCGTCCCCCGTTGCAGTAACCCCTACCAGAATATCCTTACCAAGCATTCACCGCAACACCAGCCCGAGGGGCAGACGTTGCCCCCTCTGTTGGTATAGGGACAGATGCAAGTTCTTCAAGTCCAAGCACCAGCTCAGCTTGGGCATGCGTTACTGGGGTTGCGCGAACTATTCCTGCGACTATCCCGACTGCCGTTGGGACACGAGCCACTATCAGCAGCCGGTAAGGACATATTACAGTATGTTCTCCTACTATCTCTTTCAAAGTACGCACTAACAACCTCTCCCGTCTACCCGTAGTCCCTGGATCCGCTATGTAGCTACCGCAAGTGGATCGACCTAGAGATCCACCCACATGACCAGTGGACTCTCGACTGCGAGGAGTGGGATACCAACAGGTTCCGCGAGAGGAGGGAGGAGGAGCGCTGCACCGAAGAGCACAACGAGCGTATCCGGTGGGAGACATAGACCCATCTCGAGGCTTGCAGGCGCAGGAAGCGCGATGCTCGCGAGAGGGAGCGCGAGAAAATAGGGAAATGACAGCCGAGGCCAAGGCGGCCGGTGAGGAGTGCAACTCCGAGCTCGCAAGGAAGGGCAAATGGCCCTGGTCCATGCAATAGTTTGACCCTCTTCATCCATATGTCCAATGTATTTCTAATTCCCTAAAGGTATGCGTGTACCGTCCTTGGTTCATTAGGTTGCGTGCCATGTAACCCCCTTATCCGATCAACTGTCATGTTGTTATCGTTCCGCCATTTCTCCAAAATTGTCCACCATGTATGAATTCTCTAGCGCATCGCAATATCACTTACCTTCCTGCTTACGAATCATTGATACCTCAATAGTGCTCACAAAATTATTAAGAAATTCACCGCACTACAACAATATACGATGATCACAAAATGTTATTGCGAGTCCAATATATTTCGTACCGTTCAGAATCTACGAAAATCACAAACACACCAAGCAGTTTAGGGTTGAGGGTCCCTGTCACCAGTTGAATCAAGACCGCTAATATACATTGCTGTCAAGACATGTATATCACCAAAATATAACCTAGGATGTTTACATACAAGCATGTCTCCAGAAAGCTATCCATTGTCGCTGTTTTATAGAAAATAAGTAAAAATATAGCATATTTAGAATATCCCACAACCTCCTTTAGACCACAAATATACCTTACGCCGTTGCGGCGAGAGCTAAGGTGCAAGACGAGGAGTACAACCGTGTATGAGTTCCCTGGCGCATCGCAATAACACTTACCTTCCTACTTAAGAATCATTGATACGTCAATCGTCCTCACAAAATTCTTTAGAAATTCACCATACTAGAACAACATACGACGTTCACAAAATGTTATTATGAGTCTAATAGATTTCATACCATTGAGAATCTACAAAAATCACAAACAGTCCAACCAGTTTAGGGTTTAGGGTGTTTCTGCTCCTTGGGAGCCGAACTGGCGACAGGGATCGAGGGAACATGGTCCCTGTCACAACTGGCGACAAGAAGATATCGTCGGTTCAACTAGCGACAAGGAGCTGAACCAATGACGAGGAGGAACATAGTTCTGTTGGCGATTGAATGGCGGCGATTTTACATTTTTGTAAGTTTTTAAGACGACTATTTATTTTTGTAATTATTTTTTAAAACAATTTATTTTTTTTCGCAATCTGGTTAAAGTGAGCAGAGCAGCAGCAGCAGCAGCTTGAAGGACCGCAGATTCCATGAACCAAGGTGGCCACGGCATATGGCATGACCCTGGGATTAATAAGAAGAAAATCATATCAATGGAAGGACAAAATGAATATTACATCCAACTAATAGTCCGTTCTCTTCCATTATCTAAAAACTAATAGACCGTTAAATTCAGATAGGTTTTTCTCTTTTTTTGGCTCTTATTACTACTACGTTCTTAAATAATCGTGCAGCGCACAGAACAGATCGAGGTGAATGAACGGACGGACAGGTTTGGTTTGTGAAATCGCCCATCTGAAGAATACAATGTCTCTGGGTGTGCAGTGCAAGCAGTTAGTAGTTGGCTGGTTGCTCTCGGCTCCAGGCTTTAATTTCAACTACATCAACCGGCGTACGTGATGCCGCAGTTTTGGAGCTTTTCAGGCTGTGCGAAAAGCTTCCTTTCTTCTGTAGAGATCAGAGACGCATATGTCAAGCTTACTATTATATGGCCGTTTCGTGCATCCCATTCCCACATTGTAGTTATCGCTTTGATTCGTCAACTCCCAACGGAAGCTTTAGGAATATATATGGCGGTGACGATGAAGATGATTCCCGTTGTTGCAGAACACGTAGAAAATTAGAAAGTAAAAAAATAACTTTGCTATAGAAAAAAAGAACTTTGGTGGCGAGGCCCTACGCCATGTAGGAGCGTCAGACTGTCGGTTTTGGTGACACCGACGCCGGGCTGTTCGACTTGCAAGCTTTCGCAAGGCTAGCCTTTGGTTGCACTACGGTGTGTGCCGTTGAGATGAAATAGTCATCAAAAGAATTATACTCTTCTATCAAAATTGCTTTACATTTTTCGCATAAAAAAAAATTAAGGATCACGATCGAGTATCTAACATTTTTCGATGTGCTTGAAGATTCATGCGCCTTTACCTCCGTTTCCGGCTAGTTCACGAGTGCCATCACCTCCACTGTCTCCGCGCGCCTCCGGTGAAGCTGGCCGTTGCCGCCGCCCGGTGTGAATGCTACCGACGCAGAATGACACCCCCCTCCCCTCCTTCCGCCATGGATGTTAATTTTCGAGTTATCTTCGTCATAGCACCTGTGGTCCTCTTAGAGTATCTTTAGTGTATTGAATCGATGTCGATTCAAAGTCATGCCACGTAAGCATTCTAGGAACCGAGCTTGTTTTTCTCCAATGTATTGAATCGATTCCTACTAATAATTGTGACCCATGTTACATTAAAAAAACCATAAAATAATAATATCCTCTCTCAACCGTACTCTCTTCTATGTAGTTGTTTAATGCTCATATGAGTTGTTTAATGCTTTGAATCGATTTCTAAGTAAAGTCCGGTTCTATGCATTTTTTTTGTTGGAATCGACCCCTTCAATGTATTGAATCGATTCAATGCTTTCTCTCTCCTCATTTGAACCGACTAAAACATAACATTAGAGATGGTCTTAGTTTTGGTGTCGAAGCCGGCGGCGCATGATGAAACGTGGGGGGCACAGGTGGAGGTGGCGAGCCTTGTATGCGCCAGGTTAGCAGATACTCTCTCTAGTAAAAAAGGAAGCCGTTTTGGGTTAAGTGCAATCAAATATTATAAACTTTGTCTATCAACATCTTTTTGAATATTTAGATTAGACATATAAGGACATTATGTGTAGATTTGTCTAAAAAAAATACTCTCATAACATTATAATTTTGTTAGGTTTCAAAAATATATTACAATATAAATAAGTAGTCAATGTTGCATTTTGAGGACCGTGTCGATGTCCAAAACGTTTTTCTTTTATGATTGGTGGGAGTAGTAGGGTGGCAGTGGATGTAAGGTCACTAGGTGAGGATTGGATCTACAGAAGGGTTCGAAAATTTGATTATTTTTTCTTCATTTTTTTGTGAGTATTTTTCAGATAAAAACACTTGAATGATGAATATGTATAGGCACTAGTTAAGTATTTGTGTGTTATTATGAAACATCTTACGAATGCAATAGTTTATCAATTAAAGTAGATATAATATATCTTAATTTGTTAAGTCACACAGAAAAGAGCGGAAGTGAAGAGGAGGAAGTGAGATACCTCCAGATTTATGAGATGTTCCGAGAGGATCCTCATCCAAACATCGTTGAATCAGCATCAGCACACACTCTCTTTATCTTGGGCGCGGGGTGTCACAGGCTAAGTGAAGGCACGGTTCCGAGAAATAAGGCCTAGTCCGGTCTTACAAATAGCAAGGGCTAACGGGCCCAGGCCCATGTGAGTAACTCGATTCTACTCCTTCCTCCTCGTCCCTCCCAAGAAGCAAGCCGCTGAGGACTGAGCGTAGCTTGGTTGGCTCGCATCGCCATAGTGTGTGCTGTGTGTCTGGGCTCGATCATAGGGCATCTCACCATTTAGGTGGTTTTAGAACCATTTAGATGGATTTAGGAATAGTATATACATATGAGTGTGTAAAGTGGTTAAAACGTATGCTCGGTTTAGGAATAGTATATATACGTGGGTACGTTCAGTGGTCAAAATGCATGTCTGGTTTAGGAATAGTATACACATGTGATGCGTTTAGGGGTCAAAGCGTATGCTCACGCTCCGTAGGGGTTTAAGCATCGGCTCTAGATTAAATGTGTGTTAAGCACATATCTGTGTGCGCGTATGTATGTGCACGTGTGTAGCGTGGATATGGTAGGGTGTATGAATGCGTCCGGGTGTATGCTTAAAAAAAGCAAGCCGCTGAGAACCAGCATCGCGCATCCTTTCATTTCCTTGCAATACGGGACCTCTCCGACGAAGTGACTCGAGTGAGAATATACACTAAAGTCGTATACATGCCCTGGCATCACGTTAGAAAATGTTTTAATCCAATGTATCAAATCATGAATGGGGATTGACGCTAATGCAGCCAGTCTCATATATACACACACGGTAGCGCTATTCAGCGCGCTGATTAGCTATCAAACAAACGAGCTCGAAAAATATCGCATGCCGCGAAAAGGTTATAAACTAATATACGAATTACTGTCACATCTCATATTATTTACCGTCAAAATCGAATCCCACGCGCGGTGCGGGCGTTTCTGGACCGCCAACTGTAGTTGGTGGGCCGCCGTATGCTAGTTGCGCGCCCGTGCAACGCGTCTGGCATGCGTCGCACGCGTTGGGCTACTTAGGCATAGAATAACTATTCTACGCTCGATTATAGAATAGCGTGTGTGTCTGTCTGTCTGTCTATCTCTCTCTATATACTAATCCACGCCTAAGCTCAGGCCAGCCCACCACGCGCCGACCGAGCCGCCCTTATAGAGTGCCGTATAGGCCATTTTGGCCTACTAACCCATGAGCCCCCACGTGTGATGTCACACGTCTAGTGCACGTTATGACGATGTTGAAAGTAATTGTGATAGCAATTTTAATGCCGCACGTATGATCGCGTTTATATTTTTTTTATCATACGCGCATGACTGAATGTGCTAGTAAACTACAAGTGGAGTCTAGTAATTATTTTGGGTAATAGAGTAGTAAAGTTATGTGGAGGTTACAATAAATCTTTTTTAGCGATGCAATATTTTTTTTAGTAAATGCACAAAGTGATTTTTTATTTGCAAGATTTATATCATTTTGTTACTCTCATTGTCACCAAGCTACCGGTAAAAATCGTTCGTGAATCGGAGTTTTCAATCAAAAGTTATTGCGAAAATAAGAAAAAAATATTTGTGTACAAAACAAGGAACCAATTATTTGCTAGTTGGCTGTCTACTTGTCTGTACTAGTTGGCTAAGATCACAATAAAGTTATATGGAGGTTACAGTAAATCTTTTTGTAATATGGCAGTAAAGTCATGTAGAGGTTGTAGTAAATCTTTTTTTTTTGGTAACAGAGCAATAAAGTCATGTAGAGGTTGTAGTAAATCTCTTTTAGAGATATAGTAAATATTTTTTAGTAAACGCACATAGAAGTTTTTATTTGCGAGACTTATATCATTCTGTTACCCTCGTCGTTACCAAGCTACCGGTGAAAACCGTTCGTGAATTGAAGCTTCTAATGAAAAGTTATTTGCGAAAACAAGGAAAGAAACAATCATGTACAAAACACGGAACTGCTCGTTTGCTAGTTAGTTGTCTACTTATCTGTATTAGTTGGCTAAGATGGCAGTAAAGCCATGTGGAGGTCATAGTAAACCTCTTTTAGCGATGTAATAAATCTTTTTTAGTAAATGCACATAGAGGTTTTTATTTGCGAGACATATATAATTCTGTTACCCTCGTCGTCACCAAGCTACCGGTGAAAACTGTTCATGAATCGGAGCTTCCAATCAAAAGTTATTGTGAAAATAAGAAAAAAAACATTCGTGTACAAAACAAGTAACCGATTATTTGCTAGTTGGTTGTCTACTTGTCTGTACTAGTTGGCTAAGATGGCAATAAATTAATGTGGAGGTTGCAGTAAATCTTTTTGTAATAGAGTAGTAAAGTCACGTGGAGGTTTTAGTAATTTTTTTTGTAACAGAGCAGTAAAATCATGTGGAGATTGTAGTATTTTTTTTTTGTAACAGAGCAACAAAGTCATGTGGAGCCTATAGTAAATCTCTTATAGTGGTGCAGTAAATCTTTTTTAGTAAATACACAAAAAAGTTTTTATTTGCTAGACTTATATCATTCTGTTACCCTCGTCGTCACCAAACTACCAGTGAAAACTATTCGTGAATCAAAACTTCCAATCAAAAGTTATTGCTAAAACAAGATAAAGGCATATTCACGTACAAAACAAGGAACCGATTGTTTCCTAGTTGGTTGTCTACTTATCTGTACTAGTTGGTAAATATGGCAGTAAAGTCATGTGAAGATGGTAGTAAATCTCTTTTAGCGTGTAGAAATTTTTTTTGTAGTAAAACTATATAGAGGTTTTTATTTGCGAGACTTATATCATTCTGTTACCATTATCGTCACCAAGCTACTGGTGTAAACTGTTTGTGAATCGGAGATTTCAATCAAAAGTTATTGCTAAAACAAAAAAAGAAACATTCATGTAAAAAACAAGAATACGTGTGGGTTTACTGCCAGATTGGATGATACCAAGACTTTTACAGCTGATTACAATGCATGCGCGTGTGTTTACCTGTCGGGACCCAAAATATACAATTCTGGACCCTCTGTGTATACTGCACTAGTCTAGGATCACGCTAGTGCACACAAAGGGCAACATCGAAATATCATTTCCATATACAAAGATAACTAATAAATAGGCAAATAACAATAAACATCGAGTAAAGACCTTAAGGTCAAAGCTTACAATTAATGCTTCAGAGGGCGGATAGCTCAATGAAGTCTGCGGTGAACAAATGTAATAACTTCAAGAAGCCTATCCATATGCCCATAGGCAATCGACTGGGGTGCGTGACCTAGTTCTCCACGATCCTTGAAGTAGACCTTGTTGACTGACGATTCCTTCACTTCTGTTGCATGTTTTACAACACGCATGAGTACACAACCGTACTCGCAAGTCATACCACAGAATGCAAATTATGGATGTAGGCTTATTCCAAAGGAATGGCTTCTGTGGTTCTTTTGCAGAAATGCAACATTTGCAATTGAATACAAATAATAGATTGAAAGCATAATTCAAAACAAATAGACAATAATAAGTTTTATCATTTGTTTTCACAAAGACACATAGCCTAATCAAGTTATTCACACAACTGCATAAGTTATCTCACACAGCTGTCCCATCCCAAGTTTTATGAAAATCTACCCCTCGTGTGAAATCCCCGAGCATGTCCATGACCGCGGAAACGGCTATTCGAATAGATTGATTAACACTCTGCAGAGGTTGTACACTTTACCCACAAGATGCAATTAACTTGATCAGAGTTGATCACAACAAACCTTTCAGAAATTTTATCTCAACATTGACACTCCCGGTATGCTTAGCCGCCACAGACGCACACCGTTGGATAGGGAAACGGCGAACCGCCCCGTGATGCGACTACTTGGTAGTACACACCTCCACCCAATCTGACACAGCTAACCTACAACCTGAGTAATCAATGTCAAGACTCCATAACTTACTAAGTTAGGCTCGTCCCATACCAGGCATGTGGTTGTACGAAAGGCTCAGTTCAATAGCGCACAAAGTGAAGTCCTTAATAGACCGGAGCAAGACTTCCAAATTCTAAACTATTAGTCCCGCCAACACAGATCCACCATAAAAGTATACCAGACCACTTGCCCCCGTCCAAAACCTTTTCCCACCCTGTTGGTTAAGTGCAACATATGCCATCAACGAGAAATAGCACATAGTACACATAGTTCCATAGTCATTTAGTCAAGTTTATATTTGCAACTTACATGAGATGATGACTCATAGCATGGCTAAGCAATCTAATCGCATCTAACCATCCCACGTTGGTAATACAATAGCACCAACTAAATAAACCAAACTAGGGTGACAAAAGATTATAGCATACAATTAGACAAGGAGGTCATAACAAATTGGATATTAACTAATCCCAAAAGCATTTAAATAAATACTTTAAAGTAAATGTAATAATTTGAATCAAAGTATTTTGAAAACTGGGTTCAATATGATCAAAGGTATAACTTGCCTTGCTATAGCAACGATGATCTTATTCATCTGTGATCTTCTACTTCCTTGATCTTCAGCTCCTTCGGATGATTCTGGCCTTCAACGTCTAACGGAAAAGAAAGCGCAAAAACAAACAAAATTCAAAAAGATAAATCAAATAAACTCCAAATTAAAATTAAATGGTACTATAAGGCAGATAATGAATTTATATGAATTTAGGAACTTGAATGGATTCAATCGGAGTTCGGATGCAAAAGATATGAGCTTTGGAAGAATAACATGAAATGATGCAATTGATAGAGAAAAGAATATTCAAATAATATTCCTTCAGATTAAATAAAATGAATTGTAGACTTACAAGTGGGGTCCATTGGTAAGTGAAACAATGATGAAAACAATGGATGATATGTGGGGTCAAGGTGTTGGAGAGAGAGAGAGATTGACAAAAGGGTCCCACATGGCATTGAGATAGGGGTATGATGGACTAAGTCCATGGGATTTTTGGTTTGGATGCACCACATGGCAGATGACCATGAGGCTGACGAGGACGCCACACAAGCAGATAGATGACGTGGCGCAGATGTGGAGAATGAGATGGCTGCCACGTCAGCAAGAGAAAGAAAGACACAGAGAGAGATAGAGCTCCGGTCAGTGGCTCGATTGAACGGCGTTGACGACGAACCACGGCGAGGGAGCTCCAGCAAGGTAGCAAAACGGGTTCCCCTAAGTGAGGCGAAGCTTCAGGTGGCGATGACTCGGCAACTCCGGCGACGAGACAACGGCGGCGGCGACTTTGGCGGCTGTGAACTCCACGGGTGTGACAGCTTTGGTGATTCGGCAGCACCCGCAGCAAATCAAGATGAGCATTGAGATGGCAACGACGGGAGGATCACAAAGGTAGGCTCAGGACTACCGGAAGTTGATCGGAGCAAAGGCAATTCGAAGATGACCGGAGACAGGGAAGAACCACGATGGCGGCGGCTCGGTGAAAAAGACATCAAATTAAAGGTGGGGATTAGATGAGGAGAGTATGGGATGCAAAGTGACGTGCAAGGAAGGGCTAGAATCTCACTGAAGTTGTGGATCGACAATGGGTGCCGATGACCGGTTTTTAGACGAAGACGAAAACAGAGATTTGATGATGCCTGGCCGAAGATGGTGGAAGCACGGCGAAGATCCCGATGAGACGATCACAACGGTGGTGGCGGCTTGAGCTGAGAGGGGCCAACGACGATGAACTCCGGCGAGGACGAAGCTTCAATGCCGCTCGGATGTTCGGCGATTGTGGCGCAACACGGACGAAATCGGAGCAACCGAATTAGGGTTATGGAAGAGGAGATCGAAGCACACGATCTGACGCGGTTGGGCTCCTTTTATAGGGCTGGATGGGAGGAGTCCAAGTCGGGGCCGGCGCTATGGCGTGCTGTGAACGAACTCCAGAGAGTCCCGCTTGGAAACAATAGGAAGAAGATGACCATGCGCACAAGGCTTGGTCCCACCGGTCAGAGAAATGCCGCGGCAAAAGGAAAGAAAGCGGCTCGATCAGGTTGCAGGTGCCCTTACGCGGCTGCGGGCTGGGCTTTTGGTTGGCTTCACACGCGCACGAAAGAAGAACGGCCGAAGCAGAAAAGAAACGCGGTTGGGCCGGCTCAGTTGACCCACGCGAAAGAAAAAGAAACAGGGGCCTAAGGCTTTTCGCGCGGGAAGAGAAACCAAGGCGGCGACTGGTTGGGCTTCGGTCGAGTCGCGCGCGAGGAATGGGCGGTAGCGGGCCGGAGTGGGAGTGGGCCAAAGAAAATAAATAGAATGGGCTTAAGAGGAAGATTGAGCCCGAGAGTTTTCTGGGATTTAAATATTTTTTTTAGAAAATAGCAGAAAACACGAATAGCAAATAGAAATTAGCAAATGCACTCGGAAAAATTGTAGAAAAATTTAGAAAATATATCCAAGCACATAGAACCCAAATAAAATAGTTTTGATAATAGTTGATGTTGAGATTAATCATATTAAATTGTTTTTTATTTATGAAAGTCCTAATTAAGCTTTATTAATTCAAATAAAACTGGTGAATTTTTCCAGGGACCTAAACTATTCAAAAGATTTTTGAAAAGCCAATTTTTGGGACGTTACATTACCTCCGATCCCACGCAGAAAACGCACTAGCTGGCGCGCCGTGCACAGCACGACCCATGCATAGAATAGCTATTTAGCGCTCGTGCGCTGAATAACGATACATACATAAATACACTACTACAAAAAGGCTAATACTGGACGCCTCATCACAAACGATTGACGAAAATCGTCTGTATTACATGCAATCACATACAGTTTTGGTTTAGAGACCGTTTGTATTACCGGCTGTGTTAAAAACCGTCTGTGAAGAGGTAATATCACAAACGGTTCATATTGAAGACCGTCTATGAAGTATCACAGATGGTTCTGAACGAGAATCGTCTGTGATACTACTAAATTCACAGATGGTTATTTATTGAAACCGCCTGTAATTAGAAACAACTGATTAGCCGATTTCGACCACGCAGTTCGGGCTGGATATTGATCTTTTAAAGTGGTCGAATTGAAGCTGTTTTTCCCAACAGAAGAAAGCAGAAGATATGTAATCTGGTAGGCACCTTGTTCCGTATCATGTGTAACTTCACCGTCTTGACGTGTAACTTCTGATCAACAAAAAAATGTAGAAGTACTTCACGTGATCGATCGATCGGAAGTTACATATCATAGACAGTGAAGTGCTCACCTGATCGTAGGGATACGATCTTCTACTAATTTCTTGAAGACTTCAAATCCATAGACCAAATTGACTTTCCGACCACCTAAATTGAAGTAGTCATCCATGGATTTTGATCTTTCCATGCACGGTGGTCGAAAAGTCAATTTGTTCTGTGAATTTTGTCTTACTAGAAGGGTATGGAGATGAGAACTTTAAGAAGAAATGGAAGTAAGAAAAGATGGGAAGTTTGTGAGTGATTTTTTCTTAGTTCCGCCCTTCTGATGGTTATTTATAGGCTTAACAACTTGTGGCAAGATTAAATTAACGAATAAAGTCGGAAGTCCGACGGATAAGATTTATTAGAATCTGCTCCTAATAAATCGTTGGTAAGCAAAGCATCACCGTCTTTTTGGGAATTGGTTTTAATAAATATGGTTGATGCTCCTTTTGCTCATCATAGATGGTTTTTAATAAGAACCGTCTGTGATTACAAACATCACAGATGGTTTTAAATATAACTGTATGTGATAATTCAATCTTTCGGCTCCCGCGCGATGCGTCTCTTCGTCTCGCGTGCCGACGTTATGATGCGTCTCTTCGAGGTTTTATAAGAATGATCATCGCGCGCTATGGTGAGCACGCATGGTATTGAATACGTACGCTATGGTGAGCATGTGGAGCATGACGGTGAGGACCAAGGTGAGGAGGTCGGCGATCGCCGTCGCTTTTCCTCACGATGTCGTCGTCCACATCGTTGGCCTCGTAGTCGCGAGCTCTCCTCAGCCCATTGCTGACCTCTGCAGCCTACGAGCCACGTACGTATTCTGTTCTTTTGTTTTTGGTAGGTCTGAAGGAGTCAATATTCTGTTCTGTTTTTGTTCAGAGTTAGTTTTTGAAGATGACTGTAGCGTATCGTATCCTAGTTAATTGTCGGAAAGCTTTAGGTATTCGTTTCGGTTTCAGGTTCCGATAGAGAACCTGATTGTAATTCCTCTAAAAATCTATAAAAAAGGAGAAAAACCAAAAAGCCATATCAGTTGATACGACGCAAAATAATCTTGTGTTGATTTCATTTTGTGTCCAATATCCAGTTCTAAACTAAATTTGACTAGCAACATTGATCTTAATTTGGCCTTTTTAATTTTCTCTTATGGACTAATTCTTGTATTAAGATTCTGTCGTCTTGAATTTTAGTTGCAAAGCCATGTACAAGGCATCCAAGGAGTGTGCCGTGGGGAGGAGCGTGGCGCTGGAGCGGGAGGAGGTGATGAAGTGGCAGGACAATGATCGCTACCTCGCCGTCGTCAATCACCTGGCCGGCGCCGGTAACCCGGAGGCCTTATTCATCATCGGCCTCGTGCTTGTCTTTGCTCCCCAAGACATGCAGCACGATCTCGTGTTCCTTGAATGGGCAGCTGTCGCTGGCCACAAGGCCACGGCCTAAGTGCTCGGCCTCCTCCTTTACATGGCTGACGAGACGCACGACGTTGGGAAGCACTACATTAGCCAGGTCTAGGGCGAGCCGACCGGCGACGGGTGTGAGACGGCCAAGAGGACCAACCGGGAGTGCAGGCGATGCCAGAGGCTCGCTGCAGACATGGTCAAGGAGGTGTGGAATAAGAAGGCCAGGCCGTTGGGCCGGGTGTGGGCTCTGTCGGAGGACGGCCACCTGTGCACGAGCACTGGTTGCGGTATGATGGAAGGGTGGGACGACTATGTCGTCTTCTGCAATGACTACTGTAGAATTAGGCATGAGTATACCAAGTTCTTTGTAGATGTGTTGAAATACTTGCCATAAAATTAGCGGTTTTAGCATAGTTTTAGCAAATATTCATATATAATTCTTTACTAATATGTGAATGTGTCATATGTTCTGAATTTGCATTTATGTATGAAAATTATCAAAGACGGTTCTATTATGGAATCGTCTATGATGTGAGAGCATATCATGGAGTATCACTGATGGTTCCATAATAGAACCATATGTGATATCCCTTTATTAATAGGAGCCCGCTAGGGTTTGCGCCCTAACTCGTCACTTCTTTGCGCCCTTACTCTCGCCCGTTCCCCTCCCCACTCGAGTGCCCCTGACCTCGACGCCACCGCCCGAAGCTTCCTCCCTAAAGGCCGCCCCCAAGTCGCGCCTTCTCCTCAACCCCATCACCGACGAAGCCCTTCTTCCCGTCGTCACCGGTTGTGACACCACGGTTCACTACATAAGACACTCTCATTGTAAGAGTCTTGTGCAGTGTCACCGTCGTGTCACAACTACGATGACGCCGCCGGTCCAATCGATCTCCCCTTGGCCAAATCCACCTCCCCACCGCCAGATCTGCCATCCCCTCTTCGACCTCTCCACCGCTATGGTGGGTGTTCTTGTAGGATTATGGGGAGGCTACGATTGCACAAAACAAAATTCTACCGCGCAACCAAGGAACCTCCACTAGTAATAGATCACAGGATTACCACTAGACACGCCGAATCGTAGTGAAAGTAGAGTTGAAGTAGCGAGTTGATGCAGTAGTAGTCATACTTGCCGCACGTATTCTCCTCCTGCTCCTGTGATCGTCATGAGTTACGGATCGTCCTAGTGTTGACGCTTCGCAACAACACCTTCAAGGTATCTACACATACAAGGCAGGGACATCACGCGCTGGAGTGCTAGCGCCGGAGGCGTGGTATTGGATGAGGAAGGTGTGGCTATTAGGATTTCAGGAATTCTTCAAAAAGGATCATCCCACCCCATGCCACCGCTCCTCTTTATATAGGCATCCATGATGGGTCTCGAACTTAAGGCCCATTAGGAACTCATGGCCTACGAGAATTCGGATCACCATTCAAATCAAATCCTAGCCCTTTAAGTGTGCGACCCTATAGGTTCATGCATAATCGGTTGTGACCCGGAAACTCTTTTCCTACCACGAGTTGTTAATGGTACCTAGCAGGACATAATGATTCCCGAACACATGTAGAATATATCAGACGAACCTTAATACAATATGATCTATGACCAGGTCTTTATCACTTACGACCAGCTCGTATCTAGTCACAACCAGTCCATAATTAGTTACGACCAGTTCGTAACTCCTTACGACCAGTTAATACTTAATTACGACCAGTTCGTAACTCCTTACGACCAGTTAGTGATTTTGCTCGACCAGTCTACGACCAGCTCGTATCTCCATACGACCAGTTCGTGACTATGTTCGACCAGTCTATGACCAACTTGTATATCTACACGACTAGTTCGTGACTATGTTCGACCAGTCTACGACTAGTCTATATCTCCATACGACCAGTTCTTATCTAGTCGAACTGAACGACCTATTTGTGTATTCTCCCTTTGCCTCACGGCATCTGGTTGAACTCCAGGTGAGATAATTTGTCATCTATAGACTGTTCAATACTTTCTCAATCAAGTGTCGAATAACTTCATGTGGTCGACACTTCGATCACTAGTGGCATGGCCATGCACTTTCTTTATCCGACCACAACGAGGGGCCCAAAGACATCTCTCCTATTATATTAGGAGGGGCAAATCCCATATTTGACCAGTCACATTCCTCCTCATATTTTATAGCATACCCGAAAGATACATTTATAACTACCCAGTTACGAGTAGCATTTGGTAACCCCTAAGAGTGCTATCACACATGTAGGAAACCATGCTGATATCAGGTTTAAGGATTATACATCATCATTGCTTGAGACCAACTAATGACACATAGAATCATAACAATCTCAACAATGTCTCAATGTGGGTCTTATCCAACACCATGTTCTCTAACATGTGTCCATATTATTGGTTTGATATCTCCATATCTATGACTTGTGAAACATAGTCATCAACCAACACACATGCTAGTCTATTCATATGTGTTCTCATATGTTTCCGACTACGGAACGTTTAAGAATAATCATCGCAGAAATGTAGAGTTTCACAATCAAGTCATATACTTGATAATAAATATTAACAATATTATTCTAGGAACAAGATAACATATTATCCAATATTATGAACATAACAAAATATAATCATCTCTATGATTGCCTCTAGGGCATATTTCCAACAGTCTCCCACTTGCACTAGAGTCAATCATTTAAGTATCTAATATTGATAGCTCTTGTGTGTGCCTCATGCTTTGGCTGTGGGAGAGGCTTTGTCAACGGATCAGCAACATTTAAATCCGTGTGAACTTTGCATATTTTAACATCTTCTTTGTCCACCAATTCGCGAATAAGATGATAACGCCTAAGTACATGCTTGGACTTCTGATGAGATCTAAGTTCCTTAGCCTGCGCAATGGCTCCATTATTGGCACAATAGCAATCCATTGGGTTCGAGGCACTCGAAACCATACCCAACCCAGCAATGAAATTCCTTATCTTAACACCTTCCTTCGCAGCTTTAGAAGCCGCAATGTACTCGGCCTCCGTCGTAGAATCAGCAACCGTCTCATGCTTGGAACTTTTCTAGCTCACTGTTCCTCTATTCAAAATAAATACAAAACCAGATTGCGAACAATAATAATCTTTGTCGGTTTGGAAGCTTGCATCGGTGTAACTATTTACAACGAGCTCTTCATCATCACCATAAATTAGGAACACATCCTTAGTCCTTCTCAAGTACTTAAGAATATTTTTCACAGCTTTCTAGTGACCTTCACCGGGATCAGCTTGGTATCTGTTTGTAACACTTAGAGCATATGATACACCTGGTTGAGTACATATCATGGCATACATGATAGATCCAATAGCTGAAGCATATAGAATACCATTCATACAGTCTCGCTCATCAGTTGTCGAAGGACACTGACTCTTGCTAAGACTTATGCCATGTGACATAGGCAAGAACCCTTTCTTGGCATCCTGCATGCTGAACCGAATCAACACCTTGTCAATATAAGTACTTTGGTTTAATCCAATTAGCCTTCTCGATCTATCTCTATAGATCTTTATCTCTAAGATATATGCTGCCTCTTCTAGGTCCTCACTCTGGAACTCCTTGAACTTTTTAGAGGATTCTGACTTGTGCCTCATTAAATAGATATATCCATATCTACTAAAGTTATCAGTGAAAGTAATGAAGTACTGAAAACTACCTCTAGCTGTCATGCTCATTGGTCCACACACATCAGTATGTATGAGTGACAGCAAATTAGATGCCCTCTCAGTCTGACCAGAGAAAGGTTCCTTGTTCATCTTTCCAAGTAGACAAGATTCGCACGTTTCAAATGATTTCAAATCAGATGAGTTTCAAATTCCACCATCATGGAGCTTCTTCATACATTTCTCACTTATGTGACCCAAACGACAATGCCAAATAAAAGTAGAATTCAAATCATTAGACTGAAGCCTCTTCACATTAATATTATAGATGGGTGCATCATCAAGATTTAAAATAAACAACCCATTCAAAATAGGAGCATAGCCATAAAATATTTCATTCAAAAATATAACAACCATTGTCTTCAGCAATGAATTTATAACCCACTACCATCAAATATGAGGCAGAGATAATGTTTCTACTCATGGCTGAAACGTAAGAACAATTATTTAATTCCATAATAAATCCTGATGGCAAAAGTAATGGCAAAGTCCCGATGGCTAATGCAACAACCCTTGCTTTATTCCTGACGTGAAGATCCATCTCGCCTCTTGCAACTCTCATAGTCATTGTTAGAATCTGCATCGAATTGCAAATATGAGCAACTGATCCGGTATGAAATACCTAAGAGTTAACAGAAGAATTAGTAAGAAAAACATCTATAACATTAATACCTGAAGTGGAAGGTTTAATCCCACCATTCTTTTTCAGGTCAGTCAGGTATTTCTTATAATTCCTCTTCCAATGGCCTAGCTCTTTGTAGTAAAAACATTCATTCTCTTGAGTCGGGCTGGACTTAGTATTGGGCTTAGGCTTGATAGTTTGGTTCCCATCCGAAACCTTAGCCTTGCCCTTTCCTTTGACCCAAGTCTTAGCCTTCTTCTTGAAGCTTGTACTCTTTTGCACCATCATCACACGACTGTTACTTTTCTTAATACCGTCTTCTGTAGTCTTGAGCATCATATTCATCTCGGTGAGATTCTTGTCTCAGTCATTCATATGGAAGTTCAGAATGAACTGCCCATAGCTTGCCAGAAGCGAAGCAAGAATCAAATCAGTAGCCAACTCTTGGCTAAGCGGAAAACCAAGTTTTTTCAAGCTCTGTGTGTAACCAACCATCTTGATCACATGTGGGCTCACCGAACTACCCTCAGTTAGCTTACACCCAAATAATTTCTTTGAGATCTCATATCTCTCAGGTGTTGCTTGTGTCTCAAACACGCCTTTGAGAGCCACGATCATATCATATGCCTCTATGTTCTCAAACTACGTCTGAAGGTCTGTGTTCATGGCAACAAGCATGAGACAACTAACATCAAGGGACTCATCACATGCCTTTTATAGGCATTTTAAAGAGTAGCAGAATATGTTCCTTTTTATCTTGCCTAAGAACAATTCTTAGGTTGCGGGACCAATCCGCAAAATTTGTTCCATTTAGTTTTTCCTTATCAAGTATCGAACGTAAAGCAAAACTGGAGGTAAGTACAGCAGTTGGTGCCATGATCTACAACATGAAATATGCAAAACTAAGACATATGTTCAAGAAAAGTAACTTCTATTAAGCAATTTAATAAAGATACTCCCACTAAATACCATATCCCTCTTATGATATTTAGTGATTCAATACCCACAATCAGTTAATCTACTAGTGAGCTTTGGCATCACTGCTAAAAGATTAGTGAATTTGGTAAGCAACCCTTTGCTAATCATATCTCTATATAACTCTTGTTGTTGGGTAGCATCTCTATGCTTTGGCACCCAACCCTATGCCCCAAGGTCCATAACCGTTATGTTGACCTTGTCAAGTTAAACTAATGCAATGCGTGTAAGTGTCCGACACAAACTCATCTAGTCAAGGAAAATTAATGGCACTCTGTTTTAGCAAGACCTACCATTAAAATACAAGATTTTTGATGGTAAAGCTAATTGGGAGGGCATCAATTTAACTTAATATTATGTGAGGGAATTTTACTTCTACCATGTTAAAGGCATTCGAAGCAACTAAATAACATGCATAGAAATAAACAGGAATATAAAGGCATTCACAGACAATCACATTGCATCGTGATATAGTATGACCCTTTCACATGGTGATCTCCATCGCAGTGCTTCCTGTTCGCCATGTCTCCAAGTGGCCAATACCTCCAAGTACTCCCACTAAGCCATTACTCCTAATAGCACTAGTAATAAATTACAAGGAGTGAAGAAGCATCACAAGTTGACACGCAGACCGTTATACAAATATAGACAGCCTTGGGCTGCAAAAAGCGTGACACACAGGTCATGAACATTACACACATACATGCATCTCATACATCATGGGTCATACTATTCACAAAATCCTGCAAAAACAAGTTAGGCATAGGATCATATTCTATCTAACGGATCGTGTGCACTAGCAATATCAAAAACCAAGTTAAGATCCTAGTCCATAGGGGTGGCAACCCGCGCTAGAAGGGCGGTAGCCCTATCCAATCTACTGTTCTATCCAGGTAAATCGCATTAGATAAATCACATTAACCCTTTTTTATCGCAACTCCGATTCGATCAACTAGATTGATCTTTGCGTGCTCCATGGATTTACAATCACTGTCTGCCACGATGGCGGAAACCGACCGGTAGAGGCAAGTCATGATACGACCATGAAAACACGATCACAGAATAACGATCATGAACCCATCTTGAGACCACCTCATGTGGATGATCATATCGACCATCGCCAAAAACAATCTATCAAATAGAACGACCAACAGAAAACAGAAATAGATCACATCTATGACTCCCACATATCACAATATGCATCTAATCCAAATATAAAACTAGACAGGATGGCTCTGTTACCACTGTAGGATTACGGGTAGGCTACGATTGCACAATACAAAATTCTACCGTGCAACCAAGGAGCCTTCGCTAGTAATAGATCACGGGATTACCACTAGACGCGTCGACTCGTAGCGAAGTAGAGTCGATGTAGTGAGTTGATGCAGTAGTAGTCGTACTTGCCACACTTCTTCTCCTCTTGCTCTTGTGATCGTCACGAGTTGCAGATCGTCCTAGTGCTGATGCTTCACAACAACACCTCCAAGGTATCCACACATACGGGTCAGGGACACCACGCGCTGGAGTGCTAGCGCCGGCGGCATGGTATTGGATGAGGAAGGCATGGCTGTTAGGGTTTCGGGAATTCTTCAAAAAGGATCATCCCATGCCACCGACCCTCTTTATATAGGCATCCATGATGGGTCTCGAACTTAAGGCCCATTAGGAACTCATGGCCTACAAGAATTCAGATCACCATCCAAATTAAATCCTAGCCCTTTAAGTGTGCGGCCCTATAGGTTCATGCATAATTGGTTGTGACTCGGAAACTCTTTTTCGACCACGAGTCGTTAGCGGCACCTAGCAGGGTATAACGATCCTCGAATACACATAGAATATATCGGATGAACTTTAATGTAATATGATCTAAGACCAGGTTCTTATCACTTACGACCACCTCATGTCTAGTCACGACCAGTCCATAATTAGTTACGACCAGTTCGTAACTCCTTAGGACCAGTTAATACTTAATTACGACTAGTTCGTAACTCCTTACGACCAGTTAATGATTATGTTCAATCAATCTAAGACCAGCATGTACCTCTATACGACTAGTTCATGACTATGTTCGACTGGTCTACGACTAGCTCGTATCTCCATACGACCAGTTCGTGACTATGCTCGACCAGTCTATGACTAGCTCGTATCTCCATACGACCAGTTCTTGACTATGTTCGACCAGTCTATATCTCCATATGACCAGTTCGTATCTGGTTGAACTGAACAACCTGCTTGTGTATTCTTCCTTTGCCTCACGATATCTGGTTGAACTCTCCAGGTGAGATAATTTGTCATCCATGGACTGTTCAATACTTTCTCGATCAAGTGTCGAATAACTTCATGTGGTCGACACTTCGACCACTAGTGGCATGGCCATGTGTTTTCTTTATCCAACCACAACGAGGGGCCCAGAGACATCTCTCCCATTATGTTAGGAGGGGCAAATCCCATATCTGACTAGTCACATTCCTCCGCATGTTTCATAGCATACCCGAAAGTTACCTTTATAACTATCCAGTTACGAGTAGCGTTTGGCAACACCTAAGAGTGCTATCACACATGTAGGAAACCATGCTGATCTCAGGTCTAAGGATTATACATCATTATTGCTTGAGGCCAACTAATGACACATATAATCATAACAATCTCAACAGTGTCTCAAGGTGGGTCTTATCCAACACCATGTTCTCTAACATGTGTCCATATTATTTATTGGTTTGATATATCCATATCTATGACCTATGAAACATAGTCATCGACCAATACATATGCTAGTTTATTCATATGTGTTCTCATATGTTTCCGACTAGGAAATGTTTAAGAATAATCATCGTAGAAATATAGAGTTTCACAATCAAGTCACATACTTGATAATAAATATTAACGATATTATTCTAGGAACAAGATAACATATTATCCAATATTATAAACACAACAAAATATAATCATCTCTATGATTGCCCCTAGGGTACTGTCGGTGTTTTAGAACCGATCTTACATAATGAGTGTTTGATTTGGGGGGTCTCTAAGACTCAAATCACGTAGAGAGAAAGACATAAGGATTTTTATACAGGTTCAGACCTTCTCCGGAGAGAATAACAACCCTACTCCTATCTGGCTATATTCAGTATGCTGGTTACAGATCAAGAGAAAGACTCAAGTCTAATGTCTTGTGCACCTGATGGCCTCTCCTCCCTACCGTCTGCTAATTCCACACTTTATATAGTGCTTGAAGTAGATGGTGGTTTCTCCAGTCCAAAGGGCGCCTCAACGCTTCAGATGATAAAGTAGTTACTGGAGATTATTGCTGGAGTAGTAACGTCCCCACGTCGCCAGGCGGTTATCATCAGGGCGGAGAGTTTAATTGTGCAATTATTCTAGAGAATAACAACGTATACTAACTGTTTAGTTTCCCTAATCAATTGTGCATACTTGTCTGCATGCTCAATCAATTATAGGGTGGTCGTAGTTGACTTGGTCGTAGAAGGACTTACGACCATATGGTGGTCATAAAAGTACTTACAACCACGTCGTAGTCGTAGAAGAACTTACGATCATGAGGTAGTCATAGAAGGACTTACGACTATGTAGCAGTCGTAGAAGAACTTACGACTATGTGGTGGTCGTAGAAGAACTTATGACCATGAGGTAGTTGTAGAAGGTCTTACGACTCCAGCTTCTCCCTTATGGATATTAAGAGGTATACTCGAGAACCATATGATGGTATTATTATCCATAATAAGAATTACAGATAAATAATTAAATGAGGATTATTAGATCCTTGTCATCTAGCCCCCAGCTTCAAGTGAAAGTAACTTACTTCAAAAATGAGATGTAGATGATCTTACGATCAGAAGGGAATTGTAGAACGGTGGTCGAAGGAAAGACTTTTCGACCGGTATTTCATTTGACCAGAAATAAACTTGGTCAAGAAAGTTGTAAGAAATCTTATGACTACAAGGTGGTCGTAGAAAATCTTACGACTACAAAGTGGTCGTAGTTTGCTTAATCGGAAGTAAAACTTTTCCGACTGGTATTTCATTTGACCAGAAAAAGACTTAGTCAAGAAGGTAATTTCGCTTGAGGTGTAAAGACAGACTCGGTTTTCTCGAACAGACAAATTAAAGAATCTCAATCGACTCTCATAGACCTGTCTGTTGGAGTGGTTCCCGAAGAGGTGGTAACTGTTGGGTTACCACGTCTTTAACTCAAGTGCGCGGTTATAAAAACTTACTGTGGGTTAGACTTAGGGCTTTTTTACCTTTCCCCAAATCGCTTCAACTGTTCATCAAGCTTTTGCGTTCTCCGCCGCCAACCAAATCGTACGCTCTCTTGAGACCTTTCCCAATCCAAATCTTTCCCTTTTTGAGAAAAATGGCCGGAACCACTTCCTAGAGGGCAGAATCGGAGATGGATGTCGCCAAGATGAAGTCTTTGGTCGCCGCCGAGAAGACCTCGAACAAAGAGTTCGTGAAGTGGATTGAGGCTGCTGGGCAACATTGGCCATCGGGGGAGATAGGGCAAATTCCCGTCTTCCAAGCGTACTGTGAGTGTGGTCATCAATTGCCTGCTCACCCTTTCCTCAAACTCGTACTCGAACACTTTGGAGGTGGAATTGGTGAACCTCGTTTCCAATTCCATCATAATGTTAGGTGTGTTCCTATACTTGTGTGAGGCCTACCTGGGGATTTTGGGCGATTTGGAGCTATTCTGGTATTTTTACGGGATGACCAGAATAGCTGGAATCGCCGGTAGCTGTGGTATGAAGCTCCACGATGGGAAGTCGAAGGAGTACATTCAGATGTTCACCCGGTCGTCATGGCCGGAATGGAAGAAGAGGTAGTTCTACTGGGAGACGTCCAGTGAAGACAACCTCTCTTTCGCTGGAAAAGCAGCTGAGAAGATTTCTTTTTGGGATTCGACTCCTAAGGATCTTGGCCGAATCGCCCCTTACATTCAAGCCATCAAAGACTTGAAGGAAGAGGGGCTCACCGGATGGCACGTAGTAAAAGATTTCATTATGCGCCGCATTAGCCCTCTAAAGAAGAGGGCTCATCGCATGTGGAGGTACTCTGGGCCAGAAGACCCGACCAGATATTACGAGAAGGGTAAGTAAATTTTCAACTTCACTCTCTTTCTATTTATTTCAAACTTGGCTATTGAAAGTTTATTTACTCCTGCGGATCTCTCACAAGCAGAAATTGATGCCTAAGTCAAGCTCGTTTGCGAGAAATCCCCACCACCTAATGTGGTGGCTCCTCAAATTCTAGCAGTCTTGTCCGTAGAGGATAAAATGGAATACCTAAAGGTAATCAAAAATTGATTTGATCTTTAGGATCCTGTAGTCATAGAAATTCTTACGATTATGAGATTGTCGTAGAAAAACTTACGACTAAGTATTGGTCGTAGAAGAACTTAGGACCATGGGATTGTCATAGAAAAACTTACGACTAGGTACTGGTCGTAGAAGAACTTACAATCATGGGATTGTCGTAGAAAAACTTACGACTAGGTACTGGTCGTAGAAGAACTTACGACCAATTAGTAACATTTCTTTTTCTGACTCTTGCAAAAAGTAGGCGTGGAAGACCGTTAAGACAACGAAGAAGTCAAATTGATGGTCGTTGGCACGGAGGCAGAGCAAGTTAAGGCTCCTTCGGCCAAAAAGCGTCGACTTGTTGAGACTATCGACCAAAAATGGGCAAGCTCGAGTTTGGCTACTTCGATTTAGCCCTTTGAGAAATTCATTGCAGATATAGCTGCTGTAGAGAAAGCCAGGGCGATCGAAGTGACCGAAGCTCTTAAACACAAAGTTTCCAAGACCAAGGTACCCTTCTACTATGACAATAAAACTTTCACAGTTTCTACCTCCCGTGGTTTTGTCAAGCAACTAGAAAAGGAGAACTGGAAGAGTTTTATGTCTTTTGCGAAGGAAACAACTACGTCAGTAGGGCCTATGGTCGAGGAGAGTATTGCTCTTGGAGTGGTCAAGACAAGTCTCGGCCATCCGGAGAGTCAGGAAGCCCAAGGAGCGGCAGTTCTCACTCAAGACCCACGACCAGACGTGGTCGTGGCTGACCCTATTCCTCAACTTGAGTTTTGACCAGACGTGGTCGAAGAGAAGAAGTCGAAGAAATATTCTTTAGGGAAGGTTTCTTTCGGATTCAAGAGCAAATCCAGGAAACGAAGGTATGTAAAAAGAACAATAGTGTAAGAACAGCATTTACCTTTTGCTTTCTACAATATGATGTGTCTTCCTTTTTGTAATCTTAGCCCGACTCCTCCAGCTCTTAAGGACGTTCCTGTCGAGGAACCCACTGCTATTTCTCTGACAGTCGAAGGAATGGCGGTGGCGGTGGTCGAAGGGTCGTCCACCGTCCATGAGGTGGAAGGGGCCATTTTTGCTGAAGCGGCTACGAGCATTGAGGTGGTCGTGGAGCCAAAAGCGAAGACGGTGGAGGTAGCAGCGGAAGCATCCGACCATGGTGGTGAAGCATTCGATCAGCGCACTAGGAAGGAAGTCGTTGTAGGTGTTCCTCCCGGCCCCCAAGGTCAAGCTACTGATACCGCCACCAGTGAAGAAGAAGGTGGGTCTGATTTCTTTGACCATTCCTTTGGGTTCTTCGGCCCCGCATCGGTTGTGGGATCTCGTGCGTTCAGATCTCGTGATCGGGTTCCTCACCCTAAGGACATTCCTAACAAGGGGAATGTTTTCGATGATGAGCGTCTCGAAAAGGTGTGGTGGAACCGACTTCAAGAGATCGATGAACTAAAGAACTCCACAAGTGTATCCTCTTCGTTTGCTCAAACGAGCATGAATGTAAGTACCTGCCACCCATCATTTACATATGTGTCTTTTCTCGCTTCTCACTATCTTTCTTTATGCAGAATGCTTTGGAACAAATTATCACTGTTGTGGAATACAACTGACAACTTGTTCAGCTACGACAGGAGAAAGCGGTACTTTGCGAACAGGCAGAGAGATGGTAAGTCACTGCTACTCATAGTCGTTTATATTTCGACCACTTGCATAGTGTTCATGGGGATTGTCGTAGAAGAACTTACGACTAGGTACTGGTCATAGAAGGACTTACGACCAGAGAATGGCCATATAAAACGACCACTTGTTCTATGCTCATGTATGCTCTTCACCTCTGCAGGCTCAAGAGCGACGAAAAGATCTTGGCTGATTTGCTCGACTACGAGAAAGTTGAAACGAAAAAGCTAAGGGAAGAGAAAGAAGCCCTTCTGAAGAAGCTTCAGGAGGCAAACTCTGCAATTCAAAAGTTGCAGGGATGAATAAATGGTAAGTTCTAAACTTAAGTCCGCTTATGATAATGACCTTCTTTTCTTTTTCTAACTCTTATCCTTTTTCAGAAAAAGAGGTCGAAATAGGAAAGCTCAAAATCAAGGACAAAGAAAAGATCTTGGTTGTTCATAAGATTACCCGTATCGCCAAAGAAAAAGATTAGGAGGCCAGGTCGTGGGAAGAGCGATATGCAAAGAGCATTGCCTCGCATAACGATGAAGTCAAGAATGTAGATTCTCAACTAGCAGGTAAGCAATTCTTTACCTGCGACCGACTTTTTAGTCCTTTAAGGGTTATTTTGTCTAACTAGTCTTACCCTTTTCAGAGCAAACAGTCGAAATAAAATAACTCCGTGAGGCTTCGACTCGTAATCAGGAGAAGATGAAGTCGATGAAGATCAACCTTCAAAACAATATTTCTCTCTTGAACAATGTACTAAGTGAGCTACGTGCTGAGGAGGTCACTCCTCGAGAAGACACGATAATTGCTCACTCGAGTATCATTGGAGAACAAGTCGGGACTTTGCAAGAGTTGGTGACTACTCTGAAGACCAACCAAGCTTATTCGATAAAAGAGGCGGTTGAAGGCGCATCAAGTTTTGTTCTGGCAGAACTAAAAGCTCATGACCCCAATCTTAGTCTGCAGCCAATCGAAGCCGACTTCGACTGCTCTAAAGCAAAAGTAGAGCGGTTGATTGAAGATATGCAGTCGGTCAGTAAGAAAGTCATGGAGGAGATACAAATAGGATCTCCCTTATCAGAGTAGTTTGCAAAAGGGAACTTGTAAAGACAAGCTTTTTGAGTATGAATATATAAATCCACTTTTTTCTGCAAATCATCTTGTCGAGTAGTTAGTAACTCATAAGATAATGAATCGAAAAAGAAATTAATACTAAGAATTGAAGTCATATTAATAACTTTATCATATCCCCCGACTATTTGCTTAGTTTATTTAGATAAACTGAGTAAATAGTGTGAAAATAGTTTTCTTAAAAAAGAGAGAGGTTTGGCTAACTTATAGTTTTCGATCATGATTATCATGCATTGGTTGAAAGAGTAGGAATGAGTCGACACTAGGAAGTTACTTCTAGTGGGCAGGACCACGTGCAGAAATGAAAGGCTTCAACTAGGTGATGTTACCCTCTCCGACCAAGTTAATCAAATCAAGAGTGGCAACTTGAGTTAGACAAACATCTGGAGTACCTTAAAAATTCGTTCGACTTATTCCAGTGCACTCGGTGGTTTTGCTCTGGTAACAATAGTTAGAAACAGGACGATGCTAGGAAGTCCTTCTAGTGGGCAGGACCACGTGCAGAGAGAAAAGACTTCGACTAGGTGTTGTGTCTTTCTCCGACCAGTTGGAACAAACCGAGGTTACTAAAAGTAGTCAAACAAATTACAAAAGTGTACTCTACTTAGAGTATTATTCAAAATGAATGAAGAAATAAACTAAGATGATAAGAGTTGGCTTGAAAATATTTCGATCATATTTTTTTTGAACCCGAGCTCTTTGTGTTCGCAGCAAAAGTGAGGAACGAGTCAACACTAGGAAGTTCCTTCTAATGGGCAGGACCACATGTAGAGAGGAAAGACTTCGACTAGGTGATGTTACCATCATTTCGACCAGTGTAAAGAAAGACTGGGTACTGATCGTAGAAATACTTACAACCAGAAAATGGTCGAAAAATTATCAAAGCGCTACTCAAAGTAAGACAATAACGATAGAAAGAACCTGATGCTTTATTGTAGGGTTGATTGGTTACACAAAACATTTGCGTAACTGGTCGATGTTCCAAGAATTGGAGAGAATCCGATCGTCTTCCATTGCTAGTCGTACCGAACCTGGTCGCATAATTTCGACCACTGTGTAAGGACCTTTCCACTTGGGGGAAGTTTGTTCCAATTAGACTAGGATAGAATCTTATTCAATACCAAGTCACCTACAGTAAGGCTACAAGGTTGGACCTTATGATCGTAGTATTTATGCAGGGCTTGTTGGTAGACTGCTGAACGGATTAAGGCTTGATTTCTCTTCTCTTTGAGTAGGTTGATGTCATCTGCTCGAAGTTGTGCTTGGGTAGAGTCGTTAAAAGTTTCGACCCTCGTCGACCTGATCTTTAGTTCTGGTGGAAGCATGGCTTCGGCACCGAAAACTAGGAAAAAGGGTGTTGCACCTATAGCCTGACTAGCAGTTGTACGAACTACCCATAATACTGAGGGTAATTCTTGTACCCAAGCCCCCGAACGCTTGACAAGCTGGTCGAAGACTCAAGTTTTGATTCCCTGCATTTTTTGGCCATTCACTCTTTCGACTGCCCCATTTCTTTGAGGATGGGCAACAGAAGCGTAACAAAATTTGGTACCCAACTCGTCGCAAAATTGCTTACCATTATCTGTGATTATTCGACTTGGAAACCCAAACCGAGTAATCACACTTCTCATCATGAACTATTTTGCTGCTTCCGTTGTTATCCTAGTCACAGGTTCGGCTTCAATCCACTTTGTGAACATATCAATAGCCACAAAAAGGAACTCGAAGTCACCTGGAGCTTTTGGGAACGGACCTAGGATATCGAGACCCCAGGTCGCAAAAGGCCAAGATAAAGGGATTGTTTGTAATACCTGAGCCGGTTGGTGTATTTGCCTGCTATGAAACTGGCATTGTACACACTTCTTAACCAGCTCTTTGGCATCATAGAGGGTTGTTGGCCAGTAGAAACCTTGTCGAATGGCTTTTCCGACCAGCGTTCTGTAGAAAGCATGAGTTCTATAGATGCTGCCGTGTATGTCGTGAAGGAGGTTTAATCCTTCTCTCTTCGATATACATCGTGTGAGTACCCCTTTAGTGCCTCGTTTGTAGAGGACTCCTTCGACCAAAGTATACATTTTGGCCTTTCGGGATAAGCGATCTACCTCGAGATAATCATCGGGTATTGTACCCGCCTGAAGATACTCATAGATAGTATTCATCCAGGTATTCTCGTATTCTAGAGAGGTTGTCTCAATAGGAGTTGTCTCTGGTGTTTCCACCAAAGACGACTTTTGGAGCTGCTCCAAGAAGACTCATCACTACTACAGGAAGCCTCATCACGAGGCGGTTGAAGCCGTCATCACGAATTTGTTTCGAACCGTCTATATTTGTTGATGCGTGATATGAAGTTATCCTGAGCGGTTCAAAACCGCTCAGGATCGCACTATCCTGAGCGGTTTTTGTTGAAACCGCTCATGAAGGCTATTATCACGAGCGGTTTTCATCAAAAACCGTCGTGATCGAAATATCCTGAGCGGTTTTCATCAAAAACCGTGCGTGAAAAATATCCACGAGCGGTTCTTGTTCGACCGCTGCGTGATGAATTTTCACTGAGCGGTTCTTGTTTAGAACCATCTGTGATAGCCTTTCGCTGACCAAAAAACCGCAAACTACGCTAAAACTTGAGAGGCCGTTTAGAGGCCCTAAACGACCTTTTTAGGGTTTTCACTTTTTGAGACCTCGCGAAGAATCGACCTTGACTTGTGGATTTTCGGATTGAGCTTTTCGTTAGCTTTCCAACGAGCCAAAGAACGTCGCAATCGGAGTTCGTATGCAAAAGTTATGATGATTTTACCGAATTGTAAGACCCGGGATTAACACTCCCGAATCCTCTGTGCATTTCTGAACTAGTCCCATGATCAGTAGCTAGTTCACACAGTAAACAAATATGGTAACAAAATCATATCACAACTTTATTAATAAATAACAACAGAGTTGATTACAAAGGAGGCTTACAGGCCAACAATAAAATAAACACAGCGGAAGACGAAGAAGTAGTAGGGTCCTGTTAATCTGCCACAGGCAATCAACTGGGGAAGCGGCCTAGTCATCGAGATCCACACCGATAGCAAAGTTCTTCTCCTCTGAAATTATTTGCATTAAGCAAGAATGAGCACAACTCATGCTCGCAAGTTACACCCAAATATAAGAATGACATGCATACATGGATATCTCAAAGGAAGGCTTAATATGGTTGAATTTGCATAAAGCAGCATTTTCTTTAAATACTTGTACTAAGTTCCAAAGCAATTATTACATAACTAAAATTCATTTTCTAAATCAATTTTATAGTCGATAACATTCACACATGAATGGTGAAGGATACCCTCCTATCACATGGCTTCCTTAAATCCCATTTGGATAAACCATTGATGAAGTCTTTTAAATCAAAATCCAAGTCTAACTTTGAGTGGCTTTGCTAGCATGTCCATGATCATGACGCTGCTATTGAATAGTTTTACACTCTGCAGAGGTTGTACACTTTACCCACAAGACACGAATTCTCTAGTTTATCAGACATATATCTATGCCACCACTCACTACCTTAGGAAGCGAGTCTAGAGCACGTGCTAAGGCCTTTACAATCGCCATTCCACATGATCCACCCGTTAAGGTTTAGCATCCCTCCTTGGATAGAAATCCATGAGTTTGTAGGGGCCCCTCTTACGCCTGAGTGGGACTAACGAGGTCATAATATGACCACCATCCGAGATGGACCCACACAATCCATGGGATCGACCGCGATGGCACTTTGCAAATTAGTCGGCCAGTCCTACTACCCATCTTGAGGACATGTGGTTGCACGATATGGCATAGCCCATTATAGGCATAGCAAAGGCAGCTCCAGAGGCCGGTCCTCAAGCCGACTTGGGCGACTTTCCACAAAACCCATGGGCCTCAACCCTACCCAGTTGAGCCGTGCATTGACATGCACCATCCAAACAGCCATTTCGCCTAAGTACAAACCATCATTTTATTTTATTTTTCAAGATCATTTATAAACTTCCATAACACACCAATGCCATGGATACAATTTAAACAATATTTGATTTTTGGCTGAAATTCCCCAAATCAATATTTTTGGGTCTAAGCATCGCTAAGCATCATATTTTCAAATGATCCTAGTTCATACTATTGTATCAACTAGGTTTTATCTAAGGTGACGATAGGTTTGATTCAATTAACAACATTGGCCATACAAAGGATTTAGGCATATCTATAAATTTAAAACAGAATTTAAATTCTTGAATATAAATAAGCATGCAATAATAATTTAAAAGCAAATTAAATAATTTGAAATAATGGGTGTAATATGATCAAGAATGTAACTTGCCTTGCTTGGTGATGTTGTTTTCCTTAACAGTCACCTAGTACTCACAAACACTCTCTCTAGGTTGCTTGTGTGTACAACCACGATGATCATACAGTCAAAATCAATCCTCTTATATGGTCTTCAACTACGTTGAAAATCGACTCTCAAAGTCGTTAAAATCTATCTGTAAAACGATCCAAATTCAAACAAAAATCAAATAACAAATCAAAAGGCAATTCAAAATAACTCCAAACTAAATAATTCTATTTTATTTAGTTAGATAATAGTTTTATAAAATTTTAGAAATTTGAAACACTCAAATTGGAGTTGGGATTTAAAAGATATGAATTTTACAAGTTTTAATCCTAATATTGAAATTTAAATGAAATCCTAAATACAAACAAGATTCAAATGTTTACAATTTAAATAATTTTGGTTTGGTTAGCTAGATCTTCAATTTATATGATTTTAGGAATTTGAATCACTTAATTTGGAGTTAGGAATCAAAAGATATATATTTTACAAGTTTAAATCTTAAATATGCAATTTAAACTATTTTGATTTCAAAAGACAACTTAAACTAACTCCAAAACAAGATATTTATATTTTCTTTAACTAAAACATAATTTCATAAGATTTTATAAATTTGACTCACTAAAATTGGAGTTGAGATTCAAATGATATGGATTTTATTAATTTTAACCTAACTTTGAAATTTAATTGAATTCTAAATTCTAAAACAAAACTAAACTGAACTCCAAATTGAATAATTATATTTTATTTAGTTAGACAATAATTTCCTAAGATTTTAGCAATTTGAATCATCTAATTTGGAGCTAATATGCAAAAGTTATGAATTTTACAAATTTTAAACTAAATCATTATTTAAACAATTTTCTCGAATTATTCTCCTAAAGGAAATTCTAATTATTGCATAAGATGACATCAGCAGACTGATTTTCGAATTTAACAGAATAAAAATGAATTCCGACATGTGGGGCCCACATGTGGGTCTCACTACTCATGTGGACCAAGTCCATGGGAAGAGTGGGCTAGAAATTTGAATGAGGTGGCGGTCCGTGCACATGTGGCGTTATCGGGCGGACACGCGGGATGCCACGAGGGCCATTTTGCCGGGTGGTGCAGCGCGTGGCACCTCGTGGCGGTGCCGACGTCGACCTGGCCGTGGCGGCTCGGCGACGCTTGCCGTGCCGTATGCGGCGCACGTGAGGTGGGTGGTGCCAATGGAGAGGAGGCGGACGGAGTGCGGTGCTCACCGTGGCGGCGCAAGCGCGTTGGATTAACGGGCCGTGGCGAGAGAGCGGCGGTGCGGATCGGGTTTGCGGCGATGGGCTCGGTGGTCCTCGGGCAAGTAGAGGGCCGCGGTGTAAGCGGTGGTGGCGCGATGTCGAGGGTGCCGGCGGCGGCGAGGAGGCGACGGTGGCGCGGAATCGGGAAGAAGACCAGCGGCGCAAGACTAGAACTCAAAATCCGATCGATTGAGAGGAGAGAGAGGTGTGAGTGAGAGGAGAGATGGAGTGAGAGAGAGCTCCCGTGCTCCCTTTATAGGGGCTAGGGGCACCGGATCGGCGTGGGCGTGGAGGTCGTGGCGGCAATGGCGGTGGCGATTAGTAGGCGTGGAGAGAGAAGAAGAGGCGTGGGGAGATGGGCGGTTTGAGGCGCGCGGGGCGATGCGCCTGCTGGCGGGAAGAGCAGCGGTTAGGCGCCGGTTTGACAGAGCTCTTGTGGCCGAAAATGGCGGCCTTGCTCGGGCTCTTCCGCGCGGAGAAGAAGCCGGAGGTGGGAGATGGCGCGGGGCCCGCATGGTGGTGAGGGAGGGTGGCTGCCGGGTGGGGCCGAGCGGGTGGAGTGGGCCGTAGTGGCCGGTGCGTGAGTGAAAGAAGCTGGGCCGAGTTGAATTCGGCCCAAAAATGTTTAAAGGTTTTCTTTTGATTTTTCATTTAGTTTAATACAGATAATTCAAAAAGGGCTTTAAAAACATCAAAATAAATCCAAATATTATGGAAAAATTCACAGAAATTTCATAACTTATTTTGGACTTAATAAAATTATTTCAACTTAAATTTAGCTTTTAATTTTGCAAATAAATTATTTTGGCTTTAAAACATTTAGGAAAAAGCTTTTAAAATTTGAGAAAATTCTCAAAATTAATTTAGTTTTTATTTTTCAACTTTAACTCAAATAAAACTTTGAAAACTTTAATAAATTTTATTTTTGACTTTTAAGACTTCGAAATTCAAATAAAGCAAATAAACTCTTTCAAATTTTAGAAAATTCAATAAAATGATAACTTTAATAAATATTAAATTAGTAATGAACTTTGAAACATTACACACCTAATGGTCTTGTGATCTACCCTCTATATTTTTGCCCAAACCAAATAGCTCAACATGAACTACACACATCACAAAGTGCATCACCCACATCACAAGAGCATCAACTCATTAATCCACATCACAAAGCAAAGGGGAGTAGAGAGTGAGGTCGTGGGAGGCCGGGCGACAGTTGGAGGCCGAGAGGCGGCGAGTTGGAGGAGGCCGGTGGCGATGAGGCCGGACGAGTTGGAGGAGGCAGCCGGCTCAAGCTCGGCGGAGGCCGGGCGCAAGGTGTGAGGAGGAGAAACTACAGCGAGGAGGAGATGGAGGTATGAGTTGTGAGGAGGAGAGACATGAGAGGAGGAGATGGAGGTTATATAAGCGAGTTTGACAGCCGCCCATTATGTTCAAATTTTCGTTTCCGTCCAACAATCGAGAGCGGTTCTTGTTAGAACCGCTCGTGATAGCACCTATCCTGAGCGGTTTTTAATAGAACCATCTCGATTGTTCCTGAACTGATTCTATTAAAGAACAAATGCGTGACCTGAAACCTCAGGCGGCGGTCTTGGCGGAAGCGCGGCGGTCTTGGCGAGAGGATAGAAGGATATCGCGAGCGGTTCTTAATTAGAACCGCTGCGTGATAACAATTATCCTGAGCGGTTCTTATTGAGTAACGTCGTATGATATCCTGAGCGGTTCTTATTGAGAACCGTGCAGCGATTATGAATTATCACGAGCGGTTTGTGAATAGAACCGTGCGTGATAATCCTGAGCAGTTCTAATAATGAACCGTGCGTGATAGATGACTATCACGAGCGGTTCTAAAAATACCGTCTCTGTGATAGTCGGCCCGCGCCACCCGCAGTCGGCTCGTCCCAACACGAGCGGTTCCAAAGGCCGTGCGTGATGGGGCGTCTACTATAACTTTGTTTTGTAGTAGTGCATTTTGGTACTTGTGATCAAGAAGAAGCCATTCGAGCAAGCTGATCTGCGAGGAAATTATCCTTTCGAGGGATAAATTGTACCTCGAAACAGAAAAAATGCTAGCTTTTCAAGCTTTTGAACTTCTGATAAGTACTGAGACATGGTCGGGTGAGAGCACTGATACTCTTTTCTGACCTGATTCATGACTAGTTAAGAGTCTCCTCTCATGAGTAGTTGTTGAATCGCGAGCGCTTTCGCGGCTTGTATGCCAGCCAGCAAACCTTCGTATTCTGCCACGTTGTTAGTGGCCTGAAAGTTTAATTGAATGACATACTTCAAGGTCTCTCTGGTAGGAGATTTCAGGACCACCCCAGCCCCCAAGCCACTTAAAGTAAGTGACCCGTCAGAGTACATCGTCCACTGGTTATGGGTATCGTACTGGGAATCCTGAACAGGTTCAAGATTTGTCCATTCGGCGACAAAGTTTGCCAAGATCTGGGATTTAATAGCCGTTCGGGACACGAAATGGAGTTCGAACTCCCTTTTTCTACTGACTATTTTGCTATGTGCCCCGCTGCTTCCCTGTTCTAGAGGATCACTCCTAAGAGAAACTCAGACGACACAATTATCTTGTGCGCCTAAAAATAATACCGTAGTTTTCTCGAAGACATGAGGAGGATATATAGAAGTTTTTGGAACTGAGGGTAATGCTCCTTAGGCCCGTGCAAAACTTCACTTACGTAGTAAACTGGTCGTTGGATGTTTTCACGTTCTACAACCAGTACTGCAACTAGATAAATTAAGAGTGTCTCTTCTGGTTTCAAAGAAACCAAAACAGGAGCACTCGTAAGATACCTCTTGACATCTTCAAAGGCAACATTTGCCTCTTCTGACCACTCGAAACCCTCGTGCTTCCTTAGAAGTTTGAAGAAATGTAGTCCTTTTTTCCCAGTCATATGATGAAGTGACTTAAAGCCACCATGCACCCTGTGAGTTTCTGTCCATTTGCACGATGGTCTTTATCTTTTCGGGATTTGCTTTGATTCTTCGTGCAGAGACAAGGAATCCAAGCAATTTTCCTGAAGAGACTCCAAACACACACTTCTCAGGATTAAGTTTCAGGTGGTGTTTTTTGAGATTGTCGAATGTTTCTTGCAAGTCAGAAATGTTATTAAGTCGCTTGATGCCTTTTATGACTAGATCGTCAACATAGGCTTCCAAATTTCGGCCTAGTTGAGGTGAAAAAGTCGATTGCATCAAGCGTTGAAAAAAAGCGCCAGCATTTTTTTAGACCAAATGGCATTTTGACATAATAAAATATTCCAAATAGAGTAATAAATGCGATCTTTTCTTCATCTTCTAGACACATATTAATCTGATGGTAACCAGAATATGCATCTAGAAAACTTAATGTTTCACAACCGGTAGTAGAATCAACCAACTGATCGATACAAGTTAAACGAAAATCATATTTTGGACAAGCTTTATTAAGATCAGTGAAGTCTACACACATACGCCACCTGCCATTAGACTTTCTAACCATTACAGGGTTGGCCAACCACTCTGGGTGGTCGACTTCTCTTATAAAGTCTATCCAATTATGATCTGATAGCATCTCGTCGATCAGGTGCAAATCTCTGTAATTTTTGTTTTACGGGTATCTTGTCAGGACGTAAAGCTAGCCTATGCTCGATCACCTCCCTAGGGACTCTAGGCATGTCGGATGCTTGCACGCGAAGACATCTGCGTTAGCTCAGAGGAAAGTGACGAGGGCGTCTTCCTATTTGGGTTCGGAAGTATCCCTGATGCGAATAGTCTTCGAGGGCTCCTCTGGATCCAGAGGAACCTCTTTGACCTGGTTGTTTGGCTTTGGTACAACTTTAGACTTTGATTGCTTGGCCGAAGGCTGTTCCTTGCTTTCTTCTCGAGTTGGTATTTAGCCAACTATCTCGAGGGATCGATGGTCACACGTATGCGCTATCTTTTTATCGCAGTGAATTGTGATTACTCCTTTGGGACCTGGCATCTTAAGACATTGATACCCATAATGAGTAGCCATTAAGAATTTTGCCAAAGTTGGTCGTTCGAGTATGGCATTATATGCCGTATCGAAATCGACCACATCAAAGGAGATTTTCTCTATCCTGAAATTGCTTGGAGAACCAAATGTTAAAGGAAGAGAAACTTGGCCAATAGGTTTGGCCGAAGACCCTGGTACAATACCATGAAAAGAGTATCGTACCAGTCTTACCTTGGTCCTGGGTACTTGCATCTCATCCAAAGTACTCGTAAACAAGATGTTTAACGAGCTCCCACCATCAACTAACACTCAATTTACTCGACAGTTGTTGATTGTGGGCTCGACCACAATCGAAAACTGACATGGTTGAGTAGAAGGGATTGGGCAGTCACTCTTCTCGAAAGAGATGGTGACTTCTGACCACTTCAGCAATTTATTGACAAGAGGAGGGTCAATAGAGTTTACCTCACATTCGACAACCTTAAGCTGTCATTTTGACTCGTTTGCCGATGATCCCCCATAGATATGCTCGATGGTATGTTCAGGATCTTAGAATGGCATCTCCTCGTCATCGTCCGACTGCTTACGATCACTCGCTTGCCCTACCTCCTCGAGGGTAGGAAGTGGTCCTTTGCCGTTGTAATAGTCCTTGAGTTTTTGTTGGAAACCCCGGCAATTGTGAAGGTTATGTCCTTCCTTTTTATGGAAAGGGCACCACCTAGGCTTGTTGTTCATGCTTTCGGGGCGCTTGTCCTTACCTTGATCGGAGTATGGCTTGGAGCCTTGAGGCTTCTTATCGCTTACGTCCAAGACTTCCTTGGAACAGTCGACCTGAGACTTCTGGCCCTTGATCTTGTTCTTGGACTTCTTGGCCTTCTTATCATTCTTCTTAGCACTTTCGCCTGCTTCTTGAGGAATTTTATCATCTCGATTAATAGTATTGTTCCACTCGATTGCTTCAGTAGTAGTCGCATATCGATCGGGCATCTCGAAGAGCTCAGCGACAGTGGCAAGAGGATTTAAAGTGATATCCTCCGTGATTCTTCTACTACGGACTCCCTGCTTAAAAGCTCTAATGACAGAGGAATCAGAAACTTCAGGTATGGAATTTTGAGCCTGATTGAAACATCGAATGAACTAGTGTAGAGTCTCGTGGTCATTTTGTCTCATCCTGTGTAGGTCATCCTCCTTCCCAGGATGATGGTAGGTGCCTTGGAAATTGGTGAGTAGGAGGTCGCAGAGGTGTTTCCATGAATAGATCGACTCGAGTGGTTGATTTAACAACCACAATCGAGCAAATCCATCGAGCACCGTAGGAAGGTAATTCGCCATTACATGCTCTCCTCCTCCTGCTGCTCGGACAACGGTCGTGTAGATCTAAAGGAATTCAATCGGATTTTGAGATCCATCAAACCTCTCCATGTTCACTAGTCGAAACCGAGGCGGCCAGCAAACTGCTCGGAGGTTGGGTAAGAATGCCCAGCACCCGGTAATGACTTCTTAACACCTTCTTTGCGAAAAAGAAGGGTTGAAATCACCAGGTGATCGTACATGACGATACCCGGTTGTGGATGGACCCGACCTATGGTAGGTCTGAACCTTACGAGGGAAATACTCCTCATATTCCATCTGTTGTTGCGGATTTTTAGGTCGGAGTGGTGATCGATCATCTCTCTTGGGAGCTTGTTGATCATCAAGCATTCAAAGAACTCTTCTCCGACTAGAGTTAAGGTTAGGAGAGCAACATGACCTGTTGTCACACCGATTTCCATGCAGTGAGTTGTTCAAACGACTGGTAGCTGAAGGAGTCGTACCGCTACGACTTCTGGGTCGATGCTATTGAGGGTGCTCGAGTCTAGCCATCGTGCTTCAAAGCTTTCGCGTGATCTCTTCAGTGAAGAGGTCATAGCTAGGTGTTCGAGCAAGTTTCTGAGATGGGTACTCAAGGAGATCGTTGATGCGCTGCAACTCCAGAGCTTCCTCCAACTGATACTAAACGTGCCCAGGTAGACATCTCTGAGCCGCAAGTCTTCTCTGTCGGGTTGTCTCAGGATCGTCCATATCTGATCCTCTAGTTTGCCTCAATGGAGTGCGATTATTTCAAGGATTTATCTCACGCTCATCATAGTATTGACCCTGCTCATCACCGGAGGTGTCCTCGTCATCACCATGAGGGGTCGCAGTGTGTGATCGTCGGGGAGCGTCCTCAGTCTTGTCTCTAGGAGAGTGATCATTATCTGAGGGAAGAACGAAGACCTCCCGTTGATGATCTCAACTTGTGCTTGAGGCCTCCTCGCTTGAGGAGTAGTTGAAAGACACCATCTGGCAACTTGGAGCAAGCCCCTCCAGGAAGGGTAGTTTCGGGTTATAACCGTCTCCGTCCGCAGGTGAGCTCTGTGAGGGGATGGTCGAACTAGCAGGAAAAGCGTGCTCGACCCCATCCTCTGTGGGGCTAACCAGAGAGACATGACCACCAGATGCTAATGAAGCTCCGGAATGATGGCTTCCAGAACTTGCCGTGCCAGGTCGGATGGCCTTAGACGGACTCGAATATTTGGAGGAGGAACCCTCGCCATGTTCTGAGTCTACCTTGGGACAGTCCTGATCATAGTAGGATTGACCCTTGCCCTCTAAGGAAACTGGTCCCTCAGTTGGGCATAACGTTGTGGGGGGATAAGGATCCCTCCTCAACTCCATCGGTGGTATGGTCTCCTGGATCTGATGAATGATCTCTGGAGGCGATATTACCATCGGATGATACAATACTCGGCACGTAGTTGAAGCTGGCATCCATGTCGATATCTGCGTAGTCGGCCAAGTCGAACTAGTTCTCCTCGTTCCATTCTCCTGCCATGGAAGCATTAGAGTTGGGAAAAATAAAGGAAACCTGTTGACCAGAAGATCCCCACGGTCGGTGCCAACTGTCGGTGTTTTAGAACCGATCTTACGTAATGATTGTTTAATTCAGGGGGTCTCTAATACTCAAATCATGCAAAGAGAAAGACATAGAGATTTTTATACAGGTTCAGGCCTTCTCCGGAGAGAATAACAACCCTACTCCTGTGTGGCTATATTGAGTATGCTGGTTACAGGTCAAGAGAAAGACTCAAGTCTAATGTCTTGTGCTCCTGATTGCCTCTCCTCCCTACCGTCTACAGATTCCACACTTTATATAGTGCTCGAAGTGGACGGTGGTTTCTCCAGTCCAAAGGGCGCCTCAACGCTTTAGATGATGAAGCAGTTACTGGAGATTATTGCTGGAGTAGTAAGTCCCCACATCGCCAGACGGTTATCATCAAGGCAGAGAGTTTAATCATGCAATTATTCCAGAGAATAACAGCGTGTACTAACTATTTAAATACCCTAATCAATTGTGTCTACTTGTCTGCAAGCTCAATAAATTATAGGGTGGTCGTAGTTGACCTGGTCGTAGAAGGACTTACGACCATATGGTGGTCGTAGAAGAACTTACGACCATGAGGTAATCGTAGAAGGACTTATGACTATGAAGCAGTCGTAGAAGAACTTACGACTATGTGGTGGTCATAGAAGAACTTACGACCATAAGGTAGTCATAGAAGGTCTTACGACTCTAGCTTCTCCCTTATGGATATTAAGGTGTATACTCGAGAACCATATGATGGTATTATTATCCATAATAAGAATTATAGATAAATAATTAAATGAGGATTATTAGATCCTCGTCAGGCATATTTCCAATAGTTCTGTGATGGTTGGATGATATGGGTGGGTTCTCTGTGTATGATGTTGGTTTATGAGATGTGGTTCGGATGGGGCAAAACATTAGTCTTTACATATACAAAATTTTTTCATTCTCCGTTGCTTCAGTTTTTGGGTTTGAATTTGACTTGTTTACTGATATGAGTTATTGTTGCTTATGCATACATGAAGGAGATAGATGTGGTGAGCTACTACTGGTGGTTGATTTGCCGGTTGCACTGGGATAACTACTCCCCTTTACTCTCTATTCCTTTCCCTCCCCTTGCTCTGTGATGTGGGTGATGAATAATGTGGGCTATGGTGGGTGTTCTGTGATGGTTGGATGATATGAGTGGGTTATCTGTGTATGATGTTGGTTCATGAGATGTGGTTCGGATGGGGCAAAACATCAGTCTTTACACATACAAATTTTTGTACATGTAACTAATCTTATGGCATGTTCCTATATGGTATTCTGCTTTTGAAAGCTACAATTAACTTATCATATTTGTAAATATTAGGCTAATTTGTAAAGCTACAATTAACATACAAATTTATGGAATTTTTACCTAGCATGTGCCTCTAATCATCAATTATTTATTAATTGGTGTGCATTCTATTCCAAAACAAGACCAAATGAGCCAAAAACTACTACAACACCTCTTCACCTGTCTCTTGCCATTCATTTCACCTTTGTCTGTGTAACCATGTTCATGCCGGTCAAGTTCTCCTCCCTTGCGTCCCAGGTACGTCCTACCATTCCATTCTGATCTCTTCTCTATAAAGTCTCCCCAGCGATGGTCGCTTGTGCCTTTAAAACCGGCTTCATATTATATATATATATATATATATATATATATATATATATATATATATATATACGTATACGTATATATGTATATATATATACACACACACACACATATATATATATATATATATACGTATACACATATACGTACATATATATGTATATGTATATATGTATATATATGTATATGTATGTGTGTGTGTGTATATATATATATACACATACATACATACATACATATGTATATGTATATAAGTATAAGTATAAGTATATATATGTATGTATATGCATATATATAAATATATATATATATATATATATATATATATATATATATATATATATATATATATATATATATCTATATATCTATATATATGTATATTGTAGGATCGTAATGGCAATCAGAAGGGGGGGGGTTTGAATGATTGCAGCCAATTGACCTCCAAATTCAATCTCAAAAGAGAACCCCTTCAAGATTGTCTCAGGCGCACAGTAAGAACACAAAAATCAAAACCATAGTAAAGCAAAATCTGAGCTTTATTTGTCTATTTTGATTTGTGTCTACAAAGCGCTCATCCAGCACCCCTCAAAGCCTCGAATCAAAGGACCTCTCAAGCTAGAACACCATAACTCAAAATAGCAGGGAAAGCTATGGTTCTGGCTCTCTCCAAAAAATCTCAAGCACACAGGTTAGCTCGTAACCCTCCTCTATTTATATCCTAGAGTTCTCTCCGTGTCTCACACGACATGCACACGGATTCTATCTCTAAAAACGTCCAGATATAGACCTCCTTCCATATCTCTAAAACCTTCCATGAAATCCCACGCCGCAAGGCTCCAGGATTCCTTCCGTACCTCTAGCGCGAACCACCTTTGATCTCCACCTGCTCCAGCATGATCCAAACCACCTCGTGACATCCACGACCTCCAAGACCTCAGATCTCCCCATCCTAGTCCGAGTCAACTTCGTCACCGATCGTGATTCGACTTCACGCTCTACCTGCACATGCAAAGACCAAAGAAACCAAATCTGGGCACAAGTTTTCCAACTTGACCACCCATTAGCTCACACACACACATAAACACTGCCATGCATCATGCAACACACTAAAGCTCATGAATTTAACTTAACCTAAGCCAAATTCCCAAAACGACAAATTGACAGAGCACAATCGGTCATACCGTCATATTAGTCCCGGTACTACCGCACCAGCGGTCATACCGCTCAAAACACATCGGTCATACTGCTCCTCGGGAAATCCCAAAAACTTCCAAAAACATCTCTTTTGGAAATTCCATACCGCAACCTTACGGTCATACCTTCGTGCGGTACTACCTCCGTTAAAACTGCGGTATTACCGACTTGCGGTCGTACCGTTCCACAGCTGCGGTACTACCGTTTTTTACTTATCAAAGTTTTTAGAAACACTCTCTCTCTGGGAAAAACCTATCGCGGTACTACCGTTGTTAAAACAACGGTATTACCGGAAAAATGGTACTACCGCCTTTAACCCGCGGTAAGAGTGTTTGTCAAAACGTTTCAAGAGCTTCGGAGATGCACGGACGCTCTAGATGACTTGGCCGATCGGACTTCGCTTCAAAACCATCGGATTTAGGAGCACTGTAGAAAGTCCGAACGTTCCCTTTGATTTCATCCGTTAGATTTCAATCCAAAGGCTCACAATCCTTTAAGAGTTCGGACGGTCCGAACATTCTTCTCAATATGAGCCGTCAGATCAAGATCTAACAGTTTGAGCAAAACATGCGTTCGAACCCAATGACTTGCGGTACTACCGTGCTTCACAACGGTCATACCGCGATCCGGTAGTACCGCAAATACAAAGCCGTACTACCGCTTCGAAAAATCAAAATCAAACACAAGCCTTCGGAAATTTCATACGAGTCAACAAACACGCGGTTGTACCGTCTGCTTGTAATCTGCAGCCCTACTGCGCGATACTACCACAAAACGACAAAAACTATTTTTCGACAGAATTCAAGCATATCAGCACCTAAGATCACAAGCATGTCCCAAAGACAATGTATTCACCATTAAACACCAAGACTAAGTCTTTCTTATTGTCAATGTGTTCGTCATCAAATATCATGACCAAAAACCTCTTGGTCTAACAATCTCCCCCTTGATGAATACATTGACAATACTTCCAGAATCAAGAAAAACTGCAGCTGAAAAACTTCCTTCAGCACAAGAAAAGCAATTTTTTACAAATTTTTCTCTCAGTTTTCTCCCCCTTTGGCAATGTGATCATCAAGAGCTTCAAAGAAGGAGCAAGAAAAAAGTCCGAAGCTTTGGAGAATTTAATGGATTAACCAAGCCATTTGGTTGAGTAGAGCTAACGAGGATCATATAAATTGATATACCATATAGCAATGTCGAGATAAGTATTTTAAAATGATGAGACAATTTAGATTCATGACAGGCATTTCACTCAATGACTAAAAAGAGTATAAGACCACAAATACAAGTCACCAAAAAGTGAGAGCCAAACAGTAAGACAAACTTTAAATCTGGATGAACTATTAGACTCATGTATCATCCTCTTGCTTCACTTTCAATTCTTATTTGCATGTAGCATGCTTGCAGCATACTTCTTTTCAAGGGTGGCATGCTTGAAGCATACTTCTTTTGATTGAAGCACTTTTTGTGCATTTTTTTTTAATTTTAAAAACACATAGCTATGTATGGCATGCTTGAAGCATACTTCTTTTCATGTGAGCACTGTTATGCACCCTTTTTTTTGTGATACACAGCTATGTATGACATGTTTGAAGCACACATCTTTTCATATTCTTTTTCTCAACCCTTTATCTTTTATAACATGCCAAATTGAGTGAGCAACATAGGATTGAAATGAGAACCATTCTAGCTTCAAATCCAAGATTTAAAATAAGACTCACAAACAAGCTTATCCTTTTCAATAGACATCACAAAGTGATACCAATAATCAATCTAGTCAAAGATTTCAGACATGTCATGCTTTAGTTCTTTATGTAGCAAGTTTATTAAAACCAGTCAAGATCAAAGCTACATAGCACATGAATAAATATGATAGAGAGAGCTCTACTACTCTTTTTATTTCAATGGCTTGGACTTAATGAATTGTGAGACAATAAGAATAATCAAAGCTTCTGAAATTTTCATCAAACAGCTCCCCCTCAAAATAAGCCCACAGGATGAACAATACCCAATTCACTTCGCAAGCGAACAAAACGAGAAGTATCGAGTGGCTTAGTGAAAATATCAGCAAACTGAAAATCAGTTTCAACAAAGTGAAGAACAATATCACCCTTTTCCACATGATCTCTGAGAAAGTGAAATCTGATATCAATATGTTTGGTTCTAGAATGTTGCACTGGATTCTTAGCAATGTTAATAGCACTAGTGTTATCACAGTAAAGAGGAACACTACCCAATTCTAAACCAAAATCTCTGAGAGTAGAAGAAATCCAAAGGACTTGAGAGCAACTAGCAGCAGCAGCAACATACTCAGCTTCAACAGTTGATTGAGCAATAGAAGATTGTTTTCTAGAAGACCAAGAAACTAATGAGGTGCCTAAAAAGTGACAAGTGCGGATGTGCTTTTCTATCAATTCTACACCCATAAAATCACTATCCGAATATGCACGCAAAGAAAGACAGGCGAAGATGAATAGAAAAGGCCGAATTCTAAAGTTGATTGGAGATACCTGAGAATTCTTTTCACAGCTTGACGATGGGATGCATGAGGTGAAGCTTGAAATCGAGTGCATAAGCACACAACAAAATGTATGTTCGGCCTTGAAGTGGTCAAATAGAGTAGAGAACCAATCATACTCCTATATTCTTTTTGATCCACTGCCTCACCTTCTTCATCTGGGTCAAGAACAGTTGTAGACCCCATTGGTGTAGAGATGGGTTTGCAAGTTCCCATGTGGAAACGTCTAAGCAGATCTTTAGTATGCTTGGTTTGGTGAATGAAGTTACCTTGCTTGGACTGTTTTACTTGCAATTCTAAGAAGTAAGTTAACTCTCCCATCATGCTCATCTCGAACTCCCTGCTCATAGTGTCTGAAAACTTGGAAACCAAAGCATGAGAGGAGCCCCCAAAGATGATATCATCCACATAAATCTAAACAAGTAATAGATCATTGCCATGACGAAAAATAAAAAGAGTTTTGTCTACCTTGCCCATTTGAAAATTATTTTTTAACAGAAAAAGCTTGAGCCTCTCATACCATGCTCTAGGAGCTTGTTTCAATCCATACAAGGCTTTTGACAATTTGTAAACATGATTAGGAAACTTAGGATTTTCAAAACCAGGTGGTTGCTTAACATAAACTTCCTCCTCAATGTAGCCATTAAGAAAAGCACTTTTAACATCCATTTGATACAATTTAAAACCTTTAGATGCAGCAAATGCTAAGAGAATTCGAATAGCTTCTAATCTAGCTACAGGAGCAAAAGTTTCACCAAAATCAAGACCCTCCACCTGAGAAAATCCCTGAGCAACAAGTCTAGCCTTATTTCTAACAACAACACCGTCCTCACTTTGCTTATTTTTAAAAACCTATTTAGTTCCAATTACATTATGTCCATGAGGAGGTTCAACTAAGGTACAGACTTTATTTCGCTCAAAGTTTTCGAATTCTTCATGCATGGCATTGATCCAAGACTCATAAGATAAAGCGCGACTTACATCATTAGGCTCAAAAGAGGCAACAAAAGCAGAATGCGCATGTGAGTCAGGAGAAGTGAACTTGAAACGTGTTACCCTTTCTTGAATGTCACCAATCATTAGTTCTAGAGGATGAAGTCGCTGAATCCTCAATGGTGCAGAAGGTTCTGAAATGATTTCGACATTATTAACACCTTCGGCTATTTGTTCATCACTTGGTGGTGGTGCGACAATAGTATCTCCAGTTGTAGTGGAAGTAGAAGGTGCATGATCATCAGCAGGTGATGGCATGGGAGATGAATTATTACCAAAATCAAAATCATCTTCCTCATTAATGAATATGCTTTCGGACTCCCCCTGAGCTTGTGTACCTGAAATGTCGGGTCTAGTACAAGAACTGACCTCATCAAAAGTAACCTCACAAGTCTCAACAATTTTGTTAGTTTCAAGATTAAGCACACGATAGCCACGAGAGTGAGAAGGATAACAAAGAAAAATGCCATCTGATGATCTAGACTCAAATTTGTCCAGATTTCCATGTTTAAGAATAAAGCATTTACATTCAAAAATTCTGAAGTGCGAAACAGTTGAAATAGCCTCTACCCAATACTTCCTAGGAGTGGCATGTTCATCAAGCATAGTTCTTGCCATCTCAACCAAGGTTCTATTTTTCCTCTCAACAACCCCATTTTGTTGTGGAACACGAGGAGAAGAAAATTGATGTTCCAAACCTTTTTCAGAGCAAAAAGAAGCAAACAAGGAGTTCTTAAATTCAGTACCATTATCACTCCTTATAGCTTTCACAGCACCATGCAATTCATTATTGAGTCTAAGAAATAAATCTTTGAAATGACAAAAAGCCTCATCCTTAGACACTATAAAATACACCCAAGAGTATCTAGAGAAATCATCAACAATCACAAGAGTGTACCATTTGCCTCCAACAGATTGAACCCTAGAAGGACCTACAGTGTCCATGTGCAACAATTGTCCAGGGCCATCTATAATGATTATTGAAATAGGAAAATGTGGAGCAGTAACCATCTTACCATGTCGACAAGGAGAGCAAACCAAATCTTTATCACCCTTAAGTTTAGGTAACCCCCTAATGAGATCCATTCCACTAATTCGAACAAGATGATCAAAACCAACATGTCCTAACCTACGGTGCCAAAAGAATAGATCCTTGGATTCGGAAGCTACCAAACATCTAACATTAGGTGAAAAGGAATGATTGAAATCAGCTTTAAAAACCTTCCCTAATCGAGAGATATTAAAGACAAGATCTCCAGAAGCATCTAAAACTCTGCAAGTATGTTTCTTAAAGCTTACCTCAAAAATTTTCTTCTATCAATTGTGAAACCGAAAGAAGGTTATACTTCAATTTACTTACCAAAGCAACATCTTTGAGTATGAATTTATCATTAACACGCACGGTACCTTTTGCCATCACAATTCGGTTGAAGCATCCCCAAAAGTAATCAATTCATCCTTTGGATGCCTTAGTGAGGAGGAGAACCATTTTGAATCACCGGTCATGTGCAGGAGCAACTTTGAATCTACTAACCAAACATTCCCTTCCTCAACAACTATACCTACATTAAGAAAGTATTGGTCTCCACGATCTTTGGGGTTGGTAAGATACGACTTTGGAACCCAGTACTAAGAAACACATCGAACAGGAGCAACACAAGCATTTCTGTTTTCTGGAGTCTGGCGGTCAGACCGCTGTTTAGGCGCCGGTATGACCGCTCGAGTAAAAGTTGTAGAAATTTGTTTACTTGAGACAAAACGATGATAAGGAGTTTGACGAATTTTCCTTAATCTGTCTCTTTTTTCTTTCTTTGCTTTCCAAAAGTAGAACTGAACCAAATGACCCTCTTTTCCACAGTGAGTACACTGAAATTTGTCTTGATATGAAAATGCAGCTTTTCCTTTTGCAGTACTCACTTTGGTAGATGGATCCTTTGCAAAATCAGCAGATTTAAAGGTAATATGTTTAGGTTCAGGTTCCACCTGAAATTTTCTAGGTTCAAGAAGCTTCATAATTTTAGGAGAATGATTCTTGGAGTGTTCAACAAAATTAAATCCTAGACCTTGGCATTTAGTACTCACTTTTTATTTGTCTAGAATCATGTTCAAATTTTTCTTGCCAAAAGAGAACCTTTCCAAAGTGTCTTTAAGATACTCATTTTCTTTAGCCAATGTAGGACAGATTGTGCACTTAACAGATCCATTCAATGTTTTCTTAAAAGCACTAGACTGAGCCAATTTTTCTTTTTCAGTAAATTCATTTAATTGTCTAGTCAAAGCTTCTATCTCAGTTGTGAGTTTGGGATGATTAGTGCAAGAAAGTGTCTCATGATAGAGCATTTGTTGTATAGATTCTGAGATGACTTTAGTCTGCTTCTAGCGATTCACAATTAGAGCAAGTTTTAATTTGAGCATTCAAAATACTTGACTCTAAATAAGTTGAACTAGACTTGAGTTTTTCAATTTCAACATATGCAAGTTTCACTTATCATCACAAGAATCATCTTGATTTTAGCTCATCAAATTTAGCATGTATTGACCTAGCAATTTTCAATTTAGAATGGAAAACTTGACAGGATTCACAAGATTCATCACCAGGAATAGAAGCCTTAAGCCTATTAATTTCAGAATTCAAGCTATCAACAACAAGGTCATGTTTTTTTACTTTCTTTTTATATTTTTTAAGCTCATTTGTCAACTTCAAGACAAAGACGAGATAAATCGGCATAAGAGGGTTTTACCTCATCAGGATCACTATAGAGATCATCATCATTAAGCTCTTCACAGCTTGCCATAAGGCACATCCCTGTGAAGTCCACCTCTTTTGCCTTCTTGTTATCGTCCTCATTGTCGCTTTCAGAATCAACATCACTCAATCCAATCTCCTCAAGTGCTGAGAGTACCTTGTCGACCGCCTTACGATAATTTTGCTTCTTGCTTGAATCAAACTTGAATTTTGAGCGCCAAGCTGGTGCTTTGTCATCTTTGGTCTCCTTACTTCTCAGCTTGGGACAATTCACCTTTATGTGGTTTAGCTCACCACATTCAAAGCATCTAATTGGACCTCCTCTCCTCCTTGATCTAATATTGTTGATTGCTTTAGTCACTCTGTTGGAGAAGAGTACAAGATGTTCTTCTGGAATCTCCTCCAATTGTTCATCTGAAATAGCTCCCAAAGCAGACAAGGAAAAACTAAAAGAACTAGATGAGCTGTCAGTTTGGTTAGTCACTAAACCTAAAGAATTTGACTTATTTATCTTGGCCAAAATATCAATCTCATGTGTTTTCATCTTGGAATAAAGATCATTTAAGGTGAGTGTTTCCATGTTAACAGAATGATTGATAGTAGTGACTAGAACCTCCCAGACAGTCATATCCAAAGCATTTAAAATTTGACGTGCATTGTAAGAATCAGAGTATATGACATCAACAGATTGCAAATCACTAACAATTTTATTGAAGCGATCAAAAAGAGCATCTACAGATTCTCCTGGTTTCATCTCAAATTTAGAATACTCCTTTTTAAATTGATTCTGACGAACACCTTTAACAGATTTAGATCCTTCATGATAATCAGTAAGAGTTGTCCAAATCTTATTAGCAGATTTAATATTAGCAATCTGGACGAACTCGTTTCAACTTAAACCTTGCAACAAAATATTTCTAGCCTTAGCATTAGCTTCAACATCAGCAGTATTATTGGCACTAACAACAATAGGCACTTCATAAGGTCTTTCAACTTTTTGCCAAATAACATTAACTTGTGCTTGTAGAAAAACCTCCATACGTGTCTTCTAGTAAATGTAATATGATCCATCGAAATATGGTGGCTTACTTGAGAACCGATCTTGATCTGATGCGATTGCAACCTTGCTCTGATACCACTTGTAGGATCGTAATGGCAATCAGAAGGGGGGGGGGTTTGAATGATTGCAGCCAATTGACCTCCAAATTCAATCTCAAAAGAGAACCCCTTTAAGACTATCTCAGGCGCGCAGCAAGAACACGAAAATCAAAACCAAAGTAAAGCAAAATCTGAGCTTTATTTCTCTATTTTGATTTGTGTCTACAAAACGCTCATCCAGCACCCCCTCAAAGCCTCCAATCAAAGGACCTCTCAAGCTAGAACACCATAACTCAAAATAGCATGAAAAGCTACGGTTCTGGCTCTCTCCAAAAAAAATCTCAAGCACACAGGTTAGCTCGTAACCCTCCTCTATTTATATCCTAGAGTTCTCTCCGTGTCTCACACGACATGCACACGGATTCTATCTCTAAAAACGTCCAGATATAGACCTCCTTCCATATCTCTAAAACCTTCCATGAAATCCCACGCCGCAAGCCTCTAGGACTCCTTCCATAGCTCCAGCACGAACCACCTTTGATCTCCATGTGCTCCAGCGTGATCCAAACCACCTCGTGACATCCACGACCTCCAAGACCTCAGATCTCCCCATCCTAGTCCGAGTCAACTTCGTCACCGACCGTGATTCGACTTCACGCTCTACCTGCACATGCAAAGACCAAAGAAACCAAATCTGGGCACAAGTTTTCCAACTTGACCACCCATTAGCTCACACACACGCATAAACACTGTCATGCATCATGCAACACACTAAAGCTCATGAATTTAACTTAACCTAAGCCAAATTCCCAAAGCGACAAATTAATGAGCACAATCGGTCATCTTGCCATATTAGTCCGGTACTACCGCACGGTGATCGTCCGCTCAAAACACATCGGTCATACTGCTCCTCGAGAAATCTCAAAAACTTCCAAAAACATCTCTTCTGGAAATTCCATACCGCAACCTTGCGGTCATACCTTCGTGCGGTACTACCTCCGTTAAAACTGCGGTATTACCGACTTGCGGTCGTACCGTTTCACAGCTGCGGTACTACCCTTTTTTACTTATCAAAGCTGTTAGAAACACACTCTCTCTGGGAAAAACCTATCGCGGTACTACCGCTGTTAAACCAACGGTATTACCGGAAAAACGGTACTACCACCTTTAACCCACGGTAAGAGTGTTTGTCAAAATGTTTCAAGAGCTTCAGAGATGCACGGACGCTCCAGATGACTTGGCCGATCGGACTTCGCTTCAAAACCATCGGATTTAGGAGCACTGTAGAAAGTCCGAACGTTTCCTTTGATTTCATCCGTTAGATTTCAATCCAAAGGCTCACAATCCTTTAAGAGTTTGGACGGTCCGAACGTTCCTCTCAATATGAGCCGTCAGATCAAGATCTAACGGTTTGAGCAAAACATGCGTTCGAACCCAATGACTTGCGGTACTACCGTGCTTCACAACCGGTCATACCACTGTCCGGTAGTACCACAAATAGAAAGCCGTTACTACCGCTTCCCGAGAAAATCCAAAATCCAAACACAAGCCTTCGGGAAATTTCATACCGTCAAGAAACACGCGGTTGTACCGTCCTGTGGTAGTACCACGGCCACAACGCCGGTACTATCACAAAACCTGACAAAAACTGTTTTTTGACAGAATTCAAGCATATCAGCACCTAAGATCACAAGCATGTCCCAAAGACAATGTATTCACCATATATATATATATTGTTCGTAGTCCCCCAGCCACTTTCGGAGGTCGTCCACGCAGCATGAGGATGAGACAGTAGCCACGAGCAACTTCATCAAGCCTACAAGTTCAGGAAGTATGGCTGCCAGAAGAGCGCGTGGACATCCAATTACCTGGATGTCGTTGATAGGTAATTGGATGTTGCTATATTTAGAAAATTGTTGGAAATATGCCTTAGAGGCAATCATAGAGATGATTATATTTCCTTATGTTCATAATATTGGATAAAATGTTATATTGTTAATATTGATTATCAAGTATGTGACTTGATTGTGAAACTCTATATTTCTGCCATAATTATTCTTATCGATCCTCAGTCGAAAACATATGAGGACACATATGAATAGACTAGCATATGTATTGGTTGATGACTACGTTTCACAGGTCATGGATATGGAGATATCAAACCAATAATATGGACACATGTTAGAGAACATGATGTTGGATTAGACCCACCTTGAGACACTATTGAGATTGTTATGATTCTATGTGTCGTTAGTTGGCCTCAAGCAATGTTGATGTATAATCCTTAAACCTGAGATTAGCATGGTTTCCTACATATGTAATAGCCCTCTTAGGGGTTGCCAAACTCTACACCGTAACTGGGTAGTTATAAAGGTAGCTTTCGGGTATGCTATGAAACATGTAGAGGAATGTGACTGGTCGGATATGGGATTTGCTCCTCCTAACATAACAGGAGAAATGTCTTTGGGCCCCTTGTTGTGGTTGGATAAAGAAAGTGCATGGCCATGCCACTAGTAGTCGAAGTGTTCAACCACGTGAAGTAATCCGACACTCGATCGAGAAAGTATTGAACAGTCCATGGATGACACAACATCTCACCTGGAGTTCAACCAGACATCGTGAGGCAAAGAGAGTATACATGAGTAGGTCGCTTAGTTCGAGCGATTCTGAATTTGGTCGTATGGAATCTGAGCTGGTTGTAGGCTGTTGAGCGTAGTCCTGAGGTGGTCGTAACCTAGTCGTAAGGAATTTGAATCGTCGTGACCAAATCTGAATCGTCAGATAGAGATCGGACACAGTGCGTAAGTGATGAGGACCTGGTCATAGATCATATTGCATTAATGTTCGTCGATATAATTTATGTATATTAGGAATTGTTATGTTCGCTAGGAGTCGCTTCGACTCGTGATCGGAAAGGGTTTCGAGTCACAACCGATTCGCATGAACCTATAGGGTCACATACTTAGCGGGTTGGAACAAACCCGTTTAATCTGATTCGACAAACGTGTTGGATAGGATCCGTCCACGAGCACTATATAAGGAGATGCATGAGGTCATTTGGGAGGTGCTGCGTGAATCACCACCAACCCTAGCCGCCATCTTCTTGAGAGCTCTACCGTGTGACTTGGTGCTAGCACACCTGTGCATGGTTGTTCCTTTCCTAGACGTGTGGATACCGTAGAGGCGCTACTGCGACTATTGCACTTGAGGACGATCCGCGATCTTCACAAGGAACTGCAGACGTTGCTGGAGGAGACGATCGACTCGTGAGGACGCTAGACGATCGACTACGACCACTACATCGATGCGCTCTACGTTGGACTAGGCTACTCCAACCCTTCTTCCGCTGCTCTGCACGTCTGGTGGTAACGATTTGTGATCATCTACTTGCTTGGCTTCCTATTTGCGTGATAGAAATTTTTGATTTGTAGCTATCGTACCCTACCCCGTGGCCCAACAAAAACAGCGTGGACGCGCAGGTACTCCGACTAGGAAGTGGCATCATGTATCAGCAAGCAATCATAGAATTTGACATTAAGGAATGGTTGATTGCTGCTACACGTAACATCCCAATTTTCTGAGTCTTAAAAATCTTTTGTTTAGTTAGTAGTTGAAAATTCACCCCTTGAGTTTTATTTGAATTTAATTCAAAAAGCTTAACTTGGACTTTTAGTATCAAAACCCTTTAATATGCTTAAAGTCAACATCAACTATTGTCGAAACTATTTTATTTGGATTCTATAAGTTTGGATATATTTTCTAGAATTTTTCCGAGTTCATTTGCTATTTTCTAATTGCCATTTCGATTTTCTGGTAATTTATAAAATAGAAAACCTAATTTAAATATCAGATAAAGGAGTGGGTCGAAACCCAACCCTATTCCTACCCTAGCCCAGCCCACTTGGCCTGCCTACCGCGCGCAGCCCAATGCACATTCGGACGAGTCCGAACACGTCCGCGCCATAGCCGCTGACAGGTGGGCCCGTGTGAACGTTCGAACCGTTCCGAACGCGCCCGCGCTTTCGTTTCTCTGACCGGTGGGCCCGCGTCTCAGTTCTGCTACCGGGTGGGCCCGCATGCACCTTCATCTCCGCATCACCATTTTCCTCACAGAGTCCCTACCACGTCTGCCATGGCCATCTTCTAGAAAATCCGTCTAGCAAATGGATTCTCCAACTAAGTGATCCTGAGAAATCTTGCCAAACTTGACCTTTATCTCTTCCGCACCTTTTCTAATAAAAATCATATCTCGATTTGATCTTTATCTCCAAAATCAATCGAGTCTGTATCAACCCCGATTTGGGCATTTCCAAACCCGGCACGCTTAGCCGCTATAAACAGTTCCCTCAGGTGCGCGTTGTTCCGCTCATCCTGAATCCCACCTCCATTGCGTCCCAAGAACCCTAGCGCCATCGCAATTGAACTTTAGGGTTTTTGTCACCGCAGTTGTGCTCTTCGAATTCCGTTACCGTTGATCGTGCTCCACCTCCATGGACCACACCGTCGTCATCTCCGTCATCAGAGCTTCCACAAGAACCCCTTCGCGTTGTCTGGGCGTCACTAGAGCTCGTCGTCGACAAAACCCGACCTTCGTTCTTCGCTCTGGTCGTAATTCCGGCTGACTCGGTTGTCCTCCAGTGCCAACTCAAGTGTCTCCAGGTGCGCAATAGCGAGGGCTATTCAATGTGATCACTCACCATCGCCGGCGAGCCGTCGTTCGCCGTTGTCGGGTGGACCCAAGGACCTCAACGCCGTCAAAGTGATGTGGCGTCTCGGTCACCATTAGCATCAGCCTCAATGCACATGTGGCACTTGCGTGGCAGTCCAGTCACAGCCTAGTCTGCGCACATGTGACTGGTCCATCCTTCCTTAGATCTGATCGGTTCGGTAGACTCAGTCCACCGTGAGCCGAGTCACTGTCATATGGGTACCACATATCAGGTATTTCTTTTATTTTTCTTTCCAGCTAAAAATCCCAGGGCTGACGTCATGCTGGTGTCATTATCCAAATTTTCCATTGGAAAAATAATTTGGGTTATTACAGTATTTCCAATTTAGGTTATTTTTCTTTAGATTTGATCTTCCAAAGGCCATATCTTCTTCATCTGAACTCCGTTTGAGCCCATTCAAATTTCTAAATTCATATAAATTCGAGATCTATTTATCTGAGATTTTTATTTAAATTTTGGAGTTTGTTTTCTCTCTATTATTTATTTATTTTATTTATTTGCTTCGTTTGCGAGTAGACGTTGATACTTCGGGGAACTTTGGAGAAGAAGGAGTGCTTCAAGATTAAGACCAGTACCTAGATCTATTTCAAGGCAAGTTATACCTTTGATCATATTGAACCCAGTTTTTAAAAGTTATATTGATTCAAATTAATGCATTTACTTTAAGTATTTATTTAAATACTTTTGGGTTTAGTTATTATCCAATTTGTTATATCCACCTTGTCTATTATTATGTCATGATCTCTTGTCACCCTAGATTGGTTCATTTTTTAGTTAATATTATTGTAGCAACAACGTGGGTTGGTTAGATACGAGTGGATTGCTTAGCCATGCCACGAGTCACCATTTCATGTGAATTGCAAATTTAAACTTGACTAAATGATTATGGAACTTTGTGATAAAACTGTGTGCGCTGTGTGCTATTACTCGTTGATGGCGTGCACAATTTACTAACAGGGTGGGAAAAGATTTAGACTGAGGCGAGTGGATGGAACTGTGTGATATGGTGGAACTATGTGACTGGGAAAAAAAATGAAAAAATGATAGTTGGTAGTATTTGGGCAGTCTTGCCTTGGTCAGTTAAGGACTTAACTTTGTGCGCCATTGAACTGGGCCTTTTGTACAGCCACATGCCTGGTATGGGACAGGCCTAACTTAGTAAGTTATGAATTCTCGATATTGATTACTCAGGTAGTAGGTTAGGCTCTGTGCAAGGGCGGAGGTGTGGACTACCATGTAGTACACATTTATGAGCGGTTCACCGTCTTCAGGTCCAACGATATGTGTTGGACTGGCTTTCTTCGTGGGTTAGTCTGGCGGTAAAGCACATCGGGAGTGTCAATTTTTGAGATGAAGTTTCTGAAAGGTTTTGTTATGATTAGTTCTAGCTACACTAGTTATATCGTGTGGGTAAAGTGTACAAACTGCACAGAGTGTTAAATCAATCTATTCGAATAGTCGCGTCCGCGGATATAGACATGCTCGGGGATTTCACACGAGGGTTAGATTTTCATAAAACACTTGGGAAGGGAGCTATGTGATCTAAGTCATATGGCTGTGTGAATAACTTGATTAGGCTTTGTGTTCTTTGTGAAAATAACTGTCAAATTAATATTGTCTATTTGTTTTACATTGTGTTTAATCTATTATTCATATTCAAATTACAAATGTTGCATTTCTGCAAAAGAACCACAGAAGCTATTCCTTTGGAATAAGCCATCATATATACATTGCATTCTGTAGTATGATTTGCGAGTACGGTTGTGTACTCATGCTTGCTACAATCAATCAATAGAAGTGGATGAGTCTTCGCTCGCTTTTGCGGAGGAGTTCTATGCAGGTGCTGATCGTTAGGTCTTGATCCCAGTCGATTGCCTGTGACGAATTGATGGGATTGCGCTGAAGTTTACTTTATTCCGCTGCTGCTTATTTCTTTATTGCCAGCCCTGCGAGGCTTAATAAATGTAAACTCAACCATAAAGTCAAAGTGGTTATTTGTTAATCAAATTATTCGTTTATACTATTATTTCGTCTTGTGTGGATCGATATTCATGTATGTTGACCTTTGTGTGCACTAAGCGTGATTACGGACTAGTGCATTATACGAGAGGGTCGAGTTGTATTTTTGGTCTGTTGTTGGGTCACGGGTAGGCTCTGGCTACAAACAAAAATTTTCTACCACGCAAACCAGAAGCCATGCAAGTAGATGATCATAGATCGTTACCACCAGACGCCGTCGGCGGAAGAAGGGTTGGGCGACTGGTCCAGCGAAGAGCGTCGATGTAGTGGTCGTAGTCGATCGTCAACGTCCGACAAGTCGATGTAGTGGTCGTAGTCGATCGTCTCCTCCAAAGAACGTCTGCGGTTCCTTGTCAAGATCGCGGATCGTCCTCAAAGCGCAACAATCGTAGTAGCGCCTCTCGGTATCCACCGTCGGGGAAGGAACAACCGAAACGCGGTGTGCCCGGCACCAAATCGCCGCGGTGGAGCTCTTAGGAAGATGGCGGCTAGGGTTTCGGTGGTGTTTCACGCATGCCTCCCAACGACCTCATGCACCTCCTTATATAGTGCTCGTGGCGGATCCTATCCAGAACACGTTCTGAATCGTATTCATCTTGGTTTGTTCCAACCCGTTAAGTGTGTGACCACAGAGGTTCATGTGTAGTTTGGTTGTGAGTCGGAAACCGTTTTTCGACCACAAGTCGTGGCGACTCCTAGCGAGCATATCGATTCCCGAATACACACAAATTACATCGGACGAACCTTAATGCAATATGATCTCGACTAGGTCCTTATCACTTACGACTAGGTCATATCTTTATATGACCGGTTAATATTGATCACGACCAACTCGTAACTCCTTACGACTTGGTTTCGACCACTCTGTGATTACGTTCGACTAGTCTCGACTTGCTTGTATCTCCATACGACGGTCCGTAGTGGTCGAACTAAGCACCTCTCATGTATTCTCCTTTGCCTCACGATATCTGGTTGAACTCGGTGAGATGTTGTGTCATCCATGGGTATTCAATGCTTTCTCGATCGAGTGTCGATAACTTCACGTGGTCGAACACTTGACTACTAGTGGCATGGCCATGCACTTTCTTTATCCGATCTGTGAGGGGCGGAGACATCTCTCTGTTATGTTAGGAGGACAAATCCCATATCCCACCAGTCACATTCCTCTCCATGTTTGAGCATACAAAAGCTACCTTTATAACTACCCGATTCACGGTGTAGCGTTTGGCAACCCCTTAAGAATGCTCTTACACATGTAGGAAACCATCTTGATCTCAGGTCTAAGGATTATACATCATCATTGCTTGAGACCAACTAACGACACATAGATTCATAACAATCTCAATAGTGTCTCAAGGTGGGTCTTATCAACATCATGTTCTCTAACATGTGTCCATATTATCGGTTTGATATCTCCATATCTATGACTCGTGAAACATAGTCATCAACCAATACATATGCTAGTCTATTCATATGTGTCCTCATATGTTTACGACCGGGGATCGTGTAAGAATAATTATCGCAGAAATATAGAGTTTCACAACCAAGTCACATACTTGATAATAAATATTAACAATATTATTCTAGGAACAAGATAACACATTATCCAATGTCATGAACATAATGAAAATATAATCATCTCTATGATTGCCTCTAGGGCATATTTTCAACACTGACAATACATGATGCCACTTCCCAGTCGGAGTACCTGCGTGTCCACGCTATTTTCTAAACATAGCGACATCCAATTACCTATCGATGATATCTAGGTAATTGGATGTCCACGCGCTCTCCTGACAGCAATGCTTTTTGAACTTGCAGGCTTGATGAAGTTGCCCGTGGCTGCTGTCTCATCCTCCTCATGCTGCATGGAAGTCCCCACGAAAGTGGCTAGGGGAATACGAACAATATATATATATATATATATGTATGTATATATATATATATATATATATATATATATATATATATATATGTATATATATATATATATATATGTATGTATATATATATATATATGTATGTATATATATATATGTGTGTGTGTGTGTGTGTGTGTATATGTATGTATGTATGTATGTATGTATGTATGTATGTATGTATGTATATATGTATGTATGTATGTATATATGTATGTATGTATGCACATATATATGTATATGTATATGTATATATGTGTGTGTATATATATATTTATGTGTGTGTGTCTCTCTCTCTCTCTCTCTCTATATATATATATATATATATATATATATATATATATATATCTAGGAAAATGGTATGATACTCTGGAGTACACACTCCCACTACTCATATACCACTTAAATCGTATGATGATATCTCTTTATCTATTTGAGCATACTTCAATAATGATTATAAGATACTCTAAAGTGAGTTCTATGGAAAATTTCATGAAAGTCCACTTTTATATCACAATTTGTGTACATACTTCTTTTATATATGAAAAAGGGTATATAACAAAAATAAAGGGCTCCAATAGAATTTTTTCAACCAAGTCACATTGGAGTATCTTATAATTGGTATTTAAGTTATACTGAAAGCGATAAAGAAGTATAATATATTTGTTTAAGTGGTATATTGGAAGTGGGAGTACATACTCCCAGGAGTACGAAAGGGGCATCCTATGTGTGTGTGTGTGTGTGTGTGTGTGTGTGTAAAATATGAAGTCAGTTTTAAAGGCACAAGTAGCCACTGCTCGGAGACTTTATAGAGAAGAGTTATCGTAGATGGTTTCATCTATAAACTGTATGTGATGCATCAGTCATCATAGACAATTTCATCTACAAACTGTCTGTGATACATCAGCCATCACAGATGGTCTCATCTACAAACCGTCTGTAATAGTCAACTAGCGCAGACAGTTCTGAGTTAATAACCGTCTTTGATAGTCTGCATCACAGACGGTTTGAAAATCGTCTGTGATGACATCATGTCATTACTGGCCTATAAACTCAGATGGCTCACGAAACCGTTTGTGATGACGTTTTTGAACCATCTATGAAGACCTTTTCTGTAGTAGTGATACATACATACATATATACATATACATATATGTAAGATCGAGGAGGCCGACTAGAGGGGGGATGAATAGGCGTTTTAAAAACTTCTTTGGCTAAAACCGATTTCTAATGCGGAAGCTAATACAAATACGGTTTTGCACAATTAAAGCCAAAATCAACTAGGTTCACCTAAGTGCACCAACAATACAAGTCTATTGATAAATATAACAATTAAGCAAGGACTTGTAAGCTATACAATTTAATCAATGTAAATAGCACAAACCTAGGCAAGCATTCATCCACAATGAATAAGCAATTTAATTCAAGGAATATAAATTGCAATATGTAAAACACAAGAATGCAAACCTAATGAGACACGACGATGTTTTACCGTGGTGTTAGGAGACTTCTTGGTCTCCTCTAATCCACGTTGAGGCAAGCCCAAACTAATTGGACCGGCTCCACGAATTGAGCACCCGCCTCCGAGGTAAGTCCAACCACTTGGACCGGTTCCAAACCGAACCAACACCTCGCTCCACTAGGGTTGCTCTTTCCTCCACTCTGGAGATGGCGAGCACCACGCCACTCACAAACCGCCCGGGTCTTCTCACAATCTTCTTTGAGAAGCTCACCGGTATAGCAGCGTCCACGCCGTCTAGGTGTCGGCAAACACCAAGAGTAACAAGTCTTAGAACTCTCACTTGAACTAATCAAGTGTCCAAGCTCAAGTGGATACTTAATCCACTACCTAAAGCAACACATGCACTTAGGGTTTACCTCTCAAAGCTCACTAAGTGCAACACATGCACAAATGAGAGTAGAGGGCTTGCACTAGCTCAATAGTATGAATGGGAACACCAGCAGCACTCAGCTACCTACCACACACGGCCAAGGTGGGTATTTATAGCCCACACACAAAAACTAGCCGTTGTGGAAAAGTCTGCTGAAAAATCAGCAGGAGCGGTTCAACCGCCAACTAGGAATCGGTACAACCGTACTCCCTCCAACGGTCATAAAACTAGCCGTTGGGCACTGGTTCGGTACAACCGCCAACACACATTCGGTACAACCGCATCGCCCGGTTGAACCGCATTGACATGCGGTACAACCGATTGCAGGGTTTCCAAATCTACTGAAACGACATGCTCTTTGGAAAATATGAACCGCCTTTCAAAGATCAGTACAACCGTAGAGCGGTTCAACCGTTTTACAAATGCGGTTCAACCGATTATCAAGAGAGCTCCAGGTCGAAATAACATCGGTTCTAGTTTTCTTGAACCGCCAACTGGAAATCAGAACAACCGATTTTCGGTCAAACCGCACCAAAAATCCGGTTTAACCGCAGCGAGGTTTAACCGCCCAATATACGTCAGTACAACCGATTTCCCAGAGAAAATAGCAGTTTGCATCCAAAACAAATTCAATTGCAAAACACATTTGACAATTGACAAGTGATGCAAACAAGGGTTCAAAGGCAAGATTCTCAACAAGTTGCAAAACACATTTGCCAACTTTTAGAATCATACCACAAATTGCACTCCGCTTCAACTTAGTTAGCAAAACACATTTGCCACCGAATTGACACGCGATGCAAACAAGGATTCACGTGGAATTCTCAACAAGTTGCAAAACACATTTGCCAACTTATAGAATCACACTACAAGGAATAAGGTACATGGACTTACACTGTTTGTAAAACACATTCGCAAACTAAAGTCACATGCTACAAGGATTATCCATGAGCCACAACTATTTGCAAAACACATTCGCAAATATTGGCAACATGTTAAGGTGAGCTAGAGCAAACACAATGAGCTATCAACACATGATTAACTCAAGCTACTAGTCAAAGACCCCTCTTAATAGTACGACAACCTATACTAGCAATCCAGTCTCCCAACCAAACACCGAGACCAGTAAAAGACTAGGAACACATCCTTAGCCCTAGCTAGTCATACCTTTGCCTTGCGCAACCACTTGAAGTTTGATGACGCACATCCTCACTTCAAGTCCGGGTCCTTGACTTGAATACTCATCAACACATGATGAGTTCTTCACTTGACCATCATCAACGCATGATGAAGCTTCACTTCGGGATCTTGACTTGATGCTCATTAGCACATGATGACATCTTCCATCCCGAGTCTTGATATGCATCAACACATGATGCACTCTTCACTTGGCCTCCATCAACGCATGATGGTCCTTCACTTGACTTGATGATCAACACATGACCATCTCCTCTTCTTGAACATCATCGACACACGATGATTTCCTTCACTTGACTTCCACCAACAAATGATGGAACTCCTCTTGACTTGATGATCATCAACACATGATGTCATCCCAAGTCTTTATTATCACGAAACATAACCTGCTTATCCAACTCATGGAAAATGTTAGTTCCATAATATGATTATCATTAATTACCACAACATACCATTAACTCATAATAGTGGGACATGATACCACAATCTTTCCCTCTTTGGTAATTGATGATAACCACTTCAATAACAAATAATTGAATGTAGATTGGTATGAGTATATATGCACTACACAAGTTGTATATACTCATATGAATATATATAACTACACAAGTTATATATACTCAAAGGATATATGAGCACACATGTCTCATATACACACATGAATATATTAACTACACAAGTTATATATATTCAAGGATATGTGAGTACACATGAACTACATAAGTTATGTTATACTCACATATAAGTATATTTAGACTACACAAGTCTTATATACACACATGAATATATTAACTATACTGAGGTTAAATATATTCAAGGATATGTGAGTACACATGAACTACACAAGTTATGTTATACTCACATATAAGTATATTTAGACTACACAAGTCTTATATACTCACATGAATATATTAACTACACAAGTTAAATATATTCAAGGACTAGCTAAGTGCCCGTGCGTTGCTATGAAACAACAAATACTAAATGCAGGCGGTGGGTGTGAGAACAAATCATAAATGAGTAATTTAATTTATCTCAAACTACTACTTCCATTTCAATTAAAACGTACTAAGCTGTTACACAAAGATGCATGGAACTAACAGAATAGCAAAGTTCAGTTAATGCTCTTCAAAATAAATTGTCCAAAAACAAAATTCAGGTATCAAGCTCTATTGATTCCAGAACCTAGGCAACTAACATCAATAAATACTACGATCGCCAGAGTTGTACCGCTCAATATTTGATGAGCGGCATCTGCAAAGGCTAAAAGAAAAAAAAACATTACATTTCAAGCAAAGCAGTTTTGACTGCCCTTCAAATAGTGCATGGTTGTCATTTGCACGTGACCATTATCTAAAACAAAGCTAATCGATGAGGACAAGGAAACTCGCGTCGTTGTTTCCTTGAAGGCCATCCTCCCATCCACGATAAAGTACATTAGAGTATCAGCTATCCTGCATGAAAACCATGTATCAGACATAAATAATATTCCAAATTTTGAGACTCACAAACTAAAAACAATTAAGGTAAAATTTATGTGTTGTGCCGATGGACAAAATGAATTTTCATTCATATTTATTCAATTGATAGAAACTCTAAAAAAACAATTCAGGTAATATCTGGATTTCTTGTGACTAATAGGCAAAGATTGTCAATTATTCTATGAACTGAAATTTGAGAAAGCAAAAGCATTGCCAATCATGATTCATGAGTAATGCAAACAAAATCTTGAAGCATATCTATATGCGTTCTCACCTCGGTGTTGAATAAGCAATGGTGCAAATGTTAGTTCGGTTATTGTCAAGTAGCTTATACAAAGATGTCGTTCCTCCGTTGCAATAGAAAACATTTCGCTTAAGATATCATTCGCAGTACCAAACAAAAAGAGTTGAGTTTGCCAACAAAAAAAGAAAGTTGAGTTTTCCCATAACGAATCCTTAACATAAATTCTGTCATTCCAAACCTATCTACCATTTGTCCTCTCACTAACGATTTACATATTTACTTTTGAGTAGTTCTAGCAAAGCAAAATATCTAGTATGAATTCTTGAGAATCGCTGAAGGAAAAAAAACATAACGATAAAGTGGGCTTAACAACGTTGATGTAACCATCATAGTTGCTCACTTTGTCACCAAGCACCAATCGAAATCTTTGTTATATAATAGCCATCGATAAATCTGGTTGGAGAGCATAACTACAATTCTATGATCAATGTATTCAGCGGTACAAATATTTTGATACGATTCATTGTACTTTCTAATACTACACTCGAGACTCAATTTATTAAGGGCATAAAACAAACAAAAGCAAAAAAAAAGCGAAATGCTAGTATTACCAATGCAAAATCACACCGGAAAGACAACAACATCGCCGCTTCTTCCCATGCAAGCTAGTTGGAAAATTCCCATGAAGTAGTCGCTCACCTCAAACAACAAAATTTGGCAAAGATAAGAGTGAAAACCGAGCGGTTAAGCAAGAACATCCTTGACTTGGCCTTCGGTGCGCGGTTAGGGTTTTCGAACAACACCTCAAATGTTACATATAGATCACCTTTCTTGTTGCTTTGGTACAATGGCATGCCTTCTCCTTTGTTCCTAACCTCCTTGGGCTTAGTGACACCCTAAAAATTTGTGATGAAGTTGAGCTGACTGATTGTAGATGAGAAATGACTACAGGATGCAAATCTGGCTGTTGTGTTTAGGACTTGGTGGCTTACCTTGGTGCCAATTTCCACCAGATGGTTGTCAAGATGCTTGATGGTCTTCACAAAACCAACCAGAGATTGCAGCTGCAACAGCAAAAGGTGATCAGACATCTAAAACTAAACCAATGAAACACACACATACATAAAAAGAACAATGAAGTAACAATAACAAGTCCCTGTTTCCAATGCACCTTCTGGGGAAAGAGATACTTGGTGGATGGCTGGAAGCCAATGCACCTTCTGGGGAAAGAGATACTTGGTGGATGGCTGGAAGTTGGGGCCAGATGACGATGAATACTCAATAGTAGAAATAACTAAATGATAGCAAGGGTCATTTGTAACATGGGGATTTTGTAAGAAGAAAAACCATAGTGTTTCCTATGAAATTCTGCGCAGAATCATACGTTACAAAACAGAACTAAATGTTAAAAACTTAAAATGATCCTTAGTGGAAATGTGCCATAATCCCTTCGAGGTTATGCATTTGATATAGGACGGATCAAGGTTATAGCTGAAGTAGTGAGTATTAGTAACCAATTTACAAAGATGGATATCATCGAACTCATCCAATCGTGACCTCGAAAAAACTAACTTTTTAGTCCTTATAATATGACCATGTTTTTCAACCAAGGTTGCCATACAATTTTCACTAATTTTGTGCGGATAATTAATCTTAAGTAATTTTAATTAGAATAGATACAAGAGAAGGTTTGTACCAGGAGATTGTAATCATTGCGTGCGTGTCATTGCCTTCTCTTACAAGCGTTCATGTGGTGCTATCTGAATCCTAAAGCGCTCATGAAGTCATTTATTTGAGGATGAAATTAGTCAAATCAACTATTCCCCATACAAAATTTCAACCAAACAGACAAATGGCAAAGCAAACCTTCAAGTCTTCAGGTTCTCCATCAATATTAGGTTCCCCCTCCTCAAAAAATAAAACATCCTGCAAATATCAGATGGCATTGCCAAATCAAACATCCAAACGATAAATTAGAACAGATAGTAATGGATACATTAGTACATTACACCTTCATGATAAACAACTTGTCAAGTTGAGCAATTCTAAATGTCTCTGACCATGTGGTGATCTGTTAACCATCATAGTTGCTCCTATCTTTTTTTTTGCAACGTAAAGTGGCTTCTATGCAATCCATCATAATTTCGAAAGAATGAAGACATCCTTATGTTCCGATGCATTGTCTACTATTGAGCATTCATTGGGAAAGAACCAACAAAAGCTCAACATTACCTAAAGAGTAATCATGCATGCACAGATATCCGCTATGCGCTATTGAGGAATAACCAACTAATATTGACTGGCTCCGGGATTCATTCACCATAGCCCTACATTAACTTGGTAAATGTTAACAAAACAAATTATATAAATAAACAGGTGTATAGGGGCCTTGAAATTGAATCAAAATGTAACCCTACCAGTATGTTGCGTCAGCTACTGCAAAAACATTTGGACTCAACTCCCCTAATTGGACACCCTTATATTGCCCCATCATGTACTCATTGTACAGGTGAGGCATCCTCATGAAAGGATTAACATCGATCAAGATGCTTCCAGTGTATGTCTATCTCAATGCTGGCATCGAGATCAAGCCCCAGTGATCATTGAACATAAGTAACATCATTAAGATTCGAGTGCACCAGCAGTGATCACCGAACAAAATTGACACAAAAAGCAGCTAGCTAGGTGCATAGAAACACTATCGCATGCATCGACCATTATTACTTCTAGAGCCAGTGTCGAGACCCAAAATTAAGGTTCGGGACCCTATGTGTTTAAAGCACTAGCCCAGGATCGTGCTAGTGCACACAGTGTCAACAAAGATGGCAATCGATCCATACAAGCGAATAATAACATGGCTGCAACAAATGCCTAAGGGCCCTTGCAGCTCATGCTTGCACACAGGAAAATAAGCGAACCTAAGCACACGAGCTACCGCCTAAAGGCGACTCGAAAAGGAAGCGGCTAAGCGACTAAGCTGGAACTTAAGCAGACTACTCGAGAAAGCCTCCAAAACCACGGCGACGCTCACTTTGGTGTAGACCACAAGTGAGCTAGCATCCTCATGAATTACGTTCTCGGGGCCTCGGACCGGTGCAGCAGAGTAGGTGTCTTTGGGTGCAGTCTGGTAGCTCCTCTGGTTGCTGAGCTCGGCCGATCCTCTGGAATCTCCTCTGGATCCTCTTCAACTTCTTCGGATCTTCCTCTTGATCATCTTGATCTCATGTTGACCGTAGAGAGCTTGCTCTAAGACGGGATCCTTTCTCGGCTTCTTCCCAGTTCGATAAGCGCACCTCGGCTCGGTGGCGGCCATCTCCGCCGACTCCTCTGGCGGTGTGAACAGTGCAAGATGCACCACAGTGGCATTGCCTTCCCGTTAGTAGACGGAAAGTGCGCAGATAGCTCCTGGCGGCTCTGGGATGGTAGTGGAAGACGGTGTTCTGCGGTTCTTCGCGTAGATGTGGCGAACTTCGAAGCATGGCCAAGCGTGGCGACTCTGGATTCCTTGCGTGAAGGTGATCCTCCTAATCAAACGTCCAAGGGCTGGCTACCTCTGGTGTTCCTCCGAGCGTAAACCGTCAGGCGGCAGACCACACCTCGATCTCGTCCATTGACTATGTACTCGCTGCCACGGTACATCGGGCAGTCGAACCCTCCAAGTGTCTGCAGCGGACTTCCACACTCTGCGGCAAGTCCTCCGTTCGCGATCTTGAAGGTCTGAAGGTAAGGCATCTGCCAAGAAAGACAAGAGGTAAGAACCACGATAAAACAGCGGGGAGAGGAAAGAAATTATAGCAATAGATGAGTCAAGAGAGATATGAGAGGAGTTAAGCAATTCATTAATCTTGTAAGTTAATTTTCTTTTAGAAAATAATTTGGACACTCTAAAGACGGCCGATCTAACTAAGGTCAAGACCTACAGTCAGTATGGCTCTGATACCACTTTTGTCGAGACCCAAAATTAATGTTCGGGACCCTCTGTGTTTAAAGCACTAGCCCAGGATCGTGCTAGTGCACACAGTGTCAACAAAGATGGCAATCGATCCATACAAGCGAATAATAACACAAACGATTAACTTTGATTAACAAATAATGGTTTTGACCTTAAGGTCGAGTTTACAACTATTGAGCCACGCAGGCTAACATAGGAAATAAGCGGCGCCGAAACATAAGCGGTAGTGGCACCCCATCGGTCCGCCACAGCAACCGATCGATCAAAACCTTCGATCGAGGCACCTTCGATGTACTCGTCCTCGAATCTTTGGTGAAGACTCCTCCTCTGCTTGATTCGTCAAAACAAGCATGAGTACACACCGTACTACATAAGCCACACCACGAGATGCAAAATATATATATATCTTTGGCTTTTTACAAAGGAAGGCATTCATGGCTCTTTTGCATAAATGCAACTTTTGCAATTAAATACAATTAATAGATTAAAGAATTAAAACAAATAGACGATAATAATTTTAACAAGTTATTTCACAAAGACACACACACCCTAACGGGTTATTCACATAGCTAGATGATTTAATCACATAGCTCCCTTCCCACACGCTTTATGAAGATCTACCCTAGTGTCAAATCCCGAGCATTGTCCATGATCATGACGCATTATTCAATAGATTACGTTACACTCTGCGAGTTTGTACACTTTACCCACAAGATACAATTAGTGTAGCTAACACTAATCATAACAAAGCATTTCAGATACCTTATCCTACTATGCTAGGCCCGTCTCAAAAGCAGGCATGTGGTCGTGCAGAAGCTCGGTTCAATAGAGCACATGGTGAGGTCCTTAATTGACCAAGGCAAGACTTCCACAAGCTAACCAAACCACATAGACACACAGATCATTATAATTCACACACATCCACATAGTTCACACCCACCCTTTCACACAAGATCCACCCCTTGCCTCGGTCCAAAATCTTTTACCACCGGTTGATTTAAGTGCAACATATGCCACAAAGACACATAGTGCACACAGTTTGTTCACACAGTTTCATATTTACTTAGTCAATTTATAACAAAGAAGATACATGACCAAAGTGAGTCGTGGCATGGCTAAGCAATCTAATACGCAACTAACCAACCCACGTTGGTGCTACAATATTACCAACTAATTATCAACTAGGGTGACAAGGAATCAAGGGTTAACAATTACACAAGGGAGGCATATCAATTTGGAATTAACTCATCGCACCCAAAAGCTTTTAAATAAATACTTGAATTAAGATGCAGAATTTGAATTAAAATACTTTTATAAAACTGGGAAGCAAAATGGTCAAGGGCATAGCTTGCCTTGAAAAGGATCTAGGAATTGATCTTGGTCTTGGAAAGGTCCTTCTTCTTCAACTCTTCCAAAGAAATCGAAGTCTACTATAAAACGACACAAACAAACAAAACTAAATAAAAACCAGAAGCAAATAACTCCAATAAAATAATTAAAAATCTCCAATAGATAGATCTGGATTTTAGACGAATTTAGAAATTTGAATGGATGGATTTGGAGTTAGGATTCAATTATTATGAATTTTACAAATTTTAACCTAAAATTGGAAATTAAATAAATTCTAAATTCTAAAACTAAACTGAACTCCAAATTACATAATTATATGTTATTTAATTAGACAATAATTTTCTAAGATTTTAGCAATTTAAATCATCCAATTTGGATTTGGGATTCAAAAGATATGAATTTTACAAGTTTTAACCTATCTCTTGAATTTTAAATGAATTTCTAAATTTAAACAAAAGTCAAATTTAAATAATTTTGATTTGATTAGCTAGATCTAAATTTTATATGAATTTAGAAATTTGAAACACCCAATTTGGAGTTTGGATGCAAAAGTTATGAATTTTACAAATTTAAACCTAAATCTGTTATTTAACAATTTCCCGAATTATTTTTCTAAAGGAAATTCTAATTATTGCGCAAGGTGACGTCAGCGAAGGATTTTCCGGAAAATAAATGAATTAAAGAATTAACTGACATGTGGGACCCACATGTCAGTGACCCGGCTCACGGTGGACCAAGTCCACCGAGCCACTGGATTTGAATTTAAGCAGTCTTTGGCGTGCGCACACACAGGGCATAAGCGGCACGCTTGGCGCACACGTGGCTGACACGCACGCACGGAGGGTGAGGTGGCAGGTGATGTGGCGTCCACGTCGGCGAGGACGACAACGACGGCGGCGGCACTGGACCCGAAGGTCACCGGCGAACGGCGGCTCGTCGCCGGGAATGGGTGGTACGGGCATGTAGCTGAGGTTATCGCGAACACGATGAGATACCTCCGGGTGGTTGAGGTGGGCGGTGGTGGCCGGCGGCGAGGTCGAGGCGGCGGCTCGGGTTTTGTCAGACGGGGTTCCGGCGAGGTCTAGGCGTCGGCGATGTGTCTTGGAGGTAGAGGCGATGGCGATCCGATGGTGTGCTCATGACGACGCGGCGGCGGCGGCGACGGCAAGATCGAAGAAATCCCACCGGCGAGAAACCCCAAATCTCGAATTGGCGGCGATGCTAAGGTTCTCGGTGGAATTGAGCGAGGGTGTTGGAAAGGGGTCGGCGATCCTCGGGTCTCATTTATAGGGCCGGAGGCACCAGGCGGCGTGGCGGCGAGGAGGTCGTGTCTTGAGATCGTGGCGGCGGTTGCGGCTTAGGCGTCGCGTCGCGAGAGGAGGGAAGAGGGCGTGGGGTCGTGGCGGAGGAGGGCGCGAGTCTCGCAGCGCGCCTGTGAGTCGTGGGTGGTTGGAGCGGCCGTTAGCGAAGCTTCGCCGCGGCTTCAATAAGCGGTTATCTTGCGCGCGAATCTTGCGCTGGAGACGAAGACGGCGTGGGCGAAGGTGGTGGGGTCCACTGGCGGCGAGACGGGAGGCGCCCACGTGGCGAGGTGAGGAGAGATACGGCAAGAAGATCTGGCGTCGCCCAAAGACGGATCCAACGGCGAGAAGGGTTGGGTGCCTGGCGCTGGCCGAACATGAAGGGCTTGGGTTTAGGCCCAAGTACTGTTGGAGATTTTAAAATAGCTTTTCCTTTTTAGAAAATAGCAGAAATTCAAATAAGCAATGGAAAATAGCAAATGAACTTGGAAAAATTCCAGAAAATTCCAGAAAATATATCCAAGCTCATAGAATCCAAATAAAATAGTTTTGACTATTGTTCATGTTGGAATTATTCATATTAAATTGTTTTGTTACTAAAGTCCAAGTTAAAGCTTTTGAACTAAATTCAAATAAATCCAAATGGTGAATTTTCTCTCTACTAACTATTCAAAGGATTTTTAAAGCTCTAAAAATTGGGATGTTACAAACCTCCCCCCCTTAAAGGAATCTCGTCCCCGAGATTCAGGCTAGCTGGAGAAAAGGCTAGGGAACTCGGCTTTCAACTCTTCTTCACGCTCCCACGTTGCTTCACCTTCTGAGTGGTGGCTCCACTGCACTTTGCAAAACGAATCGCTTTGCTTCGTCCGACGTTCTGCGACATCCAGAATCTTGACCGGCTGTTCTTTGTAGGTGAGGTCTTCTTTTAGTTCAATTGACTCCAACGGTGCTTGTTCTTCTGGCACCCTAAGACACTTCTTCAACTGAGAGACGTGAAAGACATCGTGTACTCGCTAGCGCATCGTGGGCGGCTCTAATCGATAAGCCACTTCTCCATGGCGTTCCAAAATCTTGAACGGACCAACATACCGAGGGGCAAGTTTCCCTTTGGCATGGAACCTTTTCACACCTCTGAGGGGCGTAACTCGGAGATACACAAAATCTTCTGGCTCAAAACTGAGATCACGACGACGATTGTCGACATAACTCTTCTGCCTCGACTGAGCTATCTTCAGCCTCTCTCTGATCATGGACACTTGCTCTTCTGCTTCTTGAATAATATCCGGATCAAAGATCAGACGTTCATTGTTTGACCGGTTCAACGGGTTCTCAGAGCCGACCATACAAAGCTTCAAACGGTGATATTTGCAAAGCGGCTTGATAAGCTGTTGTTGTACGAGAATTTTGCATATGGTAAACTCTTATCCCAACGGGTAGCATTTGCTAGCGCACAGGCTCTCAGCATATCCTCCAATATTTGATTAACCCTTTCGATCGTCCATCTGCTTGGGGATGATACGCAGATCTTGAAATTCAGTGAGTCCCTAAGGCTTCATGCAAACTCGCCAAAATCGGAGGTGAATTGAGATCCTCGATCGACACTATCTTCTTAGGCACACCATGCAAACCGACAATCTTGACATGTACAGCTCGCTAGACGATCTCTGAATAAGTGGTTTTGACTGGTAAGAAATGGGCAACTTTAGTCAAACGATCCACTATTACCCAAATCGAATCGTAACTTGATTGAGTCTTGGGTAGACCGTAATGAAATCCATTCCGATTTCTTCCCACTTCCACTGGAATCTGCAAGGGTTGCAACAGACCTGCCGGCCTCGATGTTCTCTTTAACTTTCGACACATCGCACAAGGCAACGAACTCGGCGACGTCCGTTTCAAATTCGCCACCAAAACTTATTCTTAACATCCCGATACATCTTAGTACTACCAGGTGAATCGAATACTTTGAGTCATAGGCCTCCTTCAGGATTAGCCGCCTCAATCCATCAATATCTGAACGCAAATCGTCCATTGATCCACAAGATATCCTCGATCATCCACCGTGAAGTCCTTGAACTTCCTTCGCCATCTTCTTCTTGATGTCGGAGAACTCTGAGTCTTTCGGCTGAGCTTCGCGAATCTGCTTCTCCAAAGTAGACTGCACTTCCAAGTTTGCTACGAATCCTTCAGATACTACTTCTAGCTTCAGCTTCTGGAATTCCTCTTGAAGTTCTGAACAAGGCTCTTTCACTTCCAAAGCATTGCAGTGGCTCTTACGGCTCAAAGCATCTGCAACGACATTGGCTTTACCAGGATGGTAATGGATTCCAAGATTATAATCCTTTATCAACTCTAGCCATCTCCTCTGTCTCATATTCAGATCTGACTGAGTGAAAATATATTTCAGGCTCTTATGATCTGTGTATACCTCACAGCGATTACCGATGAGGTAATGACGCCAAATCTTCAAAGCATGCACTACGGCAGCTAATTCCAGATCATGGGTGGGGTAATTTTCTTCATGAGGCCTCAACTGCCTTGACGATAAGCGGCAAATCTTCCTTCTTGCATCGGGACACACCTAATCCTTGACGCGAAGCATCACAATAGATATCAAAATCCTTGCGAATATCTGGCGAGAATCAAGATCAAATTTGAAGTCAAACGCTTCTTCAATTCTTGAAAACTTTCTTCACAAGTCAGGTCCAGTAAACTTTTTTCTTTCTTCAACAATTGCGTAAGAGGTTTAGCAATTAATGAAAATCCTTCAATGAAACGGCGATAATATCCTGCTAATCCCAAGAAACTGCGAATCTGAGTGACAGTCTTGGGTTGTTCCCAATGCTGTCTGACTTTAACTTTATCGGGGTCAATCTACTCCTGCAAATTGTCATTACATGACCAAGAAAATCCACTTCCTTTTTCCAAAAATCGCACTTGCTAAACTTAGCATACAACTGATGCTCCCTGAGCTTCCCTAGAATTAATCTCAAATGTTCAGCATGCTCTTCTTCTGACTTGGAGTAAACCAAAATATCATCGATGAATACGACTACAAACTTGTCCAGATACTCCATGAATACCTTATTCATCATGTTCATGAAATAGGCAGGGGCATTAGTCAGACCAAAGGACATGACTAGGAACTCATAATGCCCATACCGCGTTGAGAAAGCGGTTTTAGGTATATCCTTAGGACAGATCTTCAACTGATGATAACCCGATCGCAGATCAATCTTGAGAACACTCGGCTCCTTCATCGATCAAGCGGATCATCTATCCGAGGCAATGGGTACTTATTCTTGATGGTGACTTCATTGAGAGATCGGTAGTCGATGCACATTCTCATGCTTCCATCCTTCTTTTTGACGAACAAAACCGGCGCTCCCCATGGCGCATTTAACTAGGCCTCACAAAGCCTTTCTCTAAAAGTTCTTCTATCTGCTTCTTCATCTCCACTAACTCATCGGTGGGCATCCGATCGGTCTCTTCGAGATGGGTGTTGTTCCGGCACTAGATCGATGACAAACTCGATGTCACGATCCGGTGGCATTCTGGTAATTCTTCCGGGAACACATCCGGATATTCCTTGACGACCGCACATCTTCCAACGCGACGGTCTTGTGCTATTGACTATCAAATGCCCATTACGACCGAGGTGGCTAGGAACTCCACTTTGTTTCCTTTGGTATCCTCGATTATAACGGCTCTTGCCACAATCCAAAGACGGCTTTGTGCTTGGTTAACCAATCCATGCCAAGGATGACATCTATGATTTGGGTGTCTAGAATAATTAGGTTAGCTAGAAACTCAACTCGACTATGAGTAACTTAGCCCTAAACAACCCACATTAGAACTTAGCTCGCTCTCAGGTATCGGACTAACAGAGTTAAGCAGGCATAACTTCCAACTTATTCTTAGTTGCAAAACTCCGAAACAAATGAATGCGAAGCTCGAATCAAAGCAAGCAGGCAGTCTTGAATTTACTAGGAACTTACCCAAGACAACGTCTGGTGCTTCTGGCTCCTTCCAGAGTGGCGTGATTAACACGACCTCGACCATCGACCGAGGCGTTCCTCTGGTTGGTGGTTCCTGAGAAACTCCTTGGTTGTTCTCAAGACGGGGTCTTGGCGGTGTTGCTCCAAGGTTGAAGCGAACCGGAGTGATAGTTCCTTCGAGGACACCGATTAGCAAAATGCCTGGCCGACGGCAATTGTAACACACTCTTGGTTCATTCTGCCGGTTGTTGTTCCCTGGGGTGGGGTTGGCTGGTGTCGGGTTACGAGAATTCTAAACAAAAGGACGAGGTGTGAAGGTGGTGCAGTGTCTGAAAGAACTCGAGGTCAAAACGATTAAGCTAACTGTGGCACTATCCTTGCCCTCTCTTTGTTGTGGTGGTGGCTTCCTCCGAGCCATTCTACGCTTGCGGTGGTCCTCGATTCTTTGCGTTTGTCCTCCATGACCAACGCCTTGTTAATCAACTCTGAAATGCAGGGAAGGTGTGAGCAAGTAGATTGACTTGCGATCTGAGTTCAATCCCTTCAAGAAGCGACTCTGGCGAGACACAGCGAAGCGACATCCTCTGGAGCATAGCGAGCTAGTTGGGAGAACTTATTCAGTAGTCGATCATCGACATAGTCCCTTGCTTAAGAGCACGGAACTCATCCTTCTTGATCCATAATGCCTTCAGTACATGATATTGGCGAAAAGTGCAGTGAATTCTTCCCAAGTGATATTCTCGGTGCTCCATGGGTCAGCGCAGGTTTTCCCACCACTCGCCAGCCTATGCCCTCCATCTGATGGGTGGCATACAAAACCTTCTCATGATCGCTGCATTGGGTGATCAGCAGCTTCCTCTCAATCACGCGAAGCCAATCATCAGCCTCTACTGGCGTGACATGTCCAGAGAAAGTTGGCGGACGGGTTCTCATGAATTCAGCCAACTTGGATGGTCCCTGATGACCATGAGCGACTGGGGCTCCTCCCTGATGATGGTGGTGGTTGTTGTTGTTGTTCATGGCCTGCATCTGGTTCATCATGGTGTACATCATCTGCGTCTGTGCTGCCATGAAAGCTCCAAAGTTCTGCAAGTCCAGGGGTGGTGCTTGGGGTGGCACTGTTCCCACAGGGGTTTGCTCATTGCCTTCTGATCCTTGGGCTCCGGATCCACTTGCGGCGGCATTGCGAGTTTGAACCATCTGGTGAGGTTCCATAGGTTAGATAAGGTAGAGAGCACGAGGTGAGTTAAGAACTAGACAGGGGAATAGATTAAACCCAACAAACACAGCTCAAGAAACTTCGAATGAAATAATCTTCATTAATAGCTTAATAGCATGGTCGCAACAAATGCCTAAGGGCCCTTGCACTATGCTTGCACACAGAAAATAAGCGAACCTAAGCACACAAATACACGCCTAAAGGCGACTCGAAAAAAATCGGCTAAGCTCGACTAAACTGGAACTTAAACAGACTACTCGAGAAAGCCTCCAAAACCACGGCGACGCTCCCTCCTGGTGTAGACCCTGAAGTGAGCTGGCATCCTCATGGCGGTTACGATGCCCGGGGCCGGTGCAAGCAGAGTAGGTGTGCTTTGGCAGTGCAGTCTGGTGGCTCCTCTGGTGTCTGGCAGCTCATTTGGATCCTCTGGAATCTCCTCTGGATCCTCTTCAACTTCTTCTGGATCTTCCTCTTGATCATCTTCGATCTCATGTTGACCGTAGAGAGCTTGCTCTAAGACGGCGATCCTTTCCTCGGCTTCTTCCCAGTTCGATAGGCGCACCTCACTCGGTGGCGGCCATCTCCAATGACTCCTCTGAAAGCGGTACTGAGCAACTGCAAGATGCACCACGCTGGCATTGCCTTCCCGTTAGTAGACGGAAAGTGCGCAGATAGCTCCCTGGCGGCTCGGGATGGTAGTGGAAGACGGTGTTCTGCAGTTCTTCGCGTAGATGTGGCGAACTCAAGCATGGCCAAGCGTGGCGACTCTGGATTCCTTGCGTGAAGGTGATCCTCCTAATCAAACGTCCAAGGGTCTACCTCTGGTGTTCCTCCGAGCGTAAACCGTCAGGCGGCAGACCACACCTCGATCTCGTCCATTGACTATGTACTCGCTGCCACGGTACATCGGGCAGTCGAACCCTCCAAGTGTCTGCAGCAGCTTCCACAGCTCTGCGGCAAGTCCTCCGTTGCGATCTTCGAAGGTCTGAAGGTAAGGCATCTGCCAAGAAAGACAAGAGGTAAGAACCACGATAAAACAGCGGGGAGAGGAAAGAAATTATAGCAATAGATGAGTCAAGAGAGATATGAGAGGAGTTAAGCAATTCATTAATCTTGTAAGTTAATTTTCTTTTAGAAAATAATTTGGACACTCTAAAGACGGCCGATCTAACTAAGGTCAAGACCTACGATCGGATGGCTCGATACCACTTTTGTCGAGACCCAAAATTAATGTTCGGGACCCTCGTGTTTAAAGCACTAGCCGAGATCGTGCTAGTGCACACAAAGGTCAACAAAGATGGCAATCGATCCATACAAGCGAATAATAACATAAACGATTAACTTTGATTAACAAATAATGGTTTTGACCTTAAGGTCGAGTTTACAACTATTGAGCCACGCAGGGCTAACATAGGAAATAAACGGCAGCGGAAACATAAACGGTAGTGGCACCCCATCGGTCCGCCACAGCAACCGATCGATCAAAACCTTCGATCGTGCACCTTCGATGTACTCGTCCTCGAATCTTTGGTGAAGACTCCTCCTCTGCTTGATTCGTCAAAACAAGCGTGAGTACACACCGTACTATAAGCCACACCACGAGATGCAAAATATATATATGTCGGCTTTTTACAAAGGAAGGCATTCATGGCTCTTTTGCATAAATGCAACTTTTGCAATTAAATACAATTAATAGATTAAAGACAATTAAAACAAATAGACGATAATAATTTTAACAAGTTATTTCACAAAGACACACACACCTAACAAAGTTATTCACATAGCTAGATGATTTAATCACATAGCTCCCTTCCCACACAGCTTTATGAAGATCTACCCCTAGTGTCAAATCCCGAGCATTGTCCATGATCATGACGCTGCTATTCGAATAGATTAAGTTACACTCTGCGAGTTTGTACACTTTACCCACAAGATACAATTAGTGTAGCTAACACTAATCATAACAAAGCATTTCAGATACCTTATCCTACTATGCTAGGCCTGTCTCAAAACAGGCATGTGGTCGCACAGAAGCTCAGTTCAATAGAGCACATGGTGAGGTCCTTAATTGACCAAGGCAAGACTTCCACAAGCTAACCAAACCACATAGACACACAGATCATTATAATTCACACAGTCCACACAGTTCACACACCCACCCTTTCACACAAGATCCACCCCTTGCCTCGGTCCAAAATCTTTTACCACCGGTTGATTTAAGTGCAACATATGCCACAAAGACACATAGTGCACACAGTTTGTTCACAGCTTCATATTTACTTAGTCAATTTATAACAAAGAAGATACATGACCAAAGTGAGTCGTGGCATGGCTAAGCAATCTAATCGCAACTAACCAACCCACGTTGGTGCTACAATATTACCAACTAATTATCAACTAGGGTGACAAGGAATCAAGGGTTAACAATTACACAAGGGAGGCATATCAATTTGGAATTAACTCTCGCACCCAAAAGCTTTTAAATAAATACTTGAATTAAGATGCGATAATTTGAATTAAAATACTTTTATAAAACTGGGAAGCAAAATGGTCAAGGGCATAGCTTGCCTTGAAAAGGATCTAGGAATTGATCTTGGTCTTGGAAAGGTCCTTCTTCTTCAACTCTTCCAAAGAAATCGTCAAGTCTACTCGCAAAACGACACAAACAAACAAAACTAAATAAAAACCAGAAGCAAATAACTCCAATAAAATAATTAAAAATCTCCAATAGATAGATCTGGATTTTAGACGAATTTAGAAATTTGAATGGATGGATTTGGAGTTAGGATTCAATTATTATGAATTTTACAAATTTTAACCTAAAATTGGAAATTAAATAAATTCTAAATTCTAAAACTAAACTGAACTCCAAATTACATAATTATATGTTATTTAATTAGACAATAATTTTCTAAGATTTTAGCAATTTAAATCATCCAATTTGGATTTGGGATTCAAAAGATATGAATTTTACAAGTTTTAACCTATCTCTTGAATTTTAAATGAATTTCTAAATTTAAACAAAAGTCAAATTTAAATAATTTTGATTTGATTAGCTAGATCTAAATTTTATATGAATTTAGAAATTTGAAACACCCAATTTGGAGTTTGGATGCAAAAGTTATGAATTTTACAAATTTAAACCTAAATCATTATTTAACAATTTCCCGAATTATTTTTCTAAAGGAAATTCTAATTATTGCAAAGGTGACGTCGTGAAGGATTTTCGGAAAATAAATGAATTAAAGAATTAACTAACATGTGGGACCCACATGTCGGTGACCCGACTCACCACGCGGACCAAGTCCACCGAGCCACCGGATTTGAAGCAGTCTTTGGCGTGGCGCACTTGCAGCTGCTGATAGCGCCGACGCAGCGCGACGTGGCGTGACACGCACGCACGCAGAGGTGAGGTGGCGGTGATGTGGCGTCCACGTCGGCGAGGACGACAACGACGGCGGCGCATCTTTGGACGAAGGTCACCGTGACAGCGGCTCGTCGCCGAAATGGGTGGTACGGGCATGTAGCCGAGGTTATCGCGAACACGATGAGATACCTCCGGGTGGTTGAGGTGGGCGGTGGTGGCGGCGGCGAGGTCGGAGCGGCGGCGGCTCGGGTTTTGTCGGACGGGGTTCCGGCGAGGTCTAAGCGTCGGCGATGTGTCTTGGAGGTAGAGCGCGATGGCGATCCGATGGTGTGCTCATGACGACGCGCGGCGGCGGCGGGCGACGCACAAGAATCGAAGAAATCCCACCGGCGAAAACCCCAAATCTCGAATTGGCGGCGATGCTAAGGTTCTCGGGTGGAATTGAGCGAGGGTGTTGGAAAGAAGTGCGGCGATCCTCGGGGTCTCATTTATAGGGCCGGAGGCACCAGGCGGCGTGGCGACGAGGAGGTCGTGTCTTGAGATCGTGGCGGCGGTTGCGGCTTAGGCGTCGCGTCGAGAGGGGGAAGAGGCGTGGGGTCGTCGGAGGAGGCGCGAGTCTCGCGCGCGCCGCGTGAGTCGTGGGTGGTTGGAGCGGCCGTTGGCGAGCTTCGCGCGCGGCTTCAATGGCGATTATCTTGCGACGAATCTGCGCGAGACGAAGACGGCGTGGAGCGAAGGTGGTGGGGTCCACTGGCGGCGAGACGGGAGGCGGCCCACGTGGCGAGGGTGAGGAGAGAGGCAAGGCAAGAAGATCTGGCGTCCAAAGACGGATCCAACGGCGAGGAAGGGTTGGTGCACAAATACTGGGCCTAATAAAGTGAAGGGCTTGGGTTTAGGCCAAGTCTTTGTTGGAGATTTTAAAATAGCTTTTCCTTTTTAGAAAATAGCGAAAATTCAAATAAGCAATGGAAAATAGCAAATGAACTTGGAAAAATTCGAAAAATTCGGAAAATATATCCAAGCTCATAGAATCCAAATAAAATAGTTTTGACTATTGTTCATGTTGGAATTATTCATATTAAATTGTTTTGTTACTAAAGTCCAAGTTAAAGCTTTTGAACTAAATTCAAATAAATCCAAATGGGGAATTTTCTCTCTACTAACTATTCAAAGGATTTTTAAAGCTCTAAAAATTGGGATGTTACAAACCTCCCCCCCTTAAAGGAATCTCGTCCCCGAGATTCAGGCTAGCTGGAGAAAAGGCTAGGGAACTCGGCTTTCAACTCTTCTTCACGCTCCCACGTTGCTTCACCTTCTGAGTGGTGGCTCCACTGCACTTTGCAAAAACGAACTGTCTTGCTTCTGGTCCGACGTTCTGCGACATCCAGAATCTTGACCGGCTGTTCTTTGTAGGTGAGGTCTTCTTTTAGTTCAATTGACTCCAACGGTGCTTGTTCTTCTGGCACCCTAAGACACTTCTTCAACTGAGAGACGTGAAAGACATCGTGTACTCGCTAGCGATCGTGGCGGCTCTAATCGATAAGCCACTTCTCCATGGCGTTCCAAAATCTTGAACGGACCAACATACCGAGGGGCAAGTTTCCTTTGGCATGGAACCTTTTCACACCTCGAGGGGCGTAACTCGGAGATACACAAAATCTTCGGCTCAAAATCGAGATCACGACGCACGATTGTCGACATAACTCTTCTGCCTCGGCCGAGCTATCTTGACCTCTCTCGATCATGGACACTTGCTCTTACGCTTGAATAATATCCGGATCAAAGACTATCGTTCAATTTGCTTTGACCAGTTCAACGGGTTCTACAGTTCGACCATACAAAGCTTCAAGCGGTGACATTTGCAAACCGGCTTGATAAGCTGTTGTTGTACGAGAATTACGCATATGGTAAACTCTTATCCCAACGGGTAGCATTTGCTAAGCGCACATGCTCTCAAAGATATCCTCCAATATTTGATTAACCCTTTCGATCGGCCCATCTGTTTGGGGATGATACGCGATCTTGAAATTCAGTGAGTCCCTAAGGCTTCATGCAAACTCGCCAAAATCGGAGGTGAATTGAGATCCTCGATCGACACTATCTTCTTAGGCACACCATGCAAACTGACAATCTTTGCCATGTACAGCTCTGCTAGACGATCTCCTGAATAAGTGGTTTTGACTGGTAAGAAATGGGCAACTTTAGTCAAACGATCCACTATTACCCAAATCGAATCGTAACCCGATTGAGTCTTGGGTAGACCGGTAATGAAATCCATTCCGATTTCTTCCCACTTCCACTGGAATCTGCAAGGGTTGCAATGACCTGCTTGGCCTCGATGTTCTCGCTTTAACTTTCGACACACATCGCACAAGGCAACGAACTCGCCGACGTCCCTGTTTCAAATTCGCCATGCATGTACTGTTATCTTGTAGATATCTGCGGTGAAATAAATCGTAACAACGCAAAGACTTGCGATTACATTCTACTATTTTTTTTTGTAACAACGGAGTTGGCAAATTTATACATGGGAGTTCCTAAGTATCATGCATATACCTGTGATTCTGACACAAGAGGTGTGCATATCCTTCCCAATTTTACAAATATTTTTCCCCCTATGATTCTTCCATTTGCATAATGCCATCACCGATAATGCCAACTGTGTGAGTAAGGCTTTCCCAATTTTCCCAACAGATAATTGATGGTAACCTACAAAAACAAAGAAGACGCATTCATGTTGCTTCTTATTGGTATGAAGGTTACAAAAGAGCAGCATATGGACAGCTCTTCCAAATTAAAAAGGATAGGTTGTGATTATGAACATTACCAAGTCAAAGCTATGGAGCATTAGCATATGTGTAAATTAGGACAAAATCATACCCACTGGAATGCACCTTCCTGAGATCCATCTCGAACGGTGACCCAATCCTGTTGGGATTTGACAGAACTCTTATCACGAAGAAGATCCCTAACCTGCAGGATTCATATTCAATAATAACCAAAAGAATGCCATAATCATAGTCAGAGGGACAAGACATGCTACTACTGGATTATCACAAAGAGAACATTTACCGCTTGCAAAATTTCTTCAGATCCGGCCTTTCCCCGGGTGCGGGCATGCTAGCTTGGCGCCACGGGATCCCGCCATCCCCGAGCGCGGCGCTGCCAAATCCGGCCTTTCCCTAGGGCGCCCCGTTGCCGTCGTCTTCTTCTCTCGCCGTCCTCGGGCTTGGCGGCGCGGGATTTGGCGGTGGCGTAGATGAGAAGAGAGAGGAGGCAGCGGTGGCGGGGGAGGGGGCGGAGACGGGGGCGGACAGGAGAGTGGGAGGCAAGCGGCGCCGCCGGATCCGGCCTCTCCCTAGGGCGCCCCGTCACCGTCGTCTTCCTCTCTCGCTGTCCTCGGGCTTGGCGGCGCGGGATCTGGCGGCGTCGTGAGATGAGAGGAGGAGAGGGGGCGGTGGTGGCGGGGGAGGGGGCATAGACGCGAGGAGAAGAGAAGAGCGGGGGCAGAGGCGGGGACGGAGAGGAGAGTGGGAGGTGGGCGGCTCAGGTGGGGCGCGTGCGTGAGTGGGAGGTGGGTGGCGCGGATGGGGCGGTTGAGTGGGCGGCGTTTGCGTGGGCACGATAGACATCTGCTGTCATGTGACGCATAATCCGAAGTCGTTAGTCTTGAGTCGATCGGACGGACAATAACTCCGGTGGGAGGACACACCATCACCAACTCCAATATTTAAGTAGTAGAGATATATGAACTACACAGGTCTCATATATACTCATATGAATATATTAACTATGCAAGTTAAATATATTCAAAGGATATGTTTTAAAGTAAAGATCCCAAATATATGTGGAAACAGGAATATGGATCAATACTAATGAAACCTCAAAATATAGAATGAACTCCCCCTATATGTGTGCATACATGAATATGTAATAAGAACATATGCACATATTTAGGTTAATCTTTTGGTAGGGTTTAACCTATATTTTGATAAGGCAAATAGAAGAGTTAGTTTCACAAATAGATTTATCATTATAAATGTATACCTGTTTGGATTTTCCTTTTGTTTATCCAATGAATTAGATTTGTCATTAATCACATGCATGCCTTCATGGTTTTCACCTTTATATCCAAATAAGACTACACAATATGTATATCAATAAACGTGTTAGTCTCACAATTAGATTTGTCATTAATCACCAAAACTCTATTAACACATAATGGCAAGTCTAGATCTTTCAATATACATATATGCATATATACATGCATGCACACACACACACACACACACACACACACACACACACACACATATATATATATATATATATATATATATATATATATATATATATATATATATATATATATGAAAAATACTTTCTACTCCTGTATAGTTACTCCTATTCATCCACCCTCTAATCCTCATTAAGATCCGTGCGTTCTTATAAGCCTAATGGGCCTGAAATTCATGGATGGCAGAGGACCCGATCCAATAACCGCATTCAAACCTAGGGAGATATATCCGGGATTTTGGTTATTGTTTCTTTCCTGCTCTGCAGATTTTGTTAAATGATTCTTTCCTCTTCGCTGCCCCCATTCCAGGGATTTTCCTTTGATCGCCGCCCCCGTTCCAGCCATAACCTCTTGATGATGTTCCCCGCCCCCGTTCCAGCCATACATTCACTCCAGATTCCCCATCCTCCGCGTCTGCCTCCTCGGCTCCCTATGGTTCCCCTGCGGCGTCCGGTTCCATCTGCCGGCGAGCTCACCGGATCTAGACCTGCCCCCGGTGAGATCCTCCTCATTCCTTGCCTCCCTGTTTTGCTCTGCTAAGTTCGTACAATGTATTCTGCAAGTATGCTTGATGCTGCTGTTTGTGCCCTGTGTTATTGTTTCGGTTAGGGATGGTGTGGATTCTATCACTGGCCATGTTGTAATTTTTGTACATGATTTATTTGTTTACTATGCCCTTCTGAGCTCTAGCTGTATTTCGGTCTTAGGAGACGACCTTGAACAATGTACTTAGCTCCAGCAAGGTGGAATATCCTTGTTGAATGAACACGTGTGAATTCGTATGAACAAAACTCGTAGTATGTCTTTCATTTGAAAATATGAGGAAACAAAAAATATTTAAATAGGTCCATGCTAATGTAAAATATTTGATGCGCTTGGTTCTAATCCATGGTATATATACTCCAATTCATTGTATATACAAACACAAGGGTATACATACTCCAGAAACGCAGGGTGCTGATCCTGTAAATGAAAATTTTATAATCTACATACTCCACGGTATATATACTCCCATTCATCATTCATGGTATATACGAACACATTGGTATACATACTCCCATTCATGGCAATTTGACCAGGGGGTATGTACAAAATCCATGGTATATATACTCCCAGTCATGGTATATATATACTACTTTTTATGTAATCTACGTACTCCATGAATATTACATGCTTCAAAAAAAAAATCCAACAGTGCAAATGGAAGCAGTGGCCATTGATGCTAGGCTTCCTAGCTGCCATGCAATTCTTCATATAATTTAAAGGATATACTCCCTCTCACCCCGTCTAGTGCATGTACAGATACTCCTTAATGGAAGGTGCGACCATTGATGCTAGGCTTCCTAGCTGCCATGCAATTCTTCATAAAATTTAAAGGATATACTCCCTCTCACCCGGTCAAGTGCATGTACAAATACTCCCATTCATGGTATATACAAACACATTGGTATACATACTCCCATTCATTGGTATATACAAACACATTGGTATACAAACACATTGAATGGGAGTATGTACTTGACGGGTTATATACATACTCCCATTCATTGGTATATACAAACACATTGGTAGTATGTACTGTTTTTTTCATGGTATATATACTTCATTTTTCTTGAGAGAACAGTACAGAACAGTACACACATACAATTTCTAAGAATGTAGTATGCTACTACATGGTATATATACTTCATTTTCTTGAGAAGATACGTTTTTTTTGACAGAGCAGTATATATGTACTCCTTTTGGATTTTTATTTGAAATTAGTGTACATACTCCAATGGGATCTTTTTAAATAGACAAGTATGGAGTATGTACTGTTCTAAATATACATTTTTGAATGGGAGTATGTACTGTTCTTGCTCGTGTGCGTGTTTGTTCCTCCACATAAGAAACGCAATGGGATGAGGTTTACTGCATGCTGTACTAGTTCGAATTTCACTTTTTTTGAGCCATGGTCTGAATTTAGAGCAACATCTTAGTTGACTGTACTGTGGTGAATATATGATCTTTTCAGTACTTACTATTACTTATCCAGAAACCCAGGGTAATGATCACATACATTGTTTTCATCTGAATGCAGACCTACTTATCTTCGGTTGAGTTCAAATAAAAGTTTGGAATGACAAAGGAATAAAAGTTTGGAATGATAAAGGAAGCATTTAGCAAGCTTCCGAAGTGGAAGCAGAAAAGACTGAAGATCGCTCTTCAACTTTTTTAGCCTGATCTTATGTTTCAAATTCCTTGTTTAACCATTGAGCCAAAGAGCTATTTGATGATACGAGTCTTGTTCTGTATGCTTGAATAGCCCTTTGCAGTCGTGGATTTGATGCACTTGGTTCTAATCCATGGTATATATACTCCAATTCATTGTATATACAAACACATTGGTATACATACTCCCATTCATGGCAATTTGACCAGGGGGTATGTACAAACTCCGTGGTATATATACTCCCAGTCATGGTATATATATACTACTTTTATGTAATCTACATACTCCATGAATATTACGTGCTTCAAAAAAATCCAATGATGCTAATGGGCGATGACCATTGATGCTATGCTTCCTAGTCGCCATGCAATTCTTCATATAATTTTAAGGATATACTCCCTCTCACCCCGTCAAGTGCATGTACAGATACTCCTTAATGGAAGGTGTGAACATTGATGCTAGGCTTCCTAGCTGCCATGCAATTCTTCATAAAGTTTAAAGGATATACTCCCTCTCATCCGGTCAAGTGCATGTACAGATACTCCCATTCATGGTATATACAAGCACATTGGTATACATACTCCCATTCATTGGTATATACAAACACATTGGTATACATACTCCCATTCATGGCAATTTGACCAGGGGGTATGTACAAACTCCATGGTATATATACTCCCAGTCATGGTATATATACTACTTTTTATAC